>JAIVEN010000016.1:1223437-1826406 GCA_026686845.1 Adenanthera pavonina
AACACTACCCAAACACAACTCATTGACTTTTAGGTTACCAAACCCTTTCTAGCAGGTTACAAACAACACAAGGACATTATTTAAGGAAGTGGCACCCCTCTTAGGTTTTAACCCCCCTTAAATCCTAATTTCACCTATTAGGCAACATACCATTTTTCTTTAGAACTTACCAAATCTCAAGTCTGAATACATAAACCACTCACGTTCATCAAAACACACATGAGTCACCTATTGCCTAAAGCCAAGCTCACTATGACAACAAAACGCTACAAAATCCGGCATACCAAAGCACCCACTACTACAATCCATACAACAATGACAAGATGATTTAGACTACCTTCTCAAATATACACACAACCATGCATTGAATAGTCACACACCTCTAAACCTAAGATAGCCTTACTCAACCTTGAGGTCAAAGTCACATGTGTAATTCACGAGGGACAAGAATACATAGATAGTCCCTTGGTACCACATGTATAACAATTACATATGGCGTCAAGTAGTGTCCTATACTTGGTATAATACAAAATATAATATGTGTAACACATACCAGCATGAGTACTCTGGTATCTCGTATGTCTCTGAGGAGACCTATCCGTCTCCGCTACTCCTTGTTAGAGCTAGGTCTCATTCTTGTAAATGTTTTCCCCACGAGAGGAGAGACAAACGTCCCAATAACTAGGGTGGCTTACAAAACAAAGAATTACATTTACATCAAGGATTACATAGAGAACAATGCAATATAAAGCCAATTATAGATATCTATATGTAGTAGCACTCATGTAATATATGTTATACAGAATGTAATGCATATGTCATGCGGAGCCCCATATCAATCATCACTACATGAATCATGAGCTAGTCACCATTCCAAGGTGACCTCAGTAAGTAGCCCCCTTTTAACAACTGGTGAAGGTCGATTCTGAGCAACTACTAAGCTCATAACCTTGCCAAAGGTTATTCCACTAGCAAGTAGATCATGGTTCCTCTTCCCTTGGATCACCTTAATTAATGGTGATTTAGGGAAGGTGCATTCTTAATCCATTACCTCCTGGCTCTTCTAAGGAAGAGGATTTAGTGGTAGGGATATATATACATATATCAACCTCATCACTTGGACACGAGACCTCACGTGTTCCATAAGTAGATTGATATACCACGTGGTATCAAGGCATCATCACCCAATCAATAATGTTCCCATATGCATAATGTAGTGATGATGCTCGAATCTTATGCTAACATGTCATCATGCAATACAGGTAACATTATCGTCATCCTTATCATTATCATGCACACATATATATCTTATCATCAATGTCATCATGTTGCAGCATACTCATTAACATCCTAAACATGAGAGGGGATGCAATATAAATCACATATTAATGAATAACACATACTTTCCCATATGTCATAAATAAAGAAGAAGGAAAGAGATTACCGTATCCTTGCCTACTGTGCTAGGGACATATCATGATATGAAAGGAAAAAACATATATATATACACACTTAAATAGACAAAGACAATATGTAAGACTATACACCTGGTTACCTCAAATTGTCTAAACCCACACGATAACATGGTAGGTTGCTAGGTCACCAACTACAACACACAAGGGAAGAGGTATTCCAAGCTAATTCGCATTTCTCCACTCATCGTACTAGCTCAATATAACTTTAAAGACCACAAAATAATCATATTCAAGTATCAAACCTTTACACACACCAATCAACAAATTCTTCATACATCAAAGTACCATCTATGAAAGAGTTCAATACTGCTAAACAACTTCTCATAACACAATTTCTTCTACAAAGCAAGACACACCCTACATGATTCATCACACACACACACACACACACACACGTATAAAAAGTCATAACATTTGATAGAGCTTAAACCAACATTTCACATATAAAACTCATCAAAACCAAGATACCAATCAGTTACCCACTTATCAACATGCTCAAATTAACTCCAAAAACAAGTTATGAGTTCATACAATTTGGATACTACAGGAAATCCCAAATTTAAAGGCTAGGGTTTGGAGAATCAGCAACATAAACACCCAAACTCCATAACTCAAAGCTTGATTGGAGATACCAAATAACACCCCATTGAAGCATTTAAATACAAATCAATCGGTAGAAACTCACATAAACTTTGATTTTATAGTCACCACCACAAAATACTCAAAAATAATCAGTAAGAAGGTAGGAAGAGATGAAGAAATCATTATACCTTGCAAAATCAAGCCTCCCAGAGCTAAAAAATCATGTCTTTTGCCTCCAAGAGTTGAACCCTAGCAGAGCTTCCTCCAAAACCATCAAACTCTCTTTGTTCTGTCGAACTTATTCGTGTTTGATTTATCAGACTTTCCTGACTAACGCCCTAGTGGAGGGTTATGGCACCGCAGTGCCATTGCATTCTGTCCCAAAATAAGTTTGGCCCAAGTACGAATCTCCTTGTAGCACGAGATGCTTCTGCTTCTTTTTCTCTTTTTACTTCATTTCTCGTATGTTCCTCAAATATTGGTCCCTTCCATTAAACATACACATGTCCAAAATGATTAAATGTTGTGGCTATTATTGCCAGGGAGAATATATGTTGGGTTTTCTACTTTCATGTGAAGCTCGAAGTTTAAGTGATATTGAAAAGGGTACATCAAGAAAATGGAGCCAAGTCCCAATAAGGTCCCCAGTATGCTTTTCTCCCATTATGAATTACTACTGTGGAAACAACGATAGATTTTTGAGCAGCAGAAGCATCCTAGAAGTTTTGAGGGAGATAGACACTGATGTATATAGATATTCAAGATTTCTGGATTTATACAAGATGCTAGGAGGCATAAGATGATAGTATCAAACGTGAGCCTCTTTTCCCACACACACCAAAACAACACCAACTGCTATACCAATGACAATATCAAATGTGACTCTAACTCCTAAAACTATATTTTATTCTATCTTCCTTATTTTATTCGAAGCTAAATCTTAATTGTTAACAATCTTAATGGTAAATACTTCTCAAAATAATTAAACCTAATTTGATTAAAAAAAAAAGTCTTTGAGGTCCTTTCACTAAACAAGATGAAGTCAATAATGTAGGCAAAAAAGATGAGATATATTTAGTAGATAACAACATTACACTAATTTAAAGGAAAGGATAAAATTATTACACCAATTTAACAACTAAATGTGAAACCAATAGCATTGTCATCTATTACAAGAGTAGTTGACCTAGCAGAATCGATTTTGGCTTGAAAGTATATCCCTCTAGTTGACCTAGTTGCAACTTGCAACAATCTCATACTGGTAAACTGCAAGCTTGCAAATACACCAAACGAAGGTCTAAACCTTCCCCAACAAATAGCTCCTTTTTGAAGGCTAGGTAAAACATAATGCATCTTTATCTACCTGTTGATTTTGTCAACCTCTGCCCATAAGATAGAAACATAGTGTCTACCATGTACACATCGGGAACATAAACAGCACAGACTCACAACTAAAACCATATTTGTAAGGAATCTGTGCTTTAATTGATGTTAAACGTTTGGTCAAGTTTCCTAGAAGTCAACAAGATAAGGCAAATGCTCATAGCATATCAATGTTAATGAAATATAACAACTTTAAGCATCAAAGAAAGTAAAAGATAAAATCCTATTGTGAAAAGCAAATATGTGAAAAAGTGACACTGGTGAAAGTTATTATGCAAGAGGGATAAGACCAAACAAGTTTTGTGCTGCTTTGTGCTTCTATGAGTATTAACTTACTCCAAATGTGTGAGCATCTAGCCAATGATTTTAAGCATTCTTTGGACTTTAATTTGGAGAGATTTCTGAGGTTAAAAGTATGAGAAATTTGACAATGCATCACAACTCTTCTGTTGAACAATCCTTTTTCCTTTTACTCCTTAATATCAACAAAGTCCAAAGTATACTTAATAATCACACAATGGAACTGCGGAAACGATATGAAAATTTTTTTCAGACATAAAAACAGCCAGCAAGACATAGATCTATTCTAATGTTTTTTCAAACTTAAGAATAGGACAAAAGGTATTAACAGGGGCAAACCTAGATTATAATGAAAGTAAATAGTGCCAAAGCTACCTAGAAAATGTGATTAGAATATGCAGGAAACTGAAATAGAAAGTAAAGAGATTGGCTTCGCCTTGTTCTGCATCAAGTGTATGGAAACTATTCTTGAATAGAGGAACTTGGTGATTATTGACCTTACAACTATGATTATTGACCCTAATACAGGTTCCTTTATTAAAAAACAGTCATACTATGTTATTTGTATCATATTCATGTTAGATTGTAACTATGGTTATTGACCTTACGGCTATGATTATTGACCTTATAATAGCTTTCAAAGTTAATTTTTGTGAAACTAAAAAAAAAAAATAAACATCAAATCACACCATTGCAGCAGTACCTACAGCAAATAGATAATATAACATTATATTAAGGCCACTAAAAAATCAACGTTTCCTGATTTCGGTCTCAGAATTATTAGTATTAGCATGAAGCCACTAATGTCATTGATAACTAACCTGTAAAACACTAATTTGGCCACAAAATGCTTGATTGGTGCATAACAAAACAAATATATTCTCAAATCATTCCTATCCTGAAACTAAAGGCATCAATAATTCTTGTAGAACAGAAAACCCTAAATCAACATTTTTCCCAAGAACCAAGTAATACGAATACCTAAATCTCAAAATAACATCCGACATGGGGAAGACCAACATATTAGTTCAAACACTTACACCAAGGGACCTTGAGGACTCTTGAAACATTCAAGGCTAATCAATCATGACTCTCATTTGCTTTCATGAATATTAATAAAGCCAGAGAATGTCGAAGATTTGATAAATTGTGTGTGGAAGAGAGCATTAAAGTGAAGATGTAGTTGGAGGGAAAGGATGAGATGCCAAACAAAGCTTGGAGTGTTAGTGTGGAAGACGGAGCACGCATGAGATTGAAGAGAGATGCCGAGCGAGAAAACGAAGAATGAGTAGGCGAGACAGAGAGGGTCGAGCAAGAGGGACAGCGAATTACATAATTGCCATTAATGAAAATCATTGTTCTCCGCCCTTTATTTGATTCTCTAAAACAAAATTTCCAAAACATTTAAAATGTATTTTTATCTTTTTGTTTTTGAGAGGACGGTTGTGTTTTTATGTTTTTTAAAATAATTTGGAGAAAATAGCTTATCAAACAACTTTTTTGCTCCTATATTTTCAAAACCAAAAAACTATTTTGGAAACTGAGATCAAACAAATCCTTAGTTTCTCTTCATAGTGCTCCTACATTATCTTCAAGTATGCCCTTTATAATACTGTGTCTTCTTCTCAGTGATATTTAGCATGTGAAAATGGCTTTTTGACAAAATAAACAAAAAAATTTAAAAATTAAGTAAAAAAAATAATAAGTAGTCATAAATAATCATTAGGAGGATTATAGTTAGGGATCAAAATAATAAATTTATTACAAAATAGAACCGGCTACTACTCATTCTCCCAAATTTACTACTCAAGATTCCATATTTTAACACTTTTTATTAGTTAAAGTCATTCTTTGTAATTAATTCACTATACAAATCCCTAAAAATTGAGCTATAGCATCCGAAACTATGTGGTAAATGTGATATGATGTACTATCTCTCTCTCTCTCTCTCTTTTTCTTAGCAAACCATATATATATATATATATATATTCTAGACTTACCCATTTTAATTGAAAAATTTATTAAGATCCAAACTAATGTAAATTGAGTAAGAAATAATGTACTCTCTTTATTTCAAATTATATGTCATTTTTAACTATTTTATATATGAACTAAGAAAATTAGTTAACATTAATTAAATTTTTAAAAATTATCGTAACGTTTTAAAATTATTCTTATTAAATTGTAATATCATATCAATTATATGTCATTTAATCTTTCTTCACTGCAATCCTTTTGACTATTCTCAAAAGGGGTAAAAATGGAAAAGAATTAAATACTAAATAGCTTTCACAAAGTGATTTATAGTATGAATATCCAAAATCATTAAAAAGTGACTTATGAGCAATAGCCTATATTGAGTTTTAACATTTTATGACTAAATTAATTATTGAAGAGTAATAATTATTTCAAAAATTTAAGATAATATTTAGCTATCTTTAATCATCTCAATAATTTTAAATAATAAATATCCCAAAATTTTCATTGATTTAATTGATTAATTAACACAGTAGGTCATGTCATATATAAAAAATAAATAAATAAATCGATCATTCATGATCATTGTCTAAAATTTCAATAAAAAATAAATAAATAAAATGTAAAGGACGCTTCTATGACCTACCAAACTCAAACAGCAGGCAGGAAACAATGGAATGCAGGCCAACAATTTCCCACTTATGGTGCCACCAGCGATTTATTAATACATGCAATCATCGGTCATCCCATGTATTGTTATTATAATCTACGATTTTTATTAGAAAACAAAACCTAACTATATATATTTCTTAATGACAGTACGTGCTAGCGGGAACCATTAAAAAAAATAAATAAATCATGAGAATAAGGCTGAGGAAAACCAAATCCTGAGAAGACATATATATAATTATTGCTATTAGTTTATCTCGATTGAACGCCCAAAACTAGCAGCTATTTCACAATTTTAACATTTATAACCTGGAGTAATATTTATTTATAAATTATTTTAGTTTTTATATATTTTGAAACTGTATAGAAATGTATCAGCTGATGGAGGCTGGCACGACCCTTTCCGAATGACATCATTTAGGATTACGCTACACACTTTATTTCTTGGATTCCTTACAAAGTAGATAAAAGACAAGCTTGATTTTGAATAATTATCTTATTATTGCCATTCCATCATGTATTGACTTTCAGTCCAACAAATATGAATTTTATATAAACTTGCTGTCTCTCTCTTTTTTTCTAAAAAAAATTCTGATAAACTTACTCTTTCTTTTTGTCTTAATAAGGGCACTAACTCAATGTTGGAATTTTTTTTTTTACTTATAAGCCTCTAATTTGTTTATTGGTTTCAAGCTCTTGCTTAATGTTAAATTTTATAATAACACGTTAGCTTACTTTTTTTTGTTCCCATAGATATATACATACAAACATGTGCACACTTGCGTGCGCGCACACACATATATACATATATACATATATATATATATATTGTTAAGTAAAAAAAATATGTGTTTTCACAAAACCTTACACATATTCGTTGATTAATTGAACAATTTGAATGGAAGGAACGATGAAACTAGGTGCATGTCGGCTAACACGAGAGATGTGCTTTTACAATCATATATATGGGGGAAAATCTAGTTTCATTAATTTAACGAATAAACTGACGGCTCAGAAACATTTTTACCACCAACTAAATTGAATTTATGAGGAGCAGCGTATATATTAAAGTTTGTGAAAGCATGGGATAAATTTTCAAACAGGTAGTTTGAGTTTGTATATAAAGACATTTTTTCACAAAAAAAAAAAAGTCTCATTGAAACGGGTGTCTTGGCGAATTTTATCATTACATAATCACGTACCTAATTCTTCGTTGGATGAAACCTTTTTTTTTTCGCGGAGCATAACGTAGAACCGACAGTATAACTTTTTTTAATCCCTAGTTAAACTATTATATTATTTGTCTTGGTGTGTAAAGCATCCACTGACGAGAACTTACTCCCCTATATATATGGTAGAGGACGTCGTGATACTCATACACGCACAAAACGACTCAAAGAACGACTCGGTATTGCCGATTCAGTTTTCCCAACAACTTATCTAAGTCGCCATTTGTTTCCAAATATATAGTAATCAACATGAAGGTGAGAGATCTGTACGTTTAATTACTTTATAAGCTGATGATTAGTTTGTTGAAATTTTCTTTTCATGTAAAATTTTATGAAGAAGCTACTTTAGTAGTGTTTAAACTTGGCCAAGTGGTTGCAGCAAAAGGTGACAATAAAGGTGCAAATGGAGTGTGAGAGTTGCAGAAACAAGGCATTGAAAATAGCTGCTATGGTAAAAGGTAAATATGCATATATGTGTGTGTGTACGTGTGTAATCATATTGAACAGGACTTTTACATGTGGGGAAGTACATACATGGTGTGTGTGTGTATATATATATATATATATGCAGGCGTGAGTTCGGTGTCAATAGAAGGGGACAGTAAAGATAAAGTGGTAGTGACGGGGGAAGATGTGGACACGGTTTGCTTGGGGAATATGCTGAAGAAGAAGTTCCGGGGTGTCACCGTTGTCACAGTGGAAGAAGTGAAGCCCAAAAAGGAAGATGATAAGAAAGACAAAGACAAAGACAAAGACAAAGAAAAAGACAAGACCAAATGCTGTACCGTTTGTATTGTACCTTCCTGCAATCCCTGCCTCCGGTGCCGTAGCCCTAAGTGCCACGGCGACTGCAAGCCCTGCCCCAAGTGCGAGAGTCACAAGTGCCCTGGTGATCAGTGCAAGCCCTGCTCCAGATGTCAGAGCCACAAGTGCGATGGTCAGTGTACTTCCATTATCTGTGTCCGACCACCCTGTTATGGTCACTGTCCTCCTTGGACCTCTTGTCCCTCTTGCTGCCTTAAGCCTCCCTGTGTCGACCCTTGTTATCGAGTCTTTTATGATTCACAACCTGATTCTTGCTCCATCCAGTGATCCACCTAAGCTTCAACAATTAATTATCGCAGCCTCGCTTCAATCCCCTTCATTGTAATGCATTTCGATCCTACTGCTATTGGATCAATTTTGAACATCAAAATTGATCCAACAGTCAGGATTTAAGATGATTGTCCCGTTTGACTTTTTCCTTCACTACTGTTCAAAATTGATCCAACAGTCAGGATTTAAAATGATTGTCCCGTTTGACTTTTTCCTTCACTACTGTTGCCAAGTTGTTGATTTGTATTTCCTTCAATAAGGCATTGATACTGCAATTTTCATTTACATTTATGGAAGCCGATATTGCTAACTAGTAAATATATAAAATTGCTGTGTGTGTGAGAGAGACAGAACTACTCCGGATTAAAGAAGTTGGAGTAGAAAGAAATCTATAATCGGTTGGTGTGTGCTGCCATTTTCATGTTGACCAATCAAATACTATATTTGCTATTTCAAATTAGTTTAAGAAAAAACATTTCTCATGATTTAGACCTTAAGCTTGGAGAGATTCGTAAAAATATATAAATATATACTGTTGGAAAATTCATACTTGGCCATTGGTAAACATGAAAAATTCTTTTAACTAGATTTTCTTATCCAGTGTATTGCACAAGGCATATAACAATTAATCAAATTTAATATTATGGAATATATATACAGCATTAAGTTCATAAAAAGGCAATAATAGATAATTCTTGAAATTTTAGTAAAAAAGAAGTAAAAAATTAATAGAGTTAAGAGATTTAAAATTTGAATTTAAAAACACATTCGTATGATTTGGGAGAGAATAATGGAAGGAAAAATACTGGTTAAAGGAAAAAGAGAGAGAAGCAAAAAAAGAAAAGAAAAATAGAATGGAAGTGAAAAAAAAATGGAGATATATTTTATAAAATATAGAAACTTAAAATAATTAAAAATTAAAAAAATGTGAAAACAATTTTAAAACTGAGAGAATGTTAAAGAAAGTGGGACAATCAAAAGTTAAAAGTAAAAATGTGAAAAAAATTTAAAAAGGTGAAAATACTAAGGAGTGTGGGAAGAGTATGTAGAAGAGAGTATTATACATAACCGTGCTAACAGTAAAATTTCCATGAGAAATATTGGAATATATGGGATTTCGTTTAAGTTTTTTTAAAGAGATAAATATAGGAGGCATTAGAACATTATTATGACAATATAAATATCAAGTTTTCAGTTGAGGGGTAATTAAAAATAGATAATTAGTTGAATTGCTTAACCACACTAGCAGTAGATATGGATAAATCAATAACCTCCAGCCAGCTAGCTGCAAACATATTTAATTTTAGGGTGAAACCGACTAGATTATAAAATATCAGCACTTCTTGAGATCTTACTCGGGGAACATTAAATTTAAAGCCGCATAGCTTATAATTTTGGACTAAAACTTGAAGTCTTTCAAATATACAAATTTTATTCCTTTCGTTTTTGTAATTTGAACACACGTGGCAGATATAACAATTTGCAATACATAGTTTTTATTATACATTTTAAATAATTTTTAATTATCATCGCCTGTTCAAAACATAGAATAATTGGTTGAAATACATATAACACTCTTAAACTTAGAATCAGTTGCAAATAACTTTCCAGACCTCTCATGGTTTAAAATTAAGCTCCTTTAAGATTTTATTTTTAACACTATTACTCCATCTATTTTCTATTATAAGTCACTTTTATCTAATTTATGCATACAAAAAATGATTAAAAATAATTAAAATTCTTAAATTTTATAAAATTTATCATAATTTTTCAATATTACCCTCATTAAAGTATAACATATCATATTTATATCTTTCTTAATCTCTCTCTATCATAACTTTTAATGAGGGACAAACATGAAAAATAATATTTAATACTCAAAATGTGACTTATATTTTATATATCTAAATTCTTTTAGAAATTACCCTATAGTAAGGAAATGAGGGAGTGTTATTTCTACATTGCAAAAAGATCGAGGGAGTATTATTTCTATTAACTCATGACCAATGGAAATTGCCTGGCATATCAAATCAATTAAAAATACGCGGCATCTTACGCAAAATTAGGGACGTTAATTAATGTAATCTTCCTTCGCATAACATAAGGATTAAGATGTCATTTTAAGCATAAGAAACCCTATTATCCTTTGAGTAAATTAAAACAGATTTGTCATTTCTCACAACGTAGCAGCTAGCAGCTGCAGGAGTGAAAATTCGTTTCCTAGAAACACCAATGATCATGAGTCATGACACGTGGTATGGTCAAGAGTTGTTTGTCGCAAGTTATGAAATTTATTTTTTCAAATTTGGCGCAATTAATGCACGAGACTCACATATCAACCTGCATGTACGCATGCATATTGGTTTAAGTTGAAGACTAAGGACCATGATTCTGTTTTTAAAAGTAGTTTTTTTTATTTTTAAAAGTAGAAAAATAAAAAAATTTATTTGATAAATCTGTTTTTTATAAACTGTTCTGAGAAATAGAAAAATAAAAGAACAAAAAACTCAAAACAACTTTAAAGTGTTTTGTAGTTTCTATTCTGAAAAACACAAGAAGAGGTGAAAAATACCCACCTCATTAATGGTAAAGTTATAAATTTTGAATAACTCATCTACCACTCATTAGTTATGATTTTGAGACAATTATTTAAACAGATTTTTTTTATTTTCTTATTTTTAAAACAGTTTTATAAAATTATTTTTAAGATAATAAATCAGAAAATACTATCCGGCCATAAATTATCCAACAAATTAACCTTGACCGAACAGCCTACCTGTATATCAGTCAATGTCACGCGTTGTTAGTCAAGTCAAAAAAGAACATAAAACTTTATGAATATATCTATCTGTTTGAGTGGTTGAAATGGCCTGTCATAGTTATCGTCAACTCATCGGATTCATAGTCAGATGAAACATGTTCATCATCCCCATCTATTATCATTGATCTCGTTTTTTATAACCAAGGATTGTCCACTCCAACTACACTGTCGTGACTTTCCCATAATTGTCTTTGTTTTATACTTTTTTGTTTTCAAATACTAGTATAAATCTCACAAACTGTACTGCAAATCAAATCCTCATAGAATATCAAGCATTTATTAATTTTAAAATATAATATTAGTTGTTAACCCACACTTATTTTAATCACAAAAATTTGTGCAGATCACTATTAAGTGACTTTGTCAAATGAAGTTAGCAAATTATGTACTCGGTTTATTATTATTTAAGGTTGTAGTACAATGATTAAATAATTTTTAATTAATGCAAAATAATACTCCCCTCAGTCTTTAATATAAAACCTTTTTAATTATCGAATCACGAAGATTAATGATAGAAGTTAAAATTACTTAACTACTTTGATTTTTTTAAAAATTAAGTTATTTTTTTTAAATTACCATTATTTAATATATTTCTCTCTCATGAATTAAATAAAGATTTTTTTAAAAATATATAATAAATACTATTTGGTAATCTGAAAAGGATATTATATTTAGAATTAAGGTAAAAAATTCTATATTTAGAACTGGAGGAAATACTATATAATGATTAAGATACCCCATAGAGCCTTGAAATTTGATTTCCAATGAAGTAAATTAAAAATAAAAGTACTGTAGTAGATAAGAGAGAGAAGGAAACTTGAGATTGATAAATATGGGCATTGTTAAAAAAAAAAAAGAAATTAATTCTGCATTGGATTCTTAAAATAACATTTTTTTTAGAAAAACCTAAAACAATACTCCGGAAGGGACGGCTTCTGCATGACCTTACATGTTAAAGACTTACCTGCTAGTTTCACCCGGAAAAAAAAAATAACAAAAGACTTGCCTGATAGCTAGAGAAAGTCCATATTGATGAAAACAAATCGACCGAGAAAATTAAATGATTAATTATTGAATTCATCAACTTAATGTCTTAGAGTGCTAGGAATATACTCGTTCGTTTATATTTCTTAATATAAGGAAAAAAAGATAGAATCACACAAGAAAAATAATAAACTTATTTAGAATATAAAATAGTTTCTAAAAATGCTTTCATGTAATGTTAATAATTTTTATATCATGTAACTAGTATAAATTAATTATATTACTAGTTTTTTGAAAAAATATCATCTTAATTAAGAGTATTTTTTAAAAAAGTTATTAAATACATTAGACAAATCTCTCTATATGTCTCTTATATTTTAAAATATGAAAATTTTACTAATTATTTTTTATTTTAAGAAACGGGAGGGAGTATATATGCACATCTTTGACGAGGTCTGACACCCCTTAGTAATTAAAGAGAGAACTTTTCTCCTTATTAATGTCTGATCAAAGGGATCTTTAGCAACAGTTTAATGAACTTTTATTATTATTATTATTATTATTATTATTATTATTATTATTATTATAGCAAGCTGTAATTAGCAGATTAATAGATCCTTCATCATTTCTTCGCTCAATTTGTTAGCGAGGACTTGACCAAAAATTTGTCACTTATTGTTTCTCGAAATTTTTACAATGTATTGATTTAAGTTTTCGCGTTTAATTTTTTTAATTGAATTAATTCAATGATTTTCGTTTCTATAATTTGTTTTCTCTTTCGTTAAGTGATGACGTATACTTTTACAAAATCCTCCATATAACTGTAATTAAGTCGAAAGAAAAGCGAGATGTTCACTGAGTCTGAGTAAATGAATATTTAAAGTAGAAGGAGTGATAGATGTATAGAATATCGATCGAAACAAGTGTGCGGTTTGTCATATTTTAATCCAAATGGATTTTAGTTAAGTGATGAAAGAAGTTCGCTCTTTATTTTGGCAATTCAAAAACAATTTGCAGAGCAATTTGTATAATTAAGAATTGATTCTCCTAATTGAATGTATCATGAACGAAAATTTTTAGCTACTACTCACACCAATATGCGTTGAGAAGGTGTAATCGCCTCTAATATAGCTTAAAAAGAAATTAATCTTAATTAATGCATAAGTTTGGAATATGTTTTCTGCTAAACGCAAAACAAAAGAAATTATATAAGGTGGTTGTGTGTAAAGGTTGGTGAAAGTATATGATAGTTTTTTGAACTACTCCAAAATGTTTGCCATTTTGATATTTTTCACACAAACTAAAAAACAAAATAATAATAATTTGATAAATGTTAGGAAAAATAAATAAATTAAAGAAGTGTGACTCATGTAAAATAATATTAAAATAAAGAACTTATTGGTTATTATGGGAAGTTACTTTAAACTTCTGAAAAATTATAAATAACCGACTTGATGGAAGTTGGCAATATACGTAAAGTGTGTTCTGTCTCTCCCTGATAGAATTTTCTCAAATATAGCCATCAGAAAGCGTGAGAGGAAGAAAGCAAAGGAAAAGAGATAGATTGAGATTTAGAAGAAGTTTTCTCTGCTGTCTTTGTTTCCTTTATCATGGATCAAGGTAAGTTCTTAATCTAAATTCTGACTTATATATGAGAATCGTATATTTCAAGATCTTTCTTAGTGTAGTTTTTTGAATTATGAATCTTAGGAAAAACTACAACTTACTTGTGGTATCAAAGCATGGTTGTAAAATTGGTGATTCTCTATGTATGATTATTTTCCCCAATTTTATGAATCCTAACCGTGAGAATTTGGGAATTTTAAATATGTTGTTTCGTTACACTTACAAAATGAATGGGATGGCTTGTTAATCACGAAATTCACATAATATTGTGAATGACGGATTTTCCATCATTGAATGTTTTCATGAATCAAGTACAATTTGTCTCTTTCCCATCATGAAAGTAGCATAATGTGACTCCAAATTTGAATATTTCAATTAATATATTTTATTCAAGTCAATTTTGTCTTTATGTTTGACATTTCTTTTAGACTTCCGTATAATTGTTTTCATGACAATTTTATGGTTTTTGCTTCATGCCTTTATGCTGCACTTTATCTTATATGTGGACACTTAAGTACTGTTATGATTAGATGGGCTTATTAACGCTAGAAATATTGGGTTATGACAATTTCAAAATAATCCTTTTGGAAATACTGGCCGTGAACTTCAATTAAAATAAATTATTGTAATATGTAAAAGAATATTATATACATATTAAATTAATATTTCAACAATGGATTAGCCAATTTTAATACATTAGTTTTAAGGAATTGTTGGCTTAATACTTGCATATAATTATAATTTCAGCACAACATATTGTTTATGCTGCATGTGGCAATTCTTGTTAATGTTTTTATTTGCCTATAATGTATTTTATAATATTGCTAAAATAAAGTTTGTACGTGAATACAATTGTTTATAAATTATTTAGAATTTTGAAATTAAAGTATGATAGATTTGTTAATCACCAAAGTGGTCAAATCTGTAAGTTATTTAATTCCAAATTATATAATTGTATTTCAATTACTCATAAATTTTGATGCTATATATGACATGTTAATTATTGGTTTATGGGTCAATTGAAGTTCATTGTTATAAGGCATTTATGGATCATCCAAAGATTTATTAGTTGTTCTTATAATTAATGGACATAATTGTTGGTAGTGGATGTGTACTATTAGTTTTATTTATATTCCCAAAGATAATAAGTATTTCTAATTAGTGCATATGTCATTGCTAAATAATGTTAAATTTATTAGCATCATTATGATTGTTATTGTATGTTAATGTATCACCCAAAGGAGAACATTAATACACATAGAATGCTTATTTATTGTCTAAATCTATTTTATATGTTAATTTATGACTCAAAGTACCAATGTTAAGTATGTGTTAATTGCAGTATATGTCCCTATTTCTTTACATTCGCATGATACTTTCGTTCCAATCTTTAATAGGCCAAATTTCTTTGATTGGAGTGAACAAGTCCAATTTCACCTTAGTGTGTTGGATCTTGATTTGACACTCCAAGTAAAGAAGCCTACTGCTATTACTAATGCTAGTAGCAATGAAGAGAAAGCTCATTATAAGGCTTGGGAAAGGTGAAACAGACTTAGCCTGATATTTATACGAATAAGCATAGCAAACAACATCAAGTCAGCTCTTCCTAAAACTGAAAATGCAAAAGAATTTATGAAATTTGTGGAAGAGCACTCTCAAACTGCTGACAAATCTCTTGTTGGGACATTAATGGGTACTTTAACCACCATGAAGTGTGATGGTTCTCATACTAGGCATGAACATGTAATTGAAATGGCAAATATTGCAGCAACACTTAAGTCTTTGGGAATGGAAGTGGATGAAAATTTCCTTGTTTAGTTCATTCTAAACTCTTTACTATCTTATAATACCATAAAAGATTGTTTCACCTTTGCTCTTTCCATTCTGAACTCAAAGTATGGTCAATTCCAAATGAACCACAATACTATAAAAGACAAATTGAATGTGCATGAATTGCACAGTATGTTAGTTCAAGAGGAAAGCAGACTTAAGAATCACGGAAGCCACTCCATTCATTATGTGAATCATCAAGGAGCTAGAAAGAAAGCTGAAAAGAAACATGGAAAGAGCAAAGGACAGTTAAAGATCTGTGAGTCCTCTGTCAAAATCCAAAAGAAAGAATCAAACAAGAACAAATGCCATTTCTTTGGGAAATTTGGACACTTCCAAAAGGATTGTCCAAAGCGTAAGGCTTGGTTCAAAAAGAAAGGTAAGCTTATTGTCTATGTATGTCTCGAATCAAATTTAACTGAAGTTCCCCATAATACTTGGTGGATTGATTCTGGAGGTACAACTCATGTTTCTAATACAATGCAGGGATTCCTTACAATCCAAACCATAAGCCCAAATGAGAAGTTCGTCCTCATGGGGAATAGAGTGAAAGCTCTAGTGGAAGCTGTTGGGACTCATTATTTAATCCTTAACACTAGGCATCATTTAAATTTATTTGAAACTCTTTATGTACCTAGTATTTCTAGGAATTTAGTTTCTTTATCTAAACTTGATGTTGCTGGATACTATTTTAGGTTTGGTAATGGATGTTTCAGTTTGCATAAGCATACCTATATGATTGGATCTAGTATACTTTGTGATGGTTTATATAAATTTAATCTTGATAATTTATATGCTGAAACATTGTTGACCTTGCATCATAATGTTGGCACTAATCGTAGTTTAGTGAATGAACGTTCTGCTTACTTGTGGCATAAGCGTTTAGGTCACATTTCCAAAGAAAGAATGAAAAGGTTGGTAAATAATGGCATCCTTCCAGATTTGGATTTTACTGACCTTAATATTTGTGTGGATTGTATTAAATGAAAGCAAACAAAACACACAAAGAAAGGTGCCATAAGAAGTACTTAACTTCTTGAAATTGTGCATACTGATATATGTGGACTTTTTGATATTAATTCTTTTGGTAAAGAAAAATACTTTATTACCTTTACTGATGATTATTCACGTTATGGTTATATCTATTTATTGCATGAGAAGTTTCAAGTAGTGAATGCCTTAGAACTTTATATAAATGAAGTTCAAAGGCAATTAGACAGAAAGGTGAAAATTATCAAGCCAGATAGAGGTGGTGAGTATTATGGAAGATATAATAAAACAGGACAACATCCTGGTCCGTTTGCTAAATTCCTTGAGAAACGTGGTATTTGTGCTCAATACACAATGCCAAGTACACCACAACAAAAATGGTGTGTCAGAAAGGCGTAACCGAACCTTAATGGACATGGTTAGGAGTATGTTAAGTAATTCATCTTTACCCATGTCATTGTGGATGCATGCTTTAAAAACTGCCATGTATTTGTCGAACAGGGTTCCTAATAAGGCAGTTCCAAAGGCACCTTTTGAACTGTGGACAGGTAAGAAACCTAGTTTAAGGCACCTGTATGTTTAGGGTTGCTAGGCAGAAATAAGAATTTATAATCCACAAGAAAAGAAACTGGATGCAAGAACAATCAGTGGATATTTCATTGGTTATTCAGAAAAATCTAAGGGGTATAGATTTTACAGTCCTACCTATAGTACAAGAATTGTTGAAACTGGAAATGCCCGGTTCATTGAGAATGGTGAAACCAGTGAGAGTGAAACTTCATGAAATGGAGTACAAGTTCCTTTAACTCGTACTTCTACTTCTATATTTGTTGTTATTCATGTTGTTGAACCATAAAATAATCAAGAAGAACAACAAATTAATGATCCTGAGGTTAACAATGAACCTATGGTAGTACAACCACAAGAAATAGCATTAAGAAGATCTCAAAGTAAAAGAAGATATGCTATTTCGAATGATTATGTGGTTTATCTACAAGAGTCAGAAGATGACTTAAATATTGATAATGATCTAGTTTCATTTTCACAAGCTATTAATGGTGATAATTCTAATAAATGGTTAGATGCCATGAAAGATGAATTTAAATCAATGGAACAGAATGATGCATGGGATCTTGTGGTATTACCTGAAGGATGTAAAAGAGTTGAGCATAAATGGGTCTTTAAGACTAAGCATGACTCTCATGGTAATATTGAACGCTGCAATGCCCGACTTGTAGCCAAAGGTTTTACTCAAAAAGATGGCATTAACTATAAGAAAACATTTTTACCAATTTCCAAGAAAGATTCTTTCAAAATTATTATGGCACTGGTAGTTCATTATGATTTAGAGTTACACCAAATGGATGTGAAAACTGTCTTTCTGAATAGAAATTTAGAGGAAAATGTTTATATGGATCAACCAATGGGGTTTATAGAAGAAGAAAAAAAACACATGGTGTGCAAACTTAGAAATCAATATACGAACTTATACAAGCTTCCAGACAATGGTATCTCAAATTCAATGATACTATTATGTGCTTTGGATTTAAGGAAAACACTATTGATCGGTGTATATATCTGAAGATCAGTGGGAGCAAGTTTATTTTTCTAATTATATATGTTGATGACATCTTACTAGCAACTAATGATCTTGGTCTATTAAGTGAGACTAAGAATTTCTCTCTAATAACTTTGAAATGAAAGATATGGGTGAGGCAAGCTATGTGATAGGAATAGAAATATTCCGAGATAGATCACAAGAATTGTTAGGCTTGTCTCAGAAAGCATATATTAATAAAGTTTTAGAGAGATTCAGAATGGATAAATGTTCAGCATCTCTTATTCCAATACAAAAGGGAGACAAATTTAGTCTCATGCAATGTCCAAAGAATGATTTGGAACGAAAACAGATGGAAATGATTCCTTATACATATGTTGTTGGGAGTTTCATGTATGCTCAAACATGTACGAGGCCATATATTAGCTTTGCAGTTGATATGCTTGGTAGATACCAGAGTAATCCAGGATTAGATCATTGGAAAGCTGCAAAGAAAGTTTTAAGATACTTGCAAGGAACAAAGAATCACATGCTTACTTATAGAAGATCTAACCATCTTGAGGTGATTGGATATTCAAATTCGGACTTTGCTGGTTATGTAGATACAAGAAAGTCTACATTTGGCTATTTGTATCTTTTAGCTGGAGGAGCGATATCATGGAAGAGTGCGAAGCAATCAGTCATTGTTGCATCTACCATGGAAGTTGAATTTGTGGCATGCTTTGAGGCCATGGTTCAGGCTAATTGGTTGCGGAACTTTATTTCAGGACTTGGAATAGTAGACAGTATTGCCAGGCCGCTGAAAATTTATTGTGATAATTCCACAGCTGTCTTCTTTTCTAAGAACGACAAGTATTCTAAAGGTGCTAAACATATGGAATTGAAATACTTTGCCGTTAAAGAAGAAGTTCAGAAACGTAGAGTGTCAATAGAACATATTAGCACTGATCTTATGATTGCTGATCCTTTAACAAAAGGGTTACCGCCCAAAATATATTCTGGCCATGTTGAGAGTATAGGCATTATGTCTACTAGTGAATGTTAAACAATAATGTTGTTATATTGTGTATTTAACACTGAATAAGCTTCTGAATTTTCTGTTTTCTACCTTATGTATATGCATGCAAATGATGATGTTGAAAATAGATTTTGTCTTTGATAAAGATATTATGTTTGAACCGATTATGGACTTCCCATTCTAAAATCGTGTGAGAAAAAGGCTAATATAGTAGTACATGGAAGGAAATATTATGTTTTAATAACATGTAACCGCCATGACTCTTATTAGTTTAATTTCGTATCCTTGATCACATTAATGATGGAACTAGTGTATGTAAGGTTTATTCATGAGCATTATGATTAATGTAATTATTAAATCATTAAGTGACACAATATCACATGAGTCAAGTGGGAGAATGTTAGAAAAAATAAATAAATTAAAGAAATGTGAATCATGTAAAATAATATTAAAATAAAGGACTTATTGGTTATTATAGGAAGTTATTTTTAAACTTCTGAAAAACTGTAAGTAACCGACTTGATGGAAGTTGACAATATACGTAAAGTGGGTTTTATCTCTTCCTAATAGAGTTTTCTCAAATATAGCTATTAGAAAGCATGGGAGGAAGAAAGCAAAGGGAAATAGATAGATAGAGATTTAGAAAAAGTTTTCTCTGCTATCTTTGTTTCCTTTCTCATGGATCAAGATAAGTTCTTAATCTAAGTTTTGGCTAATATATGAAAATCATATATTTTAAGATCTTTCATGTTTAGAATAGTTTTCTGAATTATGAATCTTGGGAAAAATTACAACTTACATTGATAACCTACATTATAGAGTAAATATGCTAGTGTTTTGCTAAAATTATATTTGTGTGGTCAATCAACTAACAAGAAGTAGACTCAGTCGTATGTGTGTGTTGTGAGTGTATATATAGAGGATATAGGATTGATTAAACATGCACAGAATAATGAAAGCGCGACGCGAATAAGAAGGACTGGGTATCGTCATTTCAGTTTTAGCGGCCATCTGTTTCCAAAAAATAAAACATGAAGGTGAGCATCTTTGGCCATTCATGTGAGTTTGTGGAATTTTTCTTTCCTGTTATGCATGAAAAGTTTGATGAAGAATTAATTAAGCCACGCTTTGAAGTTTAAAGTAGAAGGCTGATGGGTGCGGCAAAAAATAACAATAAAGGTGCAAATGAAAGGTAACAAATTCAGAAACAAAGCATTGAAGAACGCTGCCGATGTAAAAGGTAATATATATATATATATATATGTATATGTATAGCTAGGTTCACAATAACACACAAGCATGTGTGTGTGTGTGTGTGAATGGACACATGTGGAAGTGGCGTGTGTACATATATAAACATGCAGGTGTGAGTTGGGTGGCAATGGAAGGGGACGATAAAGATAAAGTGGTGGTGACTGGGGAAGATGTGGACACAGTTTGGTTGGGGAATATATGCTGAAGAAGTTCAGTTGTGTGACGGTTTTAACAGTGGAAGAAGTGAAGTCGAAACCTGGTGAGAAAAAGCTTGGATGCTTGTGTATTGTGCCCTGTGATCCCTGCAGCCTCAAGTGCCATGCATGGTGATTGCAAGCCTTGCTCCAAGTGCCCTGGTATGGTTACTGTCCTCCTCCTTGGACCTCTTGTCCCACTTTGCTGCGTTAACGTTAAGCGTTCCTCTAGCTGACCCTTAATCAGTACCGGGCCCTTTATCATTCATATCCTGATTCTTGCCCCATCCAGTGACCAACCCTATAGCTATGTATCCTTTCCAAACCAAATAAACTACATTAATTAATTTGTTTACTGTACATGTATGTATCGGTTTGTCCCCTTTAGTTAATTGCCTTCTATATTTTTCTTTCTTTCTTTCAATAAAAGCAAATCTATACTTGCTTACTCATTTGACTTCTTGGTATATATCGGTCAATTTAATTTTACGAGATTCACAACTCCCTTCTTAATTTGATATGGCATCACACATCTTAAAATATGACTTTCAAATTTCTGAATAACTAAATACAAATGTATCAAAGTACTATTGCTGTACTAAACATTTCTTAAAGTTAATTAATTGAGGAAAGCTATTAAAGGTGGATTTCATCTATCTATTATCTTTCTTAAAATCTGTGACCCGGTATTACTGTGCAACAGCCATTAACAGTACAGATCATTTATTTGGCTCCATTTTTAGCTTTTTTCTGATTGGTTAAAAAAATTTCTGTAATTATTATTTAACAAAGTGGAGTCCACGTGAATAGTGATAACTTGCTGCTTAGCTATCCGTGTGACCAAATTTTTCGCTCCTTTTGTATGACATGGCACACTTATATTGCCTAATAAATTTCAATGTGGGCCCCTTTTTTATATTTTCATGTTTTTTATCCATTTTTACTGAGTGGACCTGCGCTTTTAAGTAAGAATGACACTATTTTTTCATGGCATGTTACTCTTCCTTAAGAATTTTTATGTGGGTCCCACTTCTATTTTTTTTTCTTACTCTGTACAAAATTGTAGAATATTAATTTAGAATTTTAGAATTTATTTGGTACGGTTCTTATAAATAGTTTTTCTCTTTTTTGAAACAGAAAAATAAATAAACTTGATTGGTAAACCTATTTTTTATAAATTGTTCTGAAAAATAGAAAAATAAAATAATAGAAAACTCAGAATACTTTTAAGATGTTTTATAGTTTTTATTCTAAAAAATAAAAGAAAAGGTAAAAAACACCCACCTCATTAATGATAAAATTATAAATTTTGAATAATACATTTATCACTCACTAATTATGATTTTAATAACAACTATTTAAAGAGATTTTTTTTTTCTTATTCTTAAAACTTATTCTCAAAAACAGTTTTACAAAATTATTTTGAGAATAAGAAAACAAAAAACACTACCAAACATACCCTTAAACTCCCTCTTCTTTAATAAGTTTCAGATTATTATATATCTTTTCAAACTTCCCTCTTTTTTTTTTGGGCCCGAAAACTTGCCTCTTTCAATTATATATCTTGTTTTCCTCTTTTATCTTTGAATTTTAAATTTTAAAGTTCCCTCTTCCAAATTTTAAACTTTCCTCTTGTTTTTTTCCACCACCTCCTCACCTCTTAAATCTATCCCATTTATTCCTTCTCTCCTTTTTTATGTTTTTCCCCTCTTCATCTTCATTTCTCATTTTCCATCCCTTCTCTCTCTCTTTCTTCATTGGCATGGTTATTGTTGACGGAGGGAGGTTCATCCGCCTCAGAGGGATATTTATTGGAGAGGGCAGGAGGTTCATTGACGACGGAATTAGAGCCAATGCATCTAAGATTGAGAATATTCCTAATAATCCACGCATCAAACGCAGAAGTACAGGCTTCGCTGCCTTAGTCTCCAAGAAAGCAAAGCCAATCACAACAATAAGGACCGTCGTTAAATGTCGAGGCTAGTTCCTTTCAACTTCACATGTCAATCCTTTTCTTCTTCACTCTTTTTCTCCTATCATGCATCACCGGCGCATCATTGTACTCTTCCAAGTTGAAGGCCGCATTGTGTCTGAGATTGGACTAGGCCTTCTCTACCTCGTCACCCTCCATAATTCCAATTCCGATGTCGAGAATGTGGATGAAGAGATTGTGGCTTCAAAGCATCGCTACAGGAAGAGATTGTCCGGCAATGGAGGCATCAGACTTTAGACATCAATTTCATTCCCAATGATTGTTGCTTTATTCCTTTAGGATTCTTTCTTTCATTTTTTTCCCCACCTAATGAAGTAGTCTCTGTATGCTGATTGCCTTTTCTCTATAAAAATGAGGTCAGGGTGGAGTTTCCATATCCAAAAAGGGTTTTACTTGATGCCTTTTCTAAGCCAAACTTCAGCGACATCCAAGTATGTTAAGTTTTTGGTTGCCCTCTTTTAATTCATATTTGTAATTTTCAGTTTGCAATTCTTTTCTCGCTACTTTGATATTTGGGTGCAAGGTAAGATTTGATACTCTAATTGAAAGGTCATTTTTATTCAAAATCTTACGTTTGATACAATATCTGGGAGAAAGCAACAAAAACTACCTTTTTGATTCTTGGTTCTGGAGCTTTTCTTGATTAAGGGTTCATTCATTTAAGTATGGATAGGAATGATTGGAGTAACCTATCCCCTGTTTGTTATTTTTCATTGGTATGGGATTTATATTTTTCATATAGAAAAATGGTATGCTTTGCTGATGAATGTCAAAGTGATTCTTCTGATATGAACTTAAGTTTGCCATATTGTTTGCTGTAACCTAGGACAACCATTTACCAATGTCATCATTTAATTAAGTTTTAATTATTTTGCATCAAATTTGAGCTGTTCTTTCTACAATTGCTTTTTTTGGATGTTTATTTTGTGGTGATATGATTTGATAACATGCACCCTCTGCATACGCTTGCTAAACCTACTACTCTAGATTTAGGTATAATAATTCATATGTCCAAGTTAGGAGCTGGATAGATCAGTTTAAGTGTTTGGGTCACAGTGTAGATAAGGTTTGGATCTCAATTTCGTAAAATATACATCTCTTGAATTTATAAAGTGCTGAAATATATATATATATATATATGTAAATATTGTGTCCTTATTAGTATTATTATACGTTTAGAGGTTGAGTTCATTTTAATTGGTGGTACTTTCATGTCCTATCTGGCCGACTATTGTGACTATTTTATAAGGAATCTTCATGATGCTTTGTCTGCACACACTTCTGCAAATGATAAATAGGCAGTTACTAATACTGAGCATAGTTCAACAAAGTGTATTGGCATGACAATTGAAACGTAAGTTGCCATTTAATGTTTAAGTCTAAAAGTTTCCATGTATTGTTGTGCTTAGTTTTAAATGAATGGTCAGTAGTTGCTTAGTTTTTTTCCCATGTTAAGGGAAATGATGCATCCCCTCTATTTGTACTATCAACAATATTATCTGCAAAGTTGCATAAACCCTTGTAAGAAAGAATATTTCATGAAAAGTTGTCACCATAATCCTGGCCTTGGCTTGGAGATGAAACTTCTAGAATGTTTCTACCATTTCCATTCGTGCTTATCAAGAATCATTTTAGTTGAAATGTTGTTTCAGTTTAACATGTTTGTATTGTCTAATCACTTGCAGCAAATGATTATGGTTGCACATGATTGGAGATTAGAGTACAAAGCACATATGAGGATGTTGCTCGAGACACTAACACAGGACATTAAGTAGCTACTGTTGCATATTGTTTTTGTTTGGCAAAGGATGCTGGTTTCAAAAGGCTTGCTATTGAGCCTCTCTTATCCACTTTTGCACTGACGCTCCCATATATTTCATCAGTCATGTCTTTGTGAATCAATACTAGATTTTGTCAAGATACATGCATTCAATCTTTTTTTTTCTTCAGGAGAATTTAATGGGCTCCTATGCTGCCTCATCAAATTTATCTTTGTTAAAAGTGTACAAAGACATATTAGTTTCACTTTGATTCAATTTTTTTGTATGAAGTGCAACTCTGTTTCCATTCGCTTTATGTAATTTGAAAGTTAGCGATTAGTAGTTTTACTTTGATTTGGACCGAACCAAGGCTTTCTTACATGCATATGTTATGCTTTATATTTTGTTTTATTCTTATGGGCTTCAGAATTTCAACTCTGTAATTGGTTGCTTATAGTTTCAGCTTTTTTTCAAATGGAATTTTCTTATTTATGTATGCATGTTCTTTGTGATGAAGTATAAGCTCATTTGTTCATGTCTGAACCATATCGCTCAGTGTTTTGGGTACAAAAATTTATATTTCATGTTTGCTTTCTCCTGAATGAACAGAAAATTGAATGCTCAAATAATTTGATTAATTTATAGTTTATTGTCCTTGCGTTGAATTGGTATGGCTTTGTAGTTAGTTGTACATCTACAAGGGCTTCTATTTCCTATTCCTTTTTCTATCACCAAGTTAAAGACTTATCATGTACCTATTGTACATATCAAATTGTTTATACAAAATGGATTGAGTTGCATCTATGTATCAAATTTGACCTTAATGCTAAATTAGAATCATATCCTTAACAGTCTAAGGAAAGTTACTTTTGAGTTAGCTTAGTTGTCCTTTTGAGCTGCTAATCTATTCAACTTTTATGTTTTGCTAAATTATCTTTCCATCTTACTATCCTATTTTGTGCTTTAAAATTGATCAAGTGAACATCATCTATATATTTGTAAATATCTTTTCCAATAAATTTAGGACATTTGCATGTATTTTCTTTGTTCCATTATGTTATTTACATCAATGCTATTTTCTTTTTTCCAATTTATTATATCTATGAGTATAATGAGAAAGTTTCTTTCAGACCTAAATGAAATGGAAATGAGAAGTGAACTTAAGTTTTCATTCATATGTATGGCCTTTTGCTAAATTATTTTTCCATCTTATTATCTATTTTAATTTCATTGTGACAAATTTTATCATATATTATGAAGCATACATGGAAATTAAAATTACCTTTTCATTTTTCTATATTGGTTTCAACTTCATATAACTAAATTATGTCTTGCATCACACACTACAAATAATCTATAATCTTGAAAATGCCAACATCAAAACATCCCGTGCAACACACGAGAAAAATCTAGTTTCAATTAGTTATAAACACCACCACCTGTCCCCATGATGATGATGATGATGAGTATTCTTATCAAACTCAGTGCTTAAATTTAAAAAAAAATGTAATGTAAGGCATGGCTAATTCTAGTAAATATAGTAAATCAATATATTAAAATATATAAGAAACCGCATTATATATGCATGAAGAATATGACTCACATCAAATTTCATGAAAATATATATATATATATGAGATAAAGTTAAGGACTTTTTTGAATGTGAAAATATAACACTGAAGAAGAGGTGAATTACACATGAAATCAAAGTAAAATAGGTCTAAACTTTGAATTTAAAGCCCTCCAATTAACAATTAATTTTGGGCTAAAAGTTGAGCCTTCAATATGCATGTCTTTCTCTTTTGAATTTAACATAAATATATGTGGTATTGAGAATATATGTGATGTGTAGTTCATATTATTGAATGCGAATTTTAGATAATATAATTTTTAATTGTCATTATATTGTGTAGTAAGTCTTTTACTCAAGAGTATAAAGTGAATAAAGGGGCCAAACAAACTCCCCGCACTGAAATGTATATAACTAAAACCGCCCCCTCAACACAAGGGAGAAATAAACAAAAGTCTCCTTAAGGTGGGGGATAATTAATGATGATCGACTTGCTATTATAAGGATGAGGTTTCAGAATTCAATTTTAGACTGAGATCAGAGAGATAAGCATAACGAGGTCGGTTGGTTGATTGGTCTGTTGGTCATGATCAGTCATATTTTGTCCCCATTATTATGTGGGATACCGTAGAATTCATGGTTGGAATATATTGATATATATATATCGGCTTTATTTATTCCAGAATTAAATATGAATAAGTTTATTTTATATAACTAGTAATTAATCTTAGTAGCCTACCATTGCTCCTTTTGTGTACGACTCACATATGCACGCCTGGAGCAATTTACTAACCTATATCCTATATAGATTCTTCCATTTATGTTGTTAATCGTTAAATTTTGTTACAATATTGTTAACGAAGTTTGGTACTAGCTACTTGATAAGGATACTCGGAAGGATCTCATTAATTGGTAGGTTAAATGTCTAGTGAGTTTGGAAGATCCAATTCACGTTTTTTTTTGTTACAATATATATATGTAATAAAAATTTGATATAGGAAGCTACATTACTTAAAATATACTAATATTTTTACTTTTAGATTTTGTTATGAAAACATGACAATTGTATAGTTAATGTAGCTCCACAATACACCGAAAAGTTGTATCGAGTTATATTCTAAATTTTATTAGTTACTCAATGTTTTCTTTATCCCTTTAAGATAACATAGATTGTCCATGCCAACAACTGAGGGTGTATTTCTTTTATTAGAATTTTTTATTGTGTTTATTTCGTCAATGCATGATTTTTTTTATTAATGTAAATTTTGTTACAATTTTTTATTTTTAAAAATTACTCATAAGTTATAACCTAATATAAAGAAATATCATAGTTGATGTCCATACTCCACATTCATCATGTTTGAACTTTTTAAAAGTTTTTCCTTAAATAATTTGTTGATAAAATAAATAATAGAAACTTTTTTTGTGAAATTCTTATGAACATTTTTGTACGGAATGGAGAGAGAAAATTTTTATAGAATTAATTAGAAGTTATAATAAAAATGAATAGGACTAAATAACTTATGCGTTATTTGTTTTAATTATTTTGGCTATCCTTTGTGTTTTTTTCATCCTCAAACAAGTGAGAGATAGAATTCTTCTTCCATTATTTCTTTTCTTCTCTCTATCTTCCTATTAGAAAATCTTCAGTTAAGAATTGTTAAGATTTTGTTTGGTCAGAAGATTTCTTTAGATAAATAAATGGGTATGATAGCATACAAGTGAACACTAAAAATATTTTAATGATTTACAGTTTTATTAGCTTGTATAAGATGGTTAAACAGATAATGGAGTCGAGTGGACTTTCATTCTGAAAAAAAAGAAAAGAAAAGCGATAATATAATTAAAAATAAAATTATAATTAAATTGCCGTGTGTATCATTTTAAAAAGAAAAAAATATACAAGTTGACAAATGAAGTCCGAAAGTTCCAAATGTACAGCATACACAACTTGTCAACTTAGTTCTCTAAATAATTGTAACTTTTATAGTACTATTTTATATGTGATATTAGGAATTTAGCTGGTTAATTTATTTCATGTAATTTTGTTGTAGATTCTAGTTAATTTATATTTGTTTAGTTATTAATATATATTTATATATTTTCGGCAAAAAAAAAGAAACTTGTCAACTTGATTGAAAAAAAATAAAATAAATAAAATAAAACTTATCGCTTGCCAAGAACTTTTTTTTTTTAAGGCCAGGTTCTATTTTCTCTCCCTCTTTCTCACACACACGAAGTTTGTTCTTATTTTCAAGGTTATAGCCAGAATCTCCTCCCACAGTCCTAGAATCTATTCTTTCCCTATTGTACGTTAGCGTTTTCAAAAGAAAGTTCAAACCTTATGGAATTTTTTAAATTCCATTAGCCAGAATCAACATATAAAATGCTAAACATGGATGAAGGTATTGAAAAATATAAATAAGACTAGGAACTAGTCTAAATGAGGATGAAAATATGAATAAAAATGTTGAAAAGAAAATCTAAAACCTGAAGCTTCGGACATATGAGTGTAGATATGAATATTGTGTGATTCAATGATTACGTGTGGTGTTGAGGTTGTGTCTCATCTATTGAATAGCTTTTCCTTTTATAGGCAAAATTAACAGCTCTTCATTTGCTGCAATTTTCACAAATTTAGGCACCATGTTATTGTGAAAGATATCTCTTTTTACATTTCTAATAAGGGAGTTCATGGCTACGGTTTGGTTTGGTTTGATTTAGTTTTAAACAAAAATCAAATTGAACCAAACTAATCAGTTTATTTATTTTTGGAATTTTATCGGTTTACATTTTAATTGATTTGTTTCCATTCAACAATTAGTTTGTTGCATTTTGATTCAAACTTGGTTTATGCTTTTCAAAATTTTTTTTAAAAATAGCATCCTTTTTCAAAAATTAAATTAAATATAGATACTTTTTTAACACAAATTATATCTAAATAATTTATTAACCAATAAATTATTTATTGAAAAACCAATTAGGATTTATGCTTAGACGATCCACAACAGAGACTATTTATTTATTAAGGGATTTGATTGAAGGATACAAGAGTAAAGAAAGAGACTTGCATATAGTTTTCATTGATTTGGAAAAGTCTGTGATAGAATATCAAGAGATATATTGTAGAAAGTAATGGAAAAAAAATATGTTCGTGTAACTTATATTCAAGCCATAAAAAATATGTATGACAGGGCAATAATAAGTATGAGAATTCCTGGAGGTAAGACAAAAGATTTTCTTGTAAGGATAGATTTACATCAATGATCTTCCTTAAATCCATAGTTTTTTTATTTGATTTTGGATGTTCTAACAGAATATATATAGGAGGAAATTCCAAAGTGTATGCTCTTCGCGAATGATATAGTCTTAATTGAGAACTCAAAAAAAAATGTTAACTTTAAACTTAAGTTATGGAGATACATTTTGAAATCAAAAGGTTTCTATTTAAGTAGAAGTAAGACGAAATATATGCATTACAAATTTAACAAGAGGCCAGTTAGAAATGATTTAGAGGTAAAAATTGGAGAGCAAACCATTCCAGAAGTGCCAAAGTTCAAATATTTGGGATCGATTTTACAGAGTGATGGTCAAATTGATGGAGATGTTATGCATAGGATATAAGTTGGGTGGTTAAAGTGGAGAAAAATATCATAAGTTATTTGTGATCGCAAGATACCCACTAAATTTAAAGGGAAATTTTATCGAACAGTTATAAGGCCAGCAATGTTATATGGTAGTAAATGTTAAGCTTTGAAAAGACAATAAAAACACAAGATGGAAGTAACAGAGATGAGAATGTTAAGATTGATATGTGGTCATACAAAATTAGATAAAATACGAAATAATTGTATACGAAGGAAAGTTGGAGTAGCACCTATCGAGGAGAAAATGGTGAAAAATTGTTTAAGGTGATTTGAGCATGTACAAAGAAGAGAGCAAGAGGAGCCAATGAAGAGAGTTGATCAAATGGCTTGAAGTCCTATCAAAAGGTGTAGAGGAAGACTAAAAAGGATATTAAGAGAAGTTATAAGAAATGATCTTTTGAGAAATGATTTGGCTGAGGAGATAGTATTTGATAAAGTTGAATAACGCCATATGATCTATGTAATCAACTTCACATTGATGGGATAAGACCAATATTGTTGTTATTGTTATAATTTATTAACCAATATACTTTATAAATATCATAAAAGTGAAATAAAATAAGTGTAGTTATGAGTAACTAAGTATGTTTATATATTATAATTTATTATAATATAGTTATCAAATGTGTTTCGATTTAGTTTGGGTCTTATTATACTAAAATCAAAATGAGTCGGTTCCAAAAGGGAAAAAATCGAAATAGATTTTATTTCAATTCAGTTTAGATTGATTTTTATCAGTTTTGTCCAATTTTAAATGCCATTAATTTCTAATTTACAAGAAGTAGCCCGTCTCCTTAACTTGGTGTTCAAGACTTCCACTTTCTATGTTTTAAAGGCTTAATGGATAAGAAAAAAAATTTTAGAAGTACAACTAATTTAATTACTTTAATAATCTTTAGGTTAAAAAATCTGGTTTTCATAATGTTTTGGGTTTGACCCACTAAAATAGGGTGCAAACATAAATAAAAAGCAGTTTGACTGTTGTATGTTTTCCAGCTTCTGTTAGTCAGGTGTTAATTTTTAGTCCTACCATTATTACCACGCAGTCTATCATGATTTTCGGAATTATGTGGCCTTAGAAAATTTGAACAACTAAATAGAAAATCATAACATGGGATGTTCGTGCGTCTTTATAAGCGGGCAACTACTTGCATAATTAACTCACATTTGGTGACATTATTCTCTTATACAATAATAATGTTTACACTAAAATAAAAAGAAAGAAAATAAAAACTAATATAAGACTATATGATATAAAATAACTAGAGAAAAGTCAAACGGTTGTCCCTCAATTATCTTCCAATCTCAACCTTTTCTCAGTAGTACTGCGCTTATAGTGTCTTATTTCTTTTTTTTTTTTAATAAAAAAATTTCTGGGTTAAGTTTCCGTGGATCATTTAAATGAAATTTAACTATGAACCACTTTTTGCAAATGTGAAGAGAAGAAAACTGGGCCATTTAACGGGTCCAACATGTCTTCCCTCTCTAAGTAGATAGGCTCAGCTCATTGGATTCCATAGACACCTGCATTAATTAACTTGTGACATAGTAAGGCCATTTCATATGTTCATAATCATAGATTTTCGCCCAGACTTGTTCTCTTCTCACATATGGTAATTAATTATTGAAACAATCCATAGCATCTATTATTTTATACTCTCAAATATAAGAGAATTTTGGAAAAGAAATTTAGTTCAAAATATAAAAAAAAATGTAGATTTTTGTTGTAATAAATACTATATTCTAAAAATACCTCTCAACTATTGATATTCTAAATGAGTATTAGTTAATTTAATATAAAGGAAAAGACTATTAATTGAGGACAATTTAAAAAAAAAATATTTTACTATAAATTAAATAAGTTTAACTAATTTGTTTAATATATGTTAACTAGTTTTTTTTTATTTATATTTAAAAACAGACGAATATTTAATTAATATGTGTTGAGTATTTTTTTTTTCTTATTTATATTTGAAAACAGAGGTGTATTTACTCAAAGGTTACTCTTTATATTTAGTTGTTTACCATATGACCATGTTGTTAAGCTCAAATCGTTCCTTTTTTTTTTCCTTCTTTTTCTTTCTTCTTTTGGGTGGAACAAAGGGTCAAAAGACCAAACAAAATAAACAAAAAAGGAACAAATTAAAAACTATTCGCTAGAGTGCGTGGGCTTCCATTTCCCTCAAAATCCATTGTCATAATGCCTTGAACTTCTATCAACGGTGTAGCTATGAATTTATATCCTATCTCTTCAGTGAGACTGATATCGGCAAGTTTATAAGCACAGAAGTTTGCCTCTCGATAAATATGAGTAACATGAATTTCCCAATCTTGTTGTATCAAAGTTTTTTGCCATTTTCTCAAGTCTTCCTTGATTTCTTATATTATCCCTTCTTCTTTTGACTTCATTAACAAGAAAAAGAGTATCTGATTCAATCATCTCTTTTCTCAATCCCATATCCCAACAAGTTTTTAAACCAATTATGAGAGCCCATGTTTTAGCATCCAAAATTCTGTGTGAAGCCTCCTAGCCATTGTCCTTCACTGTCTTGGATGATTCATCCACAACCAGTACAACCCCTTTCTTCTGAAATAGCACCATCAACATTAAGTTTTGTCCATCCTTGAGGAGGTCTCTACCATTTGATTAAGATTTGTTGACTCCTACACTGCATTTGACAAACTGAGTTCTCCTTTTTCATTGCATGCTTTGTATGAATTGGTTGATTCTATTTTTATGGCATGTTCTAGATTGATCAGTTCCTTCTATGACTTCTTTGTTGCACCATTGCCATATAAACCAGCATGTTACCTCGAACCACAAATTCCAGCTTATCCCTTGTTCTATTTCTTTTTGCACCTGTAAATTCTCCTTAAGCCAAACTTGCAAAGTGTTAGTAAAAAGCAAAAATCTGTTTGTGGGGATGTTTATGAAGTGCCAAATTTTAGAAGCTTCATGACAATTTCTGAGAGCATGGATTACATCTTCCTCTCCTATGCCACATCTTTGACAAGTACTTTCTTCCCCTGTCCAATGTCTACAAATATGCAATGTTAGTAGCCTTCAACTTGCCACAAGCCAAAGGAAGGTTCTAACCCTTTTCTAGAGCATGTAATTTCCATATCAGTTTCCAAATATCCTTCATTTCCATAGTTTTGGTGATGACATCATAAGCACTGGCCACAGTAAAGTCTCCACTTTTGTTTGCAATTCATTTAATATTATCTTCCTCATTCTCCTTACGTGAAGGGGATATAACATGTATTTTCAAGAGATATTGTTCAGTTACCATCTCTTGTAAAGCTTCAAAGTTCCATGTCCTATTTGAATTAACCATTTCACTAAGCTTCATGTTGAGATTTATTTCCACATTATCTCCCAATTGAAAGGATAAACTATTCTCATTTTTTATCCATCTATCTTTCCAAAAATAGATATTTCTCCCATTATTGAGTTCCCATCCAATATTAGGAGAAAAGTCAGACCACTTTTTTTTATTATTGCCTTCCAAAGACTTGAATCAATTTTCCTCCTAGAAGTTACATTTCTAACATCCAGATCAATGCCATACTTTCCCTTAAGAACCTTTACCTAAAGATCTTCAGTTTTTGTGCATAGTCCCCAAGTCAATTTATACAAGAAAGTGTCATTCATAACTTCCAAAGATCTTATACGTGCTCCTCCCTAATTCGTATTTTAACACATGGTATCCCATCCCGCCGCTTGCCATCTTCTTCTACCCTCTTCTTCTCCTCAAATAAAACTTCTCTCAGCTTTTTCAATCTCTTTAATAGTTTTCTTTGGAAGTTTTTCATGCTGAATTTGGTGAAGTGCCATATTGCTTGCCACAGATTTCACAAGAGTTATTCTGACCGTCAACAATAGCTTTTTGGCCTTCCATCTACTCAGCCTTCTTTTCACTTTTTCCACCACATGGCCAAACTTATCCTTGGCTTTTCTTTTGTTAGTTATCAAGGCTTCCAAGTAATGCCCCAATTCATTGACCTCATGGAATCCACTTCTCCCATAAATTTTCCTTTTCATTTCCTTGCTAACATTGGGAGAAAAATAAATATAACTTTTCTGCTTGCTAATATGCCCTGTCATGCTACATGATTGATCAAGACATTCCATAATTTCCTTTATTTGTTTTTCTTCCGCTTTTGCAAATAACACAAAGTTATCAGCAAAACATAAGTGTGTTATCATCGGGTCACTTCTAACAGCTTGCATCCCCTTCATCTTCCTTCTTTAGTGATAAGATGTGTAAGCTTTTCCATTCCCAAAACAAAGAGGTAGGGAGATATTGGGTTCCCTTGTCTAATTCCTCTTCTTGGGAGGAATGTTTGTATGTTTTCTCACTATTTCACAATATATTAGTGAAAATAGAAGTACACAATACATAATTAATTCCACAAATTTAGAAGGCTGCTGCAATTCCTGTAAAACCTTTCTTAGAAAATTCCAGCTCAGCCTATCATAAGGATTTTCCAAATCTACCTTAATAGCCATAATACCCTTCCCCCCCCCCCTTTTTCTTTATTGAGTGAATCATTTCTTTAACAATAACTTCCTCTGGTCCTATTTATAAAAAAAAATTTCCCTTTTAATGGTCTAATTTATAAAGAAAAAAAATAGAATTAATGTTGTATTAATTTTTTTTATCAAAATTAGCCTCCTTCATTAATATTATTAAGAGTCATAATGTGCATCTTTAAAAGAAATGGAGAGAGAGAAATTAATTAAATATGAATAGTTTTAAAAAAATTAAAAATATGAGACAAATTAATTATTTTTAACTAACTTCAACTTTATTTCTTAATACTCATATTTTTTTCCCTTACAAATAGTAGTAAAGGGGGTACTATATTATCTTGTATACTTGGACCTGGGTCAAAACCCGCTTGCAGAGGTGACACCTGATCAGGCAGCATATCGTCAAAGCCTTTTCTTCATTGAGTGAATCATTTCCTTGACAATTTTTTGCCCTTTATAAATCATGCGTTGTTCAACACTGGTATTATTGTCAGAGCCTTTTCTGTATTTTTGGGCCTACTACATTTAAGGCCTAAGAGCATCAAAATTGAGAATAACACGCCATCAAATCACAAAAAAGTGCTCAGGTTGGCTGGGCCCACTAATTTAACCAGGGGTACTAAAGGGCCAGATAATAGAACTAGCCCACCTTCTACCATCGATATTTCATTAAAAAGGTTTCGGACTAGAGTTGCAGGGCTTTGCCCCGACGGGAGCCCTTCGAGAAATTCTCAAATGCCTGAGCCATACCCAGACCTAAGAGGGGTTTTGGAAATAGTTTTCAACCAGCAATAGACGCGCCTCGGTTAGAACCTCACTATCAGCGTCATTGCCCCAAGCGCAAAGATGTTAAAGTTTGTTCCGTCGTCCCTCTTTTATTCCCATTCGTGTGGTAACAGCCTGCGAAATTAAGCTATGTGGGACTAGATAAGCAAAACATCATGAAAACACTAGAACGTTCTCACTCTTGCGTTGATGGCCAGTCGCTACAACAAGAAACTGCAATTATAATTGAAATTTCCTTTCTCCACATTGATACCGTCACTCAATTTTTTCCTTGTTTGTCTAAATATTATCAATGAAAAGCCATTGGTTCTTTGATAGAACTACCTAATTAAAACAAATATGGTTCTTTGATAGAACTGCCCAATTGAAACAGATATTATCTTATCAATCAAAATATATGATTTACTTTTGAAATATTGGCCAATGATATCTGAGGATGACATGTTGGAAGTGTTTGAATATCTTATGGCGACTGGTGAGAAAGAATCGGCAAACTAAAACAAAAGGAACTAGCTAGCATTCTGTATCAATTCACTTCACGCTGGTGTTGATTTGGAAATTCAAGCTGAAGTCTGACATAATAAGTTGCAGCAACTTCTCCTAATCGAGTGTTGGTGCGAGTTAAAACTGCAAGACCACGAGCAAAAGCAAATGACCCCGTCCCTCCAACCACTGTAAATTCTTCAGTGTCCTCATGTCCTGCCTCCCTGGCCTGTACAACCAGGCTACCTGAATGCTCTGGAGTGTCGAAGGTTAGATATATTACGTTGAATGCCCATAGAGCAAACTCTTGCATAGGAATTATAAAGCCCTGTGCTTTCCCAACAACCCTGGAATTGTTGTCGGGTCCCTCTGTCAGCACGCGATGGAAGATGAAAGCTCCGGCACTGTCCCCAAGTGGAGGGCGTGTATTTGAGGCTGATACGTGAGGTTTTTGGATGTACAAGGACAGATCAAGCCATGGCCTTGAATGGCTCTTTTTGTGGGATGCAGGTGAAACCAAAGCCAATATAATTACTACTATTGTTGCTATAGAAAATGCAGTGCAGAATATAATCCTTGACAGCATTCTTATGCATCAATGGATCTTCTTAAAAGTTCGGCCTAGAAATTGAGATTTGAGATCCTTTTGATGAGATAAGATCAGTACAACTCCTTTTAAGATAAACTTGTTCCTCATTGTTATGTTAGATGTTATTGGCATTTGGCAACCTAACCCATTTGAGCAACTCAATACAGTACCTAAACCATTATGAAACCTTCAAGCTTGTCTTCTAGTTGTTACCTACTGATTACCTTTACACATCTATCATGTTTAGAATTCTTTTTTTTTTTTTTTGGCTAGCACTATGTTGCGGTTAGCAAGTCAATCATTCTTCCCCAACTCCGGTAAAATCTGCATCTGGGTTCTAATTTGCTATACTTTCAGAACTAGCGGGTAATGATCAATTTCCCAGCTGTTATCCTGCAGAGTTTGGTCAAAATAATTTCATGTGACAAAATCAGATGCAGAAAGAATGCTTAGAACTTCATTTTGTTAATTTAATCGTACTTGCTAAAAGGAGAGTGCAAATCCTCTTCATCTTTACCCTGGACATAAATCTGACATAATGTACCAAACCTTTATTAGAGATTAAAATTACAACTCCTAATAATTTTCTTTTCGCGTCACTCAACATGTATCACTGAAGCTGCATCTTCTTGTTAAAATTACTCGAATGGAACCTGTCCATCCCAATTCTAATTCAATTAGACATACTAAAACAAAATCAGACCATGGACCATTTTTTGGGGCTCTAGCAATGTTCAGTGAGTTAGATGGTAAAAGCACAACCACTTCGGTGTCACTACGAGATGCTAAATTTGAGTTAAGAACAATAGGTTATTTTATTTGAAAATTGACCGCGGCTAATTAACTTATCAGAGTTGGGTGTGCCTCCCACAAGTGCTAAAATATACGCTGTCATCCAGCTTGGACATGTCAAGATTGATTTGAAACAGAGAAGGAGCCTCCCTCCATAGAACTGTTGGAAAATGTTACAAACATTTCACTTACTTGTAGCAAAAGACACCTGCTAATTTTGCAAGAATTACCATTTGTCGGCAATGTGTGCGTACGTGCGTGTGTGTGTTAGTTTCTCTATTTTAGTAGAACCGTATTCTCATGAATCTTTCTGTGGCACCAATCATCCCAAATGGTCATCACATGGTTAGATTCGGCATGTGGGGCGTTCAGCTTATGCATGTTTATGCTTTTCCCTTACGTATGTGGATTTTGCTGTGTCACTTTATAGACAAATAGAATTAATCCCACTGTTATTACTGCCACTGCCAGAGACTTGTAAATCTCAGGGTCTTCAAATTCACCTCTCTCTTCCCTTCATTCTCTTTCAGCGTTCTTCATTACACTACTGTACATTCATATGTTGGATCTGTTATATATTTCCTAGTCTAATGGGGAAATTGCCTTCTCAAAGAGGTGCAGGAGGTGTAAAATGCCAACCACATTTTCAGAAGCGATGAAAAGTTCTCAAGATATTTCATAGCCATTATGGTGATGCTGTTTGGCTGGATTTGATTCATTTTGCTGCTTTTTGCAGAGAGAATCACATTTTGGCCAATTAAGGCGGGGAGGGGGTACACCAACTAGTAATGCATGAACGACCAATAAGGAGTGAACACATGAAGAATGATCCTCTCAGTCCAAAAAGGGAAAGCCCAAAGGAATCCAAGTTATATAGGGCGCCATGGCAGACCAACTGTGCGTGCACAGTCCACACACTGTTTTAAATCCATATGATTCTCGGCCACTGGGGTGAGCCCCATCAAATGCCAAATGAGGAATGAAGGTATGGGGTGGTGACAGGTGTTGCGGACAAGAACTACCTCTCTCTTACTTTTTTTTTTTTGACCACCACCTCTCCCTTACTTTAAACAGCACTCAGTTCCTTCTCGATGTTGCTTTTCTCATGAACTGTATTGGAAAAAAAAGTGAATCCAAACGAGATAAGGAATGTGTGTTGAAGGTTGCTCTTTCTTCTCCATGCTTCCTTGCAACTTGCTATGACAAGTCCTCATCCTTGACCACCCAATCCCATCTTCTCTTAAACTTTTAAAGTTGTGGATCCCATTCCTCTGCACTTCACTTCAGGGGATAAACTTGAACGACAATTAAGGGAGAGATGATTTACATACCCATCACTTAATATTCTAAAGTGTATGTCAAGGGAATATGCCATGGTCTGATTTATTGAGTTTTCACAGCATTCATTTTACCTTCAAATATCTACAAACTCATTATGTCTCCTCGTATTTTAACTCAGACCTGAATAAACAAGCAGCAGTTTATCCGTGTCCTTGTGATCTGCATCTCCTGCCGATTAAAGGACAACACTTTTAAGGGACATACAAACTTCACTCCGGTAACTGAACTGAATATCCTTATTAACGTATCACGTTAATTTGCTTCTATGTTTGAAACCTTGTGCTATACTCTTTCTTCATTCTAGTTTTTTTTTTTCTTTGGAAGAATTTCGAGACGGCTTCTTAAATAGTATTACGATGTATCATCATAAACAAAGGAATGAATGGAACATCAGGTCCAGAATTAAAAAGTGAAATTAAAAGACAAACTAATGTAGTATATCAAAGTTCTAGCATTCACGTAGCAAAAGGCGTTGATACTCATATTGATGTGACTTAAGCAATGAAATTAACCCATTTGAAAAATATAGTCTGTTTGTGCGTGAGCGCCTCAAGGCTTAAAAGTTGCCTTTAAGTGCCATTGAAACCTCAGAATTAATTATTTAACAAGAATGTGTAATCCTTTCCTCAATTTGAGGCAACTACGTTTATATTGTACAGCCACGTTTTCACAGATAGCTGGACATGATACAGGAAAGCCAAGTGCACAGAAAAAGCTGATGCAAGTTCTGCCTAGCTACTAAACAATATTAATTTATGCATGCATGTTTTTTATTTATTCCTGTGGTTACTTAGGGGCTGTTTGATTCTGTTTCTAAAAATAGTTTTTCTGTTTTTGGAAACAGAAAACTTAAAGAACTTGTTTAGTAAACTTATTTTTTAGAAATTGTTCTATAAAAACGAAAAATAAAAGAACAGAAAACTCAGAACAACTCTAAGATGTTTTGTAGTTTTTGTTATGAAAAATACAAGGAAAAGTGAGAAACATCTATCTCATTAATGATAAAGTTATAACTTTTGAATAACTCATATATCATTCACTAGTTATGATTTTGAGAACAATTACTCAAACAGATTTTTTTTGTTTTCTTGTTTTTAAAACTTATTCTCGAAAACAGTTTTACAAAACTGTTTTCAGAACAAAAAAATAGAAAACACTGTCAAATAGGCCCTTATTCTAGTTCTTTTTTTTTTTCTTTTTTTGCAAGAAAGGGGAAATATATTATCAGCAAATTACAAAACAGCTCAAGATGCAAAAAATAGGCTGTCACCGTATGTACAAAACAAAAGAATTACAAGAGAATTAGCAATTGGTTCTTTGATGCAAAAAATGGGCAAGGTTGTTTGCTTGCATGGTATGGCTCATCAAAGCAAGAGCACCACCAATAAGTCTGGGCGCAGAAATGTGATTAGAAGAGAAGATCTCCCTGTTTCTTGCGTCCCAAAGTCTCCAACAGATAATCCCAAATAGTATCTGCCAAGTTTTTTTGTTCCTTTGATGGATATTGGACAATATACAATCATCAAGTGGTTGAGAAAGGAATCTAGGCAGGTGACTATTGGGAATTACAAGTTGCCAGGTTGATTGAGCAAGGGTTCAACCTCTGAGCACATGATCAATATCCTGTGTGTTGCTGCCACACGCATAGACTACATAACTACAAGAAGCATTATCAGCCATATGCCTTCTCAGTCTCATGCTATTCGTCAAGAGTTTGCCATTTGGTACCAGCCAACGGAAGACCCTAATACGTTGCGCAACTGGATATTTCCAACGAGAATTACAAGTTTGCCATTTGCTGTCATTATTCCAGTCGTCCCACTTCAACTCAGTATAAGCTGATGCCACAATACATTCTCCATACGGGGTGTGTGCCCACACACATTTGGCAGGTCCATCCGTGAACTGAGGTTTTTATTCTAGTTCTTGTTCTTTTTCATTCGCGTATCTTACCAACTACTTGCATATTAATTTATGCATATATATCTCCAGAGTCCGCTGCGGGATTTATAGTTATAGTACCAATTACCAAACTTAAATATTTGAATGGTGACAGAAATCCTAAGGCTCTGCTTGGGACCCACCCCACCCCCTCCCTTCTCTCTTTCTCTCTCTGCGCAGCTCACTGTGCGCAGCAGAGGTTTCTGGTTCAAACCCTAACAGGGAACTATATAGCTTGTAACTATTGCCAAGACAACATAATTTTCTCCCCATAACAACATAACGCTAATTAACCATAACATGACATGAAACACGATTCTTAACGAGACGACAGTCAAACTCGAATTCCAAGAGTCGTCCACCCATAATGGTTAATGTCATGTCAACCCACGCACAGCAATTAAAATTAATTGATGATACGAAGAAAATCAAACACGCCAGTCCCGACTGTTGGTATTCATTCTGGTTCATCAAACATCTTGCCTGCTTGCTGATGGTGACTTCCCAACCATGCCTTTGTAGCATCATCTTCAACTTTCCAGCATCGGGAGGTTGGGTTTCTTTCAAAAAGTCATGCCTCTTAATGGGGAAAATCAATTCACACAACTCCACCACTCCTCAGTCCCTAGTTTAGAATGAAAAGAAAAGAAAAGAAAAAGATGGAGTCTTAGTTGTCTCCCTATAATAATTAACCCACATATTCTACAAATTTCTGAACCACCTTGACAGCGAATTCACTTGCCTTGTCCCGTGCAAGGTCCTCCTCCAGTGGATCAATTGCATTGTGGGCCTCACAAACCATTCAAAGTAAATGACGAAGATAGACGTAAATAATATTGCAGTAACTTTTTTTACCGTTGATTCGGATTAATAGAAATATTAACTAAGAAAATATCATGACTAGAAAATCTGTAGAAATCCTATTGCAGATATGGGAGCATGTCAATATATGTGTAGCATAAATGAGTGAAGATAAATTCTATCGTTTTTTATTTTTTATTTTTGGTGATAAAAAATTTAGGTTAGTTGAGTTTTAGGATTCACTGGGAGCTTAGGACAAATTTCACAATTCAAAAAAATATTTATAAAGATAATTATAGATCACTCTCCAATAATAAGGTCAAGAATTCTGGGAGATGGGTTAACTCTTTACCATCTCCAATTCCCAAAAAAGCAAAAATAAATGTTCCTTGGTGAGTGTGCCCTTAATCACTATAATAAGTTAATAAATAAATGTATAACCTGCTTCCATGTGTGGAAATCAAATTCACACGAAATGTATGGATTTTTGTAAAAGAGGAAGAGAGTTTTTTTTAAATATTCTTTTAATTAAAAAAAAAAAAAAGACGTGGCTACAATGTTTTGTGAGTAGTCGCGCACGCCGTGCGTGGCTTCCCGTCTAGCACGGAAACAAAACCCAATAAAAGTGGAGAATGGGAGAAGATTAATTGAAATCAGGAGAGAAGGTAATTGGCATGCATGGAGTACGTAAAAGGGTTGTTAGAAAGTTACAAAGGAGTGTGTGTCGTTTAATGAATATTTAATCTCGTAAGAAGCAGTTACAACATGCCATGAGAGACTGAGTACATGAAAGTGCCATGGGTATGGTACTAATGGGTTTATCAATGGTCCTTTTACCCATAGATCTTTTCAATAGGCAGGCCGGCTTCCTTTTTCTCATCTTCCTATAAATAGGTGCTTTCAGCCTGCATAGAACACACAGCACAAGCTCCTCCAGTGCTTCAAACCCAACTTACTTTTTTCTCTATTTCTTCCTCTCATGAGCCTTTTCTTGTATTCCTTTAGTGACGTGTGCAGCAAAGAGCAATATAGGGGTAGAACAATGGGAGAAAGAAAAAGATAGATGCATGGCAGGCAATTTGGTGAGGTTGTTGACAGAAGATAGAGAGCACAGATGATGATATGCATATATAAAATTGCATCTCACTCCTTTGTGCTCTCTATGCTTCTGTCATCACCTCCAGCCTCCGATCACTATCTCCCTATTTCTAACTCCGACTATATAATCATATTCATCTTTCTCAGTACTGGCCATGGAAATATATATTGAAGCATGGTTCGATGATGATCATTAGCGAGGATGCCAATTCCTTTTTCCTTCTCAGTTTTATTTAATTGTATTCCCCTTTAAATTAAAGTAGTTAATTAATTATCAACTTCTTCTTCATTCCCTATAGAATATTAAAAGAAAAATAACAAGCCATATGTATAGTGATCATTAACTTCTGTGCTTTGCAGTTATAGTTAGCGTGAACCTTCTTCAGTGATTGCAGGATGGACTGGATGGAGCTAACCAGATCACGAATCTGTTTGGTAAAGGGGTTTGTATATATATATATGGTACGTATATGACCAAGTTTAGTTAAATGAGCAAACTAAATCTATTTACTCATGCCTCTGTATGTAAATTTTATCTGACGATCGATCGATCTAAACTCCAAAGATCAATTAAGAATATTTCTTAAAGGTAGTAATTTCATCATATTAATTCTTGTTAAATAAGTTCAGAAAGACATCTAGTATTTGTATTGAGCTATAGAATTAATATGGCGAATATATATGATTCGCAGCTAGCTAGGTAGAAGAGGGAAGCAGCACTCCAGTTGCTCTGCGGAAGAATGTGGAAGGAAGGACAGTGTTGCAGAAGATAGGTGAAATGGGGGGGTCCAATGCAAGCGCAAGTACTGAACTGATCATGACATATTGGCAGTGGGAAAGCATATAATTTTTAATTTCCAAGCCAGTACCCCCCACACTGTATATTGGTCGTTCATTTCTATTGCAGTCAATCAGCGTACGGTGATCTGTAAAGGGCCACATTTCTTAGTGGAGATTTCATGTCAAAATGCTATCCATTCAAAGACTACCACTATTATATTCATGTAAAAAACCAACCTCATTCTTACCTTTTTGCTTTCCCACATCAGCCCGAAGTTCACCCCCATGTATAGCTTCTCTTTCCCTATATATATATATATATATATATATCAATTATTACAGATTTTGTATTTTAATTGACATGCGAACTACTAAATCTGCAGTGATATTATATATATATATATATATATATTGTGCCATTCATTCCCCAGTTCAATTGCTTCCATCGTAATCAAGTTATTAATTAATTGGAAAGCATAAACCATCTTAATTCTTCACAAACGATGTGAATCAGATGCAAAGGAATATATGTTCTGAAAGAAACCGGAGGTTTATTAATCATATATATATAAGAAAAGCCTTGTTTCAGTTTTGTTAGCTAGCTAGCTACTAACTCTAGAGCTGAATTAAGCTCAGAAAGGACAACGTGTTCAATTTTGAACACTAGGTTGTAAGTTGGGGCATCAAGCCTATCTCATCTCAGATGATAAAATTTTACATATCTCATTCTTGTCAAAGTTGTGGCATATCATTTGTTGATGCGAATTAATAAACCATTTCGAATGAGTTGAATTTGAAGGGGAAGAAGTGAGATTTAGTCATTTTCACAGTACATAGTCATAATGTTTGGCTAATCTGTTGAAATCATGTGATAGATTCATGCACAGCTGTACTTGATCATATACATACTCTTCATAAATAAACTTGCTTATTTGTAGTTTAAATGTTAAATGAGGTAATTATAATATCGTAGGATGCTTACATTGTAGAGAATCAAACAAAATTGAGTACGTGTATTTGTTACAGTTAATTATATGTTTGTTCGTATACTCAACATGAAAGAATTAAATACCGGACGACATTATGATATGAGTCAGAATATAAATCAAGATATGATGAATATTGCTGGGGATGAGGAGAGAGATCGAGATAGATTAACTAATGGGCCCAGATATATTCACTTTGTTTAATTTCAAACATATTCACTCTGCAGGATCCTTGGCATGTTGGGAATTGCTTACGCTGCTTCACCATGTTGTCATATTCGAAAACACCATATATACAATTGATTACTGCTGAATATTTGGGTCTTCAACGAGCAGATTTCGTTTCTCTCTCTCTCTCTCTCCTTTTGAGTGAATACTAACATATTCACTCACCATATATAAGATACGTTTAATTTGGCCGGGTGATTTCATCAGGTGAATTTTTGGAGCAAGATATATGTTAGTGTTGAGTATTTACTGAGGGAGGATTAAATGGTTTTAATAAGTTAATTCAAAGCTGAAGATAGAGAGAGTGTGTAATTTAAAAACGTGGGTTATGGGCAGTTGAATATCAATTACGTACAAACGAACAAGCAAGTCTATGTAATGAAAAAGGTAGGAAGGTTAGAGGCAGTTGAAGTAAGTAGTAATACATAAAGCTGTAAGTGAAGCATAAGATCCATGAGCGGGGTCATATATGGAGACAGAAAACGTGAAGAAGGTAATAAAGTGGGAGGAAATGCCTAGGTATAAATGTAAGGAAAAGAAAAACAACCAACTCACACAATTAAATATTGTATGAATAAAATTATCCATTTGCATCTTTATATCTTATATTATATTATAGATAAAAAAAATGTGTTCTATACCTGTATTGGAGATAGGAGAAAGTACATATGAGTATATGTTTGGAGGGAGGAATTAGGGATAGATGTGAAATGAAAGTGGGGGAGGGATATATAAAAGAGAGTGTACTTCGTGCCAGGGTTCCCTGTCCCCGAATAAACCTTAAGCTCCTACATCTCAAGGACTCTCTCTCTCTCTCTCTCTCTCTCATTAATTCCCATCTTGCAACTTGCCACTACTGTTTCCTTTTTTTTTTTTTACTGGACTTTACAAAAATGAGGTGTATTCAGCTTTTGAACAATGTGGTTCCCTTAATTTTAATTTTATATTTAATTTATATTGATTGATAACTGATTTAGTGATTTCAGCTGGCTCGCAAATGTGATCTACAACTGCTAAATGAGGGAAATATGTTATGTCAAGATCGATCAATTCTAAACAAGATTCGCATATATAAATTTTTATATATTCTTATTAATTAATAATTTCATATTTATGTTGGAGTTCCATATGATAATGGAATGCACTTCCTAGCGTCCTTGGGAAGGTGAGAAATGGAATAGATTAAAGATTAGGAAAAACAAACAGCGAATTTTGGATTGGGTCAAATTGGGCCAAGGAAAAAGACATTGGGAACATATAATAAAAATATTTAGCAATAAGGATTTCTAATTTTTTAAATTATCTAAAAAAACCTAGGTCTTTGGTTAAAAAAAATATTTTTTTCAAGTGGTAAGATTACCTCTATGAAAATTAGTTTGCTCCAATTGAGAATTTAGTTATTTTTACTTAGAAATCTAATTATATCCATTTAAAAAAATTAGTTATGTCTACTTATAAATTTAGTTATATTTACTTAGAAATTTAATTATATTCATTTAAAAAATTAGTTACGCACTTAAAAATTTAATTATCTCCATCTAAAAATTTAGTCATATCTTCTTGAAAAATTAGTTATGTCCACTAGGTAAATTAATTCACCCCCAGTTGATAAGTTATTTATCTCTACTTAAAAATTTAGTTATATCCATCTAAAAAATTAGCTATATACACTTGGAAATTTAATTATGTCCACTTGAAAAACTAGTTTACGCTAATTGAGAATTTAATTATCTTTCACTTGGAAATTTTGTTATCTACCCATGAAAAACTAGTTATTTTCACTTAAAAATATAGCTAATCCTACTTGAAAATTTAATTATATACAATTGAAAAATTAGTTATATCAACTTAAAAAATTATCTTTTTCCTAGCAAAATGCACTATGGGATGGTAGTTTAGAACTTTTTTTTTTAGGGGGGCGTGTCAACAACAAAAAACGTTTGGGGAAAAAGTGATTATGATATCCAAATGGATATTAGCATTATTCTTTTCGATACAAAATGTATATTAGCATTTTGTTAGTATTTTTATTGGATAGATAAGAGAAGATGCTAATTGTCTTCTGAAATAAGTGTAATATAAGAATCTACTGATGTGCGTGAAAGTTTCTGAGACTGTTTATTAAGAATTCTATCATTTTCACTGTTTATTTGTACTCTTTTTTATTCTCACTTTATTCCCATTAATCATACGCTAACAAAAGTATTTCATCCATTATGCATATTCAATTATAATGTGTTGATCAAACTATTAATTTACTTCAAAAGGCTTGGGAGAGAGGCCAGAAAAAGGATATCCACCTGAATAATTTCAAAGGTAAGCATCGACGATTAATTAATTAATTAATATTTCTAGACAAATAAGTGAACGGAGGATTATAATACATGCTGGCCTATTTAAGTCAAAAACCATCCAGTTAGCTCCAAAGAATAAAGATTTCAACTTGTAGCTAGTTTTGATTAGTTGTTGAGTTGTTATCCTGTGAAGAGAAATAACGCAAAAAGGGAAAGATTCTTCTTGGCCTTTGGGTCCAAAATGCTTCCAAAAGGGATCATCTTCCCCAAAACAAGATAAGATAGAAGAGAAATTACATATGCAGCTCCACAGGTGTCAATCATCTTATTGGACATGTATTCTCTGTTCTTGTTTTTGATCAAACAGTGGAATCGTAAATTATGAAGAAAATGCAAGTGTGGGATCCATGTTATGAACCAAAAGTAACATTAGGATAGAATCTAACGTCCAATCCAGAGACAATGCCATCAAAGAGGAAACGTCTGTTTGATAAATTCCCAATAATGAAATGTTGGAGCCTAATCCGCAGAAAATGAGAACATATATCAGTCACCAAACACGAAATTTACAGCAATCAATGACGAGGCAGTAAGTAGCTATGAAATCGCATCTCATCTCATGGGATGGAATTCGTACCTTTCGGGCTTGTTGGTTACCTTTATGTTATGTGTATGTGCAAGTTGATGAAAAAGTACCTCATCTTTCCTCATTCTCCATGATGCCACTGTTAATGTGATTGACTTCTGACTGACGTCCGCACATTTGCAGGCTTTCTTTCTCTAGTTTTTCTTTCTTGATCTTATTCTCCAAAGCTTGCATTTCAACCTTGTGAACTCCAAGTCGTCACCAGCAAACTTAAGTTTAACAAAATTACTATGATGTTTGTTCTGTTAATATAAAATTTTTTGACAAAATTATAGTTGTACTTGTACCATGCAATTGTTGGCCATTAATTCGATAGGCCCTTGAGATGGCAGGCAGATGGATTCATTGATGTGCGTACGAAAACCAGGTCAGAGGTTGGGTGGATAAGGGTATCTGATGGGTGCAGCTAAATTCCCAATATCAATGGTTCACCATCATTCTAATTCTCATGGCCATGAAAATTGCCATTGGCACAGATTCCACGGGTTCTGTTTCACATGGCCCCATCCCATTGAGGGCAAGGTTCAATGTTCATACAGAAGCAGTGGTTTTTGTACCCTCTTCCTCAATTATTACTTTCCCCAATCATTGACCCCTCAACATGACTTTTCGCAACTTCCAGACAGATCATGATCGACAACTGAATTAATTAAACATGCTCAGATCTATAAGAAAGCTCGGCCTCACAAATAAAGCTCCACACATAACTTACACTTTCCATCTCATGTAAACTGAGGGAATCCTAGATGCTGAATTTGTCCAATATGCCATTCACATCCAGTGGTATGCTTTGGTGGTCATTCTAATTGTATTGTAATATGCTAAAATCAAATGGATTTGTGTTAAAAATTCTACTAATCACATCTTCAATTTCTTCAACCTGCAGCCAAACACGACATAATTCTAATAGGCCTTGCACCATGAATAGCATACTGACATTTACAGAGATACTTGACTGAGTAGCATATGAACCATACTATGAAATTATAATTTAGTTATTTACACAAACAACATTCTAAGGCATGTTATGATTGAAGAATAACAAATTTATGCAGGAAAAGTAGAAAATGTTCAAGTGTTCAACAATGCGAGAAACATTGGGTAGGCAGTTACCAGCAGCAAAATCGACATAATACAGTGGATAAAACAGAAAACCACAAGTTATACATAAGCACATTCTAAACAGGAAAGGTGCAAGGCCCTGCATCAATCATGACTAAACAGATTGTTGCAGGCATTTTCATAGACATTCAAAGTTCAAGCTTAGAGGATGTGAGGGCAGGGTTTTCAGCTCTCCAGGTACAGGTACAGAGATTGGGCAAATCTTTAGCAGGGGGCATAAGGAAACTTGATTTGTTAAACTTAGCAAGAACTAAGTAATGTAATAAGCAACGTTCATCAATCCACTTTTGTTATTATCCCCTAGTAAGATAGACACGTTTTGATGCTAAGCTCATGACTGAGCAATTCTATGCCAAGCAAAGGCAGATTGTTATAAGTAACTACTGAAGGCCAATTATGCCAAACCTATTAGTCATTTAAGAAGTGGGAGTTTAAAAGTACACAATAAAAAGACATACCAACGGTGTTGTACACCCAGCTAAATATAGTTTTGAGTAACTGAAATTGAGGCTTAGTAGTATCCCTACTTCAGCAAATGTTTTCGTTTCTGGACGTCCTAGATGAGCACATGATATATGTACTTGCGTCAATCAGATAATCATTGAAGGGGAAACTACTTTCAACTATTTCTTTTTCTCTGAAAGAGGAACTGATGTACGCCATATGTGCTTTCTGATACACCAATAATACCAAGCTACAAAACAAACAGTAAGTTCCAAGTATGATTGCCAAATAATGAATTATGAACCCACATTAATAGGTGATTCATATCTGCCACCAATCATTACGGCTACTGTTGATATCCTCACTGATTCAGTACAGGAACAAGCCTACGCTGACTATGAACTTTTTTTTTTGGGGGGGGGGGGGGGGAAAGCAAGAAAATGCAAGAAATATTTATGTTAGAGCAAAACATGAAGGAAGGAAGAACATACAAAACAAAATCCATGGTGACTACAGGCAGCTAAAATTGGAGTAAACAAAAAGGAAAGTACACATAACACAAATTACAACTATCAAGTATTTCAAATTTACCAATAGATACTTCAAGATAAAATTTACAAGAGTTAAATTTGAAATACCTGATAGTTGGTACTTGTATACCCTTTTCTTTTTGTTTACTCCAATTTAAGTTGCCTGCATTCACCATGGATTTTGTTTAATAAGGTCTTGATTCCCTTACTCTAACAACTATCAGGTATCTCCACTGTTTTAATTCCGAAACGAATCCTCTGCAGTATTGCACAGGATGCAATTAGAGAAAGAAAGATTGAGAGAGCTCCCAACATTGGAAGATGTTTTCCAGTGTTGGTACCAAAACCTTAATATATATCTCTCTCTCCAACTAAAAGGTACAATTTTTCCTTGAACTGCAGAGGATTCAAACACATTTTTATTCTCCTTATGTCACACACATTTAGGAAAAATCATTAAGCGGTCCCTGACTCCCCACCTAGTAACTAGTGCAAAATACATGCTATAGCTCCCTAAAAGACCACTCCTTCCAATTCTGCAACAAGCTGGCATCCTTTGAGGATCTTGAAGAAAGGCAAAGTGGATTTGTTCACTTCACATCCTGATGGTAAGCACGTTACAGAAAAAGAATCAACAGATGAAAAGGACTGTAAACTTGCAATTAGAAAAGATATCAACTATATCCCTAATAATAGCAAAAAAACAATGATGCTTGGTGGAATAAGTTCAACATTTCAGAACTAACAAGCCATCAAAATCTATTTTCTACCAATGATGCTCAACATCTAAATTCAAAGGCTTTAGGAATTAACATCGTCACCGAAAACAAAAAAACTATAATTGACTATTCAAAAATATTTCTGCAGCATCAATCCAGAACTATTGATTAGTAAATAAGAGGTAAAATTTGGTATATAATTTAGATTCATGCAGCATGCACATAACACACACGAGGAAAAGGCAATGCACATCATGCATCTGGACAGTTAGTTTAAATGAACCAAATGCTATGACTTCAACCAATCAGTAAATTGAACACCACAAATACATGTACTGGCCACCCTAACACTGGCCAAGGAGGTGCAAAGTTTTAATTCTATGAATAAAGTACGATACTGTCAAGTTTAGGCCAGACTTTTAAAGTGACTCTCAAAGGAAGAATCCAGGCTATTCAGGAAGAATGGCAGCGGTTCCCCAATTCTAACAAGGTAGTTCCTCCGGAATCCAATGAGCAACTATGATTACTTAAGATCAGTTTGCGAATTTGAGGTACCATTATAGAATCAGCACTAATGGCACACTGTGCAACTGAGTGTGAAAAAACAGTGCAAGCTTTGTTATGCCAAATACTAAATGAGCACGTCAATTCATCAATTTACTTTAGCGAAGTAAAAAATGAAAGGGCTTAAAGGGGAATCATTATCTCAAGCATGAGGAGACATTTGTCATTGATTTATATGCATGCCTAAAACAAGCATGAAATTTTAGATGCCAATTCATGTAAGCAAAAATAACTGTTTTTGCTGAGAGAAGCAAAACATCAGGACTGCCCATTACGCAAGGTTATGAATTTATAGAGGTACTCAAACAGCTATGACAATGAACATATTTCAGTTAATGCTAAGTTGTGATGTAAATTAACTAACCAGTCACTGATGAAATTAAGTCATCGGCCCAAGCACATAATAAAAAATGGCCCACCAATACCATTCCTATGAAAAGTTCTATAATTTTTTGTTAGATCTAAAAGAAAGACAACCATCATATGGTTATTTATTCAGCTATACAGTTTTAAGTAACTGCATTTGTTCACTTTTAGGCTTAAAGGATAGCATTGTCCATATTTTCAAATGGGTTCCTTGGTTTTTGAATCTCCTAAGATGGGCACAGACTATTTCATTTGCTTCAATCAAGACACAAAAGAAGGATCAAATCTTCAATACTTAGCTTGTCTTGATGTAGAGTATAAAATATTTTTTACACAAGAACAAAGAGGCAGGACAACTGATATTCTAGTTTACAAAATCTAACAGATACCTCAAGACAAAATCCCCTAATACTATTAAGGAGACAACTTCATTCTACAAGATAAACAGTCTCAAAGCATTTAATAAAGCTTAAGAACAATAACTTGGATTGCTGAATGTTATCCATAAGAAGCATCTCTTCTCAGACTACTCATGAGGCACATTCATCAGGAGAGAACCTAATGATGGCGAATTTAAGTATTTAGGCCAGCGATTATTCAGAAGGACTTGCAGAGTCCAGTGTATAGAAACCAGACATGGTATGTTCTCAACAAGGAACACAAATGGACCTGGTGGCACCAAAACATAATATGGATACTCAGCTTCCATCCTTGGCTATTTGTATAGACATCATACTGGACAGGGATCTCCAAATAGCAGGGTCACTTGTTGCCACTAATTACAAACTCAAAAATAAATAAATAATTGTAATACATTTCAAAAAGTTCTTGACTTACAGAGCGTAGATCAATCTTCTTGTCGCCTCCTAGACTCTAAGCATATCAAGAACAGAGCCTTAAATTTGTTCCATTCTTCAGATTATCATAGTTTAACCGTAAATATGTTTAAAATCTTCTTCCCATTTTCACCAACATCGTTAGGTTCTGTCAAGTTCTCTAAGGCTTGCTTCAGTCATCTAAAGCTAGTCCATTAAAATGTTAGACACAGCTGCAAATGCGGTTCCCTGTCTATGGAAGAGCTTTTAGTTATCACATGCTTTTGGAAAAGAACCATGCTAGAATAACTTCGATTTGGGTAGTAATTAGATGAAGTGATTATAGTCAAAAGGATTCTCAGTTACTGCATCTCAATCGCAGTCTTCTTGATTTATGTCCTTAAATTTCAAAACCTAGTAATCAACAGAATCTTTTAAATCAGTCTTCTCGTTCTTTTGAATTAATGTTCTTCCTCTGATTTCAGTTCCAGAAAGCTAGAAACATTTTCCAGAAGCTTGATTTTAAAACCACTGAAAATCCATTCAACAAGAATCCACAGGTATTCCGGGATCAGAAATATATACCTTGAGAGGGAAAACAAATTGAATTATTTCATGCATGGACTCTACTTCGAAAGAGTGCTCAGGGGAATCTTCCTAAGTAATAAAAAGTCTCCAGAAGGTCAAATTTAAAAGAGGCAGAAAATTTAACACTCCAAAATTTTAGTTCTAAAAGTAAATAATAATTAAATTAAAAAGATGAATAAAAAATAAGTAAGCAAACACAGTTAATACGAGTTTAATTTGATTACAAAAAATATCAAAAGATTGAGTTTTACCTTATGGGATAACTAGATTTTATTCTTTAATTAAACTCTATATAATTATAGTGACTATTGTTCCTAAAATGTCCTAATTACTTCTCGGTCAATTAGATTCAGATCACTTTCGTGCAATTAAAATTCTTAATTAAACCTTGAAAACTACAATATATATCACAATGAATTCCTAATTTTATTTCTAAATTAGTTATTTATGTTTATCTCTATAGATCTAAGTCACTTTTCACCTTTCAATCTATCAAGTTTACTCATTAATTAGACTTTATGATGATAAAGCATAAAATTCATATGAATGAATAAAAGAGATAAATATAATAAAGAAATAACTAAATATAACTTGAAGAACAAATTCAGAGTGAAAATAACAAGAAAACAGAGTTATAGTAGAAGAGAATGAATCTATCTCTATGCGCTTGAATCATGTTCTCTAGCCTCTGAGTGCGTTTCTGAATGTCCTCTTGTGTTTCTACCATGCCTTTTTATATAGAAAAGTTTAGAAGTACATAAAAGCCAAAAATATCACGAAAACGTATTAAAAACGTGTTTTTATGGACTTCTATTATTTGACTCGGCACCAGATGGCCATAGGATCATCAAATATGACGCCAAGTGGTTCTAAAAGGTAGAAAAATGTGAAAAACGCGTTGACCCGGCACCAGCTGAGTTTGAACTAGCACCGAGTGGATGTCTGGCACAGAAAACTCTTTCGTTTACCTTCAGACAAATCATTAGCTCGTGTTTACACTTTGAGCTTGATTTTACCATGATAACGTTGGAATTCAAAAAAACTCAAAACATGAAAGTTATGACTTTGTGTCTTAACTTTCCAACACATCTTAAATTACCTCAATCAGAGTTCATATGTGAGAATTATAGTCAAAATATCGAATGATGTCAAAACTTTTTAGCATGAATTATTTGTAACGTTTTTGCTCCGAATGCTTCCCAATGAGTCTATAATGTCATAAAACACAAAAATATGTAAAATTATGTTAAAATATATCAATATAAACATATTTAGATATAATTTGGAGTTTAAATATAGGTATTTTACATGTATAAAATGGATACATCACATATAGACATATCTAAGAGAGCCCTTCCTAACCTTAAAGGTGCCACTGTATCTTTCATAATCTGAAGACAATGTTGATTAAAATAAGAAGACGATTTGTCCTGTGCATATCTATAGTTAAGCTACATGTTGACCTAACTTTGTGATTAAGCTGAGTCACTCATTTAAGTGAATATGGCCAAAGAAAAAATTGGAAGTGAAATGGCAAAATTAATAGCAAAAAAAAAAATTATAAGTGAATTGGCAAAATTAGAGCCAGCAAATTGAGTCAGACTGAAAAGCCTGACTACTTTGTAGGCTCATGGGCCCTTTTTCTAAATATTTTTTTTATTTTTTTATATAATTATTTAAATTAATACAACTAATAATTATTATCATGTATCAAAAATCAACATAATATTAAATTTTATAATTTATACATTACTAATTAATAAAATAACATATGTTTTAATATTAAAAAAAGGGCCAAACATCTACTCAAGTTAGCCCATCCAAGCTACGTGTTTGATAAGCTCAAGTCCAAAAGCTTATTTTCTATTTAAATTCTCATTTTTTAAGCGTAACCCACCTATTTTATCAGGTTAAACAATATAACCCGTCGTACTTGACTTATATTGCCACCTCTAAGTAAAATCACTTATTTTAAATAATTATAGGTTGGCTTAAACATCCTTAAATAGGTTATAAACCTGAAATTTTTGTTTCTTCAAATGGGACAACCATGTGAATTCTCCACCTCCTACGGTGAGCAAACCCTAATTTTATAGCTTTTATTTCCTTGCACTAATTACTCTTGAAATAATTTAAATTATTTATTTTTCTATTCTCATCTCTCCTTAGAGATTTGAAACATACTCTTGTCCAAAAGTTTTGCATCTTTGTAAAATAGTGGGCGTTGAAAGGTTGATTTTGTTTGCTTTGGATTAGTTTGGATAAATTGAAATGATATTGTTGATATTATTAATAATTTTTCTAAACCTTGATTATTTTATGATTTTTAATATTAAACTGAGGTGTAATTTGTATGAAAAATTCATTAATATTTCTAGTTTCATGTTAAAAATAAAATTACATTCTCACACTAAAAGTTTAATATTAACTTATATTGTTTGATGATACATTGTATAAAATAATATACAATAATCTTATATATTTTTCAAGTCAAAAGCATTGTCACAATTGATTTTTTTAAACTTCATATAAATAGTTTTAATTTTTTTTACCACTATATAAAGAGCTTTAATCAATCTATAGAAACATAGTAAAACACTCCCTCAATTTATCATTATCTTACAATACGTAGAACTGGGAGAATATGCCAAACCGGCTTGACCCTTATGGATTAGCTCATCACGGATTGAATCTAAAAAGCCTATTTTAAAACATGCATCATATTTTAAGGTTAGCCCATTCTCAACAAGCTTATGGGTCGACTCATTAGCTTGAATATTTTTTGATTTTAAATTTTTTAACATGAAAAAAAAATTTGCTAAACATATCATGTGCTATTTAACTTTCACCCCATAATTGAATTAAAATTTATACACTTCTAATTATTATCATTCACTTACAAGTCAAAACTAAAGTCCAAAAATCATGTTTAAATTCTACAATTTATACATTCACTAAAGTGTAAAGACAATATTTAAATATTTATCATTTATACTCAAATCATCATCTAAATCTAATCTAAATATCCATAAAAGTGATAACATTAGCGCACTATTTTTACTGATCTTAGCACTGTGCAATCCAGGTCCAGCCAATTTGAGGCAGCAATTGGTCTAACTTTCATTGAGGGTTGAACTAGAGAGAGATACGACCCATTTGTTGTTTTTACTGGGTCGGTTTGGTGGAGGGTTTATCCAAATGTTTTGCGTATTTGCTTCCCGCCAAAGCGTGTCCCTTTTGAGCGACTTGGCCCCTCGACTTGCTCCCAAAACAACTCCTTCAAAGGCTTCTATTGGAAGGTTCATCCCACAAGCATCTTTTATGGGGCCACCAGAGAGGGTTCTTGGTGGCTTTGAAAAGCCACTCTCTTCTATCGACAATCTTATTCCACCTCCTCTCTTTTTTCTCTTTTTTTTTTTTTTTGGCCTGAATCTCTTTTTTTTTTCTCTTACTCTAACTTCTTAAGTCAGTGCAATTCCATTGGCATGGAATGATTATGAATTGTGCTTCTTGCTATCCGTTAATGAGAAATCAATGTCATCACCCACCGCCGGACACACCGATCTTCACGTGCAAACTAATTCTTCTGCATCACAACAACTTCCCTTTCTCATGGTCACTTTTCTCTCTTTCTCAAAAGGTGTTAATCATCCTTGGTCATCTTGCTCACTCTCAAAAGGAGAGAGCTTTCCTTCATTTGCATGATTCTGTTTCGACTTGGTTTTTTCTTCATATTGCAAACACTTCTGTGCATACCACATCGCAACCTTTAGTGGATGGTTGTCAAAGTGGAGTTATCAGTGGGGAGAGCCGGTGATGGCGAGATTGCAATGAAATTCCTAGCGTGAAATGAGGATGTGGTCCAGCGACCGCCCAAGTTACTAAAGAAACTTCGTGAAGCCAACCTTTTTAACTCAATGAAGGTATTTATTTGTTTGATCATTTTATACTCCTTTTTTTGGCTTTCTTCTAAGTGTTTAAAACCTTTACGTTCACCTTGCCTGTTCTTATTCAACAATCTTCTTTACATGTATAGCAAATGCGGTCAATTATATAATGTTCAAAAACTATTTGACAAAATTCCCCAACACAATATCATTTTAGATATCTCTTTAATTTGTGGGCATTCCTAGATGGGTATGTAGATATTTGTGAGAACAAAGTTGAAGTGAAAACTACCCATTTATGAGGTGCCAAATTGAGAAGGAAATTTTATGAGGAAGCAAATTGAGAAATTAGAATCGTTGATTGTCCAAATAGAGAAAAGGTCCATCTGTCAAATACCAAAATGCAGGTCTAATAATTATTTTGCCGTGCTCCAATGATTTCTTATCATTGTTTTTAAGATTGTGTCTTAATGTGAAATATTGGTTGTTGTCTCTCAAATTATTCACTGGGTTGTTTTTTGTGAACATTCTATAGAACATCAAGGATTGGACCTCGATCTCAAGAAGCTAGATCTTTAATTGCATTCCATAATTTTGAAGAGAAAATAAGATGTCCTGAGGTGTGGGAGTTGTAGCAAGGTGTTGTTTCTACAGTAGAGAATTTCGAGACAATCTTGCTTCTTTATATCACCCTCCTTTTCATTTGACGATCAATGGTCCATTTGATAAGATAAATGCTTTCCTTTTTTGTAGTATTTGGTAGCATTTTGGATGCTCTATTGAGTATTTCTTGATTCTTTAAATGGTCACTTAGTAGTGAAAGGCTTAGAGCTGATTTGATTAATTAGCGCGGCTTCTAAGTGCAAGTAACAACTGCTGCTTCCATGGAGGACAATGGCTTATAGTGAATATGTAATCTACCAAAGAATTCAGCTCACATATGGCATTACTATTATATTGTTGGTGCTTTCTCTAACATGTATTTATAATATATATATATATATATATATATATATAACATAACACACATGAAAAATGCATATTATTGCTGGTTGATTATGTTACTTTGTGAAGCTTAATTGGGATACTTAGGCAATGAAACTATCTCTTAGACCATTAACACAAATTTTATATTTTGGCAAGTCAGTTTATTGCTCTGTTTACCTCATTGCTGTAGTGTGTGATCTTTGCCTATTTTCCCTTCAAGTCATATTTCACAAATGTACTATTATTTGCTCAGCCTCCCATCATGGCACCTCATTACCTTACAAAATGGTGTAGAAACTATTTTAAGTTTCTCACTAGATGGGTTGATTTATTGATTTAATGCATAAGGCTTGCCATGCTAAGCCATACGTCTTAGGCTGGTCATTTCATGTTGGCAATTAAGGTACATAATATATCATCTAGATGCATGCCTTTAATTATTTGCAAATAAGCAATGCCTTTGTGCTATTAATGGCATAATGCTTCTTCAAATTAGCTAGTGATAATAGGATGCTATGCATATAAATATTTCAGATCATCCTTGAAGGAGAGAAGATGGGAATGCATCTGATAAGCCTATTGGTATTGCTGTTCTAACCACAATGAAAAAATTCCAGGCAATGAATAAATTTAAGAAAGTAGCTCTGGAAGTAAATTTTCTTTTGTCATCACTGTTGTTGTAGTGAACATAAAGATCATCGGTACTAAGATTTTAGTCATAGTTACATAAAAACATGCATTCGTAGAAAGGCCACAAAAAAAAAAAAGAAAAAAACATATGGAAGCTATTTGTTGAGCTTATATGGAAGATCAAGGGGCTTAATACTATTTGTTGAGCATAAATTGAAGTTGCATTGGTTAATAGAAAATTTGGTTCCTCCTTTGCCATTTGCCAACCCAAAGGAAGACTGGCAACCTAGCTATCAAGTAGGGTTTTGGCTTCAAATTTGGTTTACCTCCTTGTACTTTATGGTCTATTTAGTTTAAGTGATTTGGAGGAGAGGAGAAGGGAGGGAAAACTTTCCCTCCTATATTGGTCATCATGTCCACTTTTCTAGCTCCTAATTCCTATGTTGCCTTATTGCTTCTAATCTTGTACTCTTCTTCCTTGATCAAACTCTTTACTAACTTAAGTAATCAGTAAGTTTCTTTGTTTACCTATATTCATACATAATCTTGAGAGTGAGCAAGGCATGAGTAAGCAGTTTACTCTACATAGCATGTATAGCAAAGAACAACTGTCATGCCATTTGACACCCTGCATTGTGTAAGTGAAGAACATTTAGGCACTTTGAAAATAAATATATAGAGTAAAACTTTCAATCATTCTTCTACAAACACAGGTAGCCTTAGATATTAACCATTGTCAGTAGAAGCTGAAGGAAGGAAAAAAAAACTATAAATAATTAAGCTTGGTTCACTTAAAATCTGCTGCTTTTTTTTCTTTGGGGTCTTGGTAAGTTATATATTTACCAAATTATTGTGGTGCTTATTATTTCCATTTTCATAGCTCAAATAGTGAATAACATTTGTGTTCTTGCCTTAGTGAGAGATGTTATTTTAGAGAATTAATAGTTTGGAAATTGTAATTAGTTAGTTTTACTATGTTATTATTATATGTGCTTTTGGTTTCTCTTTTAGAAATGCTAATGCAGGAGTTCTTTAGGGGTGAGATCAAGGATAGATGTTGGTGTCATCACTAGAGATATTGGAGAAAAGCACTACTTCATAAATGTTGCTGACATTCATATATAAGGATAACTTGGAAATACATAACCTGAATCACACCACTTAAATTTCTAAAGAATCACAACCTGTAGAATTTGTCAACTGGACTTATGATTTTGAAACATGTATCTTCAAGAAGGTAAAACCTTCTAAAGAGAATGCATTATACCACTCTTCAATCCTTATAGCACTTGTAGAATTAACTATTCATAGTAACTTTGACTGGTGTCACTGTATTTGTAATTTTACACAGAAATAGAAAAAACTCTAAGACTTAGGTGTCTATGCTTACATGCCTAATTCGGCAGCAAAATGTGGTATCGTAGTATTTTCTTTTAGAAAAGTAAAAAGAAAGGGAAAAGCTATAATTCATTATAATTTTGACCCTTTAATAAAAAATGTGTCTTCCATTCGATGTTATAACAAGTCTTAGGGAATGACCATCTTAGCATTCTTCTATATTTGTTCCACTTTAAGTCGAAATTCAATATTATGTAACTAGAAATGTTCAAAATGTTGTAACTTACTGAGTGATTACGTGCCCTAGGCTTGATCTATTTGAATCTACAATGCATTTTCATTTGAATGATTCAAACTTGATGGCTAGTCTAAAAGTGATTTTAGTTGTTTAGATCTTGGAAGAAGTTATTCTGGAATAAGTCCAGTGGACTTATTTGGGAGGGGAGTAAAGCTTTTGTAGATTGATGTTATCTTCTTTAGTGCAGTATAAAAACTGGCTATCTGGGATTAATTTTTGGTGGAACTTTCAAGTAGATATATATAATATTTTATCCATTGTGTAATTATGGTTTGAAGTGTTTGTTTGTGTGGTATCAATTTCAGCAGTAATTCATCCAACTAATTAAGAGAATACAGTATAATTTTAAAAATTAGGTTTAGCTATACTGATATTTTTTCTTTTTGGATTTGAGTAGAAATTTCATTGAAGACAAAATAAAACACAGATTGTTCAAGAAATATCCTCAACTTTACACTTTTACTTGCTATTATTATTTATAAAAATTGACATTTGTAGGAATGGTGCTTGATAAAGATGAAATGCCTTCAAGCTTTAAAGCTTTATTTTTATCTCAAGGTCTATAAGCTTTCCATTGGAGCAGGATGTGCACTTTCATGGCCACAGTACATGCCCATATATAGTTCTCCAGGTCTATAAACCAACTAGTGGTTTAGGTTCTTGCATAAATTTGAAATCAAAATGGTTACGATGGAGCTCTGAAAGAGGGCTTCGAGAAGGAATATGTCAACAATTGTGAGTTTGTGGGAGATGCAACTCTAAAACCAAATCCAGATTTTCTATTGAAAGCTATTCTTCCCTATTTAAGAATCCAAAGTTGCAAGTCACATTAGTGTGAATGCATTCATTATTAATGAACTAAGTAATTCAAAGTATTCCTGAAGTTTTTGTTACATATGAATATATGATAACTTGGATTCAAGAAATGCCGCTTGATTATTACTTCATTCTTTGGCTACAATAGAAATGTAAAAAGACTCATCTTTTCCCAAATCATTCATTATCACATAATTTAAACAAATAACAAGCATCTTATAAATTTAAATACCGTGTGTTAGAACCCATGTGTTAGCATTAGCATGGGTCACATTTCTTCATGAAACTAGGGGGGAGAAGTCCTTTTTCCCCAATTGACATACCTGTAATTATCTCATATACCCCACTAACATTTCAACACGTTATCTAAGTTACTAATTACCTATTTTTGCCATTGAAACATTTACTACGACAAACAGAAACACATAGGGAGAAGTCAATGCCAATAATCCACGGGCCCCATGCATAAGCATGGGTTGCTTTCTAGTTATCGTCAATGATAATATTTAAAAAATTTAGATTATAAAAAAGTTTTATTGAAATTTTAAGCTTTAGAGAAAGGGTTTTTTCTTTTTCCAATTTTCTAGTTTAAACCAAAGAAAAGAAAACAAGTCGATACGCTGACCCATGACTTACATAGGCTAGACCATTTTTTAAGCAAATTTCACGAACTTGAGTCTAAAAGTCCCTTTTTTATTTGGACCTCAAATTTTAAAAAATGGCTCTTTTTTTTTTGGGCTAAATAGATAAGTTTGTCACACTAGAACTATATTTTTCACTCTAATTACATGTTTTAAAATTTGTACCGTTTTTTAATTCTCATTTCTGTCCTTTATCTAAAAATCTTTCAAATCTTAATTTTTTTCATAAAAAAATTTGAACCTATGAAACAATTTTTATAAATATTCTTACATCATAATTTTTCTTTATTTTGTATGGAAAGTATACTTTATGTTTATATTTTATTTATTTTTATATTTTTTAAAATAAGATTCATTAAAATTAAAAATAAAAGTCCATTTTTTTAGTTTAAACAAAAGAAAAGACAACCGACCGATGAGCTAATCCGTGACCCGCATAGGTTAGACCAATTTTTTAGGTAGACTTTACGAGTTACGGTCCAAAAGTCTCTTTTTTATTTGGGTCTCAAATTTTGAAACTTGACTCACTTTTTGAACAAAACAAGTAAATTCGTTGGATTTGACCTATATTCTCAATTCTAATTACACTTTTTAAAATTTGTACTTTTTTTAATTCTCATTTCTGTCCTTTTTTTTTAAATTTTTTTAATCTTAATTTTTATTCATAAAAATAATTTGAACCTATGAAACAATGAATGGAAATTGTTATAGATGAAATAATTTTTATAATATTTTTACATCATAATTTTTCTTTATTTTGTATGGAAAGCATACTTTATGTTTATATTATATTTTATTTTTTTATGTTTTTTAAAATAAGATTCATTCAAATTAAAAATAAATTATTAAAACAATGATATTTGTTAAAAATTGTTGAATCAAGCATTTTTTATGATTCCAAATCAACCTTCAAGTATCAAAGGTGCACAAAAGGTTTTAAGTGAAGGAATTCTTGAGAAATCAATACAAGAATAGATGTAGAATGTTTAATAATATTTTAATTTGAGTAGACGACTTTGATTTGGTGAAAAGATGTTTTAAAAACTTAATTCTATGTTAATTCATGCAATATTTGAAAAACACCCAACAACAGACGAAGTTTGAAAGGTTTATACTGATATGCTATTTTGAAAATTTGAACTTTATCTTTGAAAATTCAAATTTCACATTGAAAATGAATAAGTCTGAAAAGAGGCTTCTCTGACAGACGAATTTTAACTTGAGAAATTCAAATTTTGATACGTGTTTAAAAAGAATTTTCAATGACAGATGAACTTTGGTTTTTGAAAATTCGAATTTCAAATAAAATGTAACTTATGAAAATTAAAAAATTTATCTAAAAACATGTCAAAGTTCATCTAAAAACAAGTTCAAAAAGAGCTTTAAAATTGCTCACTGACAGACAAATTTTGAACTTGAAAATTTGAATTTCAGAAATAAAGCCTATGAGTCAGTTGTGTTGATATGTTGACATACAAATGACAATATTCAGAAATTCGAATTTTAAAATAAGTCTGAAAAAAGGTCTTTCTGACAAACGAACTTTGCCCTATGGAAATTCGAATTTCGAATTGATGAACTATTGTGCCTCATTAAACCAGCTTCTGACAGACGAATTTTTGGGTTCCAAAATTCAAATTTCGAAGGCACTGTAGCAAATTAAAATTACTGTTCACACTTAACAGAACGATTTTAAACATGAAAATTCGTATGTTCCAACATAGAATCATTTTCTAAAGATGAAAATTCGAATTTTACTTCATGACAGACGAACTTTGAGAGTTCAACGTTAAAGGCTGTAACTTTCGGTTATGTGAAATTCGTCTGTTGACCAACTAAAATTCAAACTTTGAGTGTTTGAAACATTAAATGCGGTTGGTAAACGGATAGTTTCTCAGAATAACCGTTGGTTAACATCTCTAATAGCTAGATCTTGTCTCTAACATATAGTTGAGGCAAAAATTTATAAATAGAACTTCATTTGAAGATGTGGGTAACAAAAATCACTTTGTATATACTGAAACTCTACCAAATCATCTACTCAAAGTCTCATACTCTCACATACTTCAATATTTGTACTTTAACTTTCATATACACTCTAATTAATAGAGTTTATTCATTATAAACAATTTTATCTTCATCTAGAAGAAAGATTTTCTTGTGAGGGGATATCACAAGAGATTAGGAAAGCACTCAGTGAGAGTGCAAAGAATGAAAGTGTGAGCTCTTGAAACAGAGCATCAACGCTGTACTGTGGCATTTGCAAGAAACCCATTGAATTCTTGCAGAATAGTGGAAAATCTCAAGTGATGACTTGGGAACTGGATGTAGGTCAAGTTGAGAGACCGAACCAGGATAAATATTTGAGTCTTCTCTTTCCTACTACTATTTTTACTATTTATTCGTTTATACTCTGTTTTACCTTCACTCTTTGCTTTCTTCACTTTGTTGACATTTTGCAAAAAAATTTATAATCTTCTTAATTCACCCCCCTCTTGGGAAGCCAGCTTATCTAACAAAAATAACATCCTTATATTCAAATTTAATGAATAAATGAAATATAATTAATAAAATTATATATATATATATATATATAAAAGGTTTGGTTCATGTTTGGCTTAGATTTCAAAGGCTTAAAACCCAACTTAGCCAAACCGCTTTATTCTTAATATTTTAAAAACCAAATAACACCTTAACATTGGTTAGTTTTAATCCATTTATAGTGGTTTGGTTTGTGTTGCTTTGGTGTGGTTAGTTTAGATTAGTTTTAAATACCTTATGTGTCACATGATGCATGACAAGTTTCCCTATCATAATACCACAAGTTGCCAAACGCGGCTATATATAAAAATTTAAAACTCATTCCATATTCTCTATTGAAGATAGTCTTTTTATTTTGGCCAACCTTGTTCAAAATAGTTCAAAACCTTTAATTTTTTTTTTTACTATTGCGTCCGGTATCCTGGGATAACCTGGGTTCATTACCCATCCCAAACTAATCCGAACTCCGTTCTGCTAGACCTTGCGATGGAAACAATATCAATGGGAAATCCTTTTTAAGGGCTTATTTTTAAGCTGTTGTACCCCTCAGGAATCAAAACCTCGACCCCGAGATATGTTGGTCAAGTCCGTGACCACTTGGTCAGGTGGCCATTGATTGACTCCTTTGTACCTACCAACTTTGCTAATAAATCTTGATTGAACAGTTCCATTTCCTTGATACCATCACCTCTTTTATCAATAGTAAATGTCTAATGGCAAAAGCAGAATTCAAGAGTAAATGTCGATAATCTAAGATCGTAAACGTCCTTGATTTTCAGTTTGTGATATATTGATTATATTCTATGGCATCACTTATAAGGTCTCACTATAGTTTATTAAATATTTGTAATATTTCCAAAACAATAGTTGTTCAAAGAACAAAAAAAATTCTTACTCTTGCAATGAAAATATATCATATTCAACAAGAATAAATCATATCCTGGAAGGGTCATAATGAAGCAACATGAAAATCATATCAAGGTTGGGTCAAAGAACTGAAAGAAAGATCATGAACTCTATATGATAAATCCCATATTGATTGGCGATTTTATAATCCAAGTAAGCTTGTTCTCACAATTGGAAGTTGTATATTGTGGGATTTAATATTTGTTGAGACCTGCATGAACAATCTCTGGAAGGTTCATAAATAAGCACATCAAATCTTTAAAATTTCTCATGATCACTGACTAAGATATTTGTCCACAAAAATAAACTGCGTTTATATGAAAGAATAATTCATAATAAAAGTTTAATTCGTGAAAGGGGACAAACTTCAAACGAGATCATATTTTGTCAACCTATGAAATAGTCAGTGTGTTATGCTTCATCCTCATTCCATCTTTGGTTCATATTCCTGGTCTTACTCCTTCCCTTGATGAAATGCATTCAAATGAATCATCTCATTCTGTTTTTATGAGGAGCAACCAATTAACATAATAACTACCATTGTCATTATGTGAATGCAAAAATTATGTCAACGAATGATTAACTGCTGATCTGTCGGATGAAATTTATAGCAGAAAAGAGAATAATACTTTGATTACTCTCTATAGTGACAGAGAAATGGGTCAATGATCTAACTAGACATAAAGTAAGATAGGGGGAGGGGATGATCATGATCAAACAGATTGGCCACTCTCTAACTACCTGTCTGAACATGATCCACCTTGATATTGTCCCCCTAGAATATTTAATTAGAAGTCAACAAGCAAATGAAATCAAATTTATATGTTCGGAGAATATAGAGCTTCAAGATAATTTTTGTCTTAAATGAGCACATGTCTTTGTAAGTTCTCAAATATTTTAATTAACTACTGATATTAATTATTATTATTAAAAAATGTACAACTTGAATATTCCTTCATGTATTATATAAGCACCTCTCCTTGGTTATTGTTCCTCAAGTGTAAGTTGATCCAACAAGATAATGAGAATGGGAATTGTTGGGACAGAGAAAGTGAAGCTTCTTGTGGTACTGCTTGCTCTTCAGTTTTGCCTTGCAGGATTTCATATTGTCTCTAGACTTGCACTAAACATAGGTGTCAGCAAAGTCGTTTACCCTGTCTACAGAAACTTACTTGCCCTGCTTTTGTTAAGCCCACTTGCTTATTTCTTTGAAAAGTGAGTTTTCCAGATGAAGCTTGTTTTTACCATTATTGCAAATATTTTTTCTATTGTTGCCTTTCAGCTTCTTTTGTAGTTCTATAATGTAGATTTTAACATGGAAAATGTTTTCGTCTCTATATTCAGGAATCACAGACCACCCCTTACTTTATCCTTATTGGCTCAATTCTTCCTTTTGGCATTATTGGGGTAAGCAAATAAAGAAGCTGCAGTTCTCCACTCTCATTTGCTTCCTGTAGTTTCTAATATTTTCTTTTGTTGGCTTTTTTCATTGGTTATTGCAGGATCACTGCAAACCAAGGTTTCTACCTGTTGGGATTATATTATGCATCTCCAACACTTGCTTCTGCAATGCAAAACTCAGTTCCTGCAATCACTTTTATGATGGCATCAGCTCTAAGGTATTGAAATATCCTAGTAACAATCTTTATCATTCTCTATTCAAATCTCTTGATAATTTTATGAACTTCTAATTCTCCACCAGACTTGCGGAACTCAACATGACAAGGAGAGACGGAATGGCAAAAGTTCTAGGAACAATTACCTGTGAAGGGGGTGCCATAATAATTATTCTTTACAAAGGCCCTCCTCTTCTACACCTGAAGATGCAACAAATACAAGGAGACACCTTGGAAGTACACCAGGCTTCAAGAAATATGCAAAACTGGACTTTGGGTTGCGTATACTTGCTTGGAAATTGTTTATCGTGGGCTTCATGGATGGTTTTTCAGGTCTGACCATGTCTGTCTATAGAATACATTGGTACTATCACTAATATTTAAGTTGGACTCATTCAATTATCACTTTTATAACCCAAGTGCGGGCTCCTGTGTTGAAGTATCCGGCAAAACTAACACTCACATCATTTACATGCTTCTTTGGACTGATACAATTCTTGACAATAGCAGCCTTCGCAGAAACTGATTGGGAGCATTGGAAGATACAATCTGCAGAGGAGTTTTTCACGATCCTTTATGCTGTAAATTTTGAAGTGAAGCTTAACTCACTGATGCATGATCATTTCAGGGAGTTGTTACATCCGGCATTGTGGTATCTGTCCAGACATGGTGCATTCAAAAGAATGGCCCAGTGCTTGTGGCGGTTTTCCAGCCCCTACAAACCTTCTTAGTTGCTGTCATGGCAGCCATTATTCTTGGAGATCAGTTATACTCTGGAGGGTATGCAGAAAATATTACACCTTATGACAGAAGGGCCATTTAAATGTTTTCCCCTTTTCCTCAAATCATAAAATATTCAAACTGGTTGATTCCAATTCATATGCAGGGTTGTGGGTGTAATTCTCATAGTGTTTGGTTTCTACTTCGTGCTATGGGGAAAAACCAACGAGAAGAGAGTGACCAACTCGGAAGACACATCATTAACAAAACCGTTGCTTGATGGTGAAGGTGATGCAGCTTCAGAAAACACACCATGACATACCTATCTGTTGACAGATTGAGACTATAGAGGTGTGGTAAAGGATCTGCTCAACAGCTGCTGTTAGCAGCATGTCAACTTGCCTACCAAAGTGATTTTTTCTATTAATGTATTTAGAGTAGTTATTACGGACAAGGTTTCAACAAGCTAAGCTGGCTTAAGGAACAGGGCTTACTCATGCATTGAAGAGAACCATTACATGTTGATTACAAGGTCAAATTTAGTCGGTTGGCTTTAGAGTCATTGAGGCGAGACTCCATGTGCTCTACTCTATATACGTACTATGTCACACTGACATGTATAAGTAACATGTTTGCTGCGCGAATAGTACTTATTATTTTAATGCCTGATCATCCTGTCTTCATTTTTACCCATGTGTTAATATTTTTATGGGCAGCATCAATGACACTGATAAGGTAACGAGTCTTTGTCTATTTATTTATTTGTTTTCTTTAAGCTCTAGTTAATCATTTAATTATAAGCTTGATTAAAATTTTGTCATATTTGAAAATCACTTGCATGAACAAGTTATATCCTGTCTCTCTTGGGCAAATGAGGAAGGCCCGGAAATTGGAAAGATCGAGTAGTGAGGGAAGAAACCCAAGTTGGCTTTAACTAAAGGAAAAATATTTTTATGATTTACAGATATTCGTATCAATGACGTTTAAAGGATAGACTAAAGAATATGCCGGAGGTGTTTTCAACTTTTCAGCTCTTGTAAGGCTAGGTCACTCCGATTGTTTGTTCGTTTTTCCTTGGTTGAAAGGGTCACTCTGAGTGTTTTTTTTTTTTTTTGACCAACCAGTTGAGTGTTAATATCTCAATCTCTCTCTCTCTCTCTCATATTCTGTTTGGTGAAATCCATCGAGCATTTTTAGAAAGATCTCCTTGATTCGAATCTCACGGAAAGATGGATTCACGGTTGACATATAGCATAACATGGGAAGGAAGAAAAAGCGTAAAGATTCCAAGTCTATATTTTGAAGAAAAATTACGTACTAATCAAAATGTAAATGACATTAATACTAAATTCTTCAAAAAAAGTATGGTGATTTTTTTTCCACATATTTTAGTCACTGTGGTCAAGTTTAATAATTATTCTCGTAAGTGAATGTCAATTTGGCTTCTACTGATTTAAAGTAGTTGTAAAAAAGTAGCGATAACAAATAAATTAAACGATTTATAAAAAAAGGAAAGTTGGGATTGGCATCTTTCTAAGAAAACCTCCGGTTTCTGTACCTCTAAACAGAGAGCAAAGATGTGTACTGCTAATTTGCATAATTAATGAAAAAAAAAAGTCCTCAGAGAGAGAATTATTTATTTATTTATGCGCACATTTATTTTGTATTGAATTAAAAATGCGTACTGTACAAGGGCTTTGCGAGGGGAGGGCAAGCAAACCGGAGTAACAAAATAAGTAGTTGGTGTCATTCAAATCGCTGCTCTCCAAGTCAAGTTAAAATATCTTATTCTGCATGTATATATATATATATTGCCAACTTCTCGTATAAAACTAAAAGAATGCCTTACTTTATGTCTTAGTCTATCATTTGCATACAGACGTGCTCCATTTGTCTTCGAATCACGCATGGACAAAATTTGTTGTCAGCGTTCTATCATGGACCAACAAGACGCAAAAGAGCATTAATTAATATATATATATAGATATGTTTTGTGCTGGAAAAAATGTAGCTCATCACCAATCTCTACCATCATCCCTTGAAATATTTGCTGTCATATATTCTATTGGCTGCTCCTTCTTCCATAAAATATATGACACACATGGTTGATATGATATATAGTACTGCCAAGTTTCAACGCTATATAAGTATCTCTAAATTCCTTTCTGAAAAATAGCCTTGTACACATATGGAAAAGCGCGAGGGGTGGATGGAAAACGAAAATAAATAAATAAATATATGTTTTTAGCGAGTGATTTTCAAATATTGTTATGATTGACATCTATTTGCAACGTAACATGAAGATTTGAAGGAGGATAACTTTCCCGGAAAGAGGGTAAAAAAATTATTTTTGTTGGTCTCTTAGCTATCAGCAACTTGGGCGTCATGTTTCTGAATTTCAGATCACATTAGTATAAGAACAACCAGGGACCCGCGTATTTAAGTCCACGCTCGCAGTTCGTCTATCTCCTCTCCATCTCTGAGCAAAGCAATGGAGAGAGAAAACCAATCCACATCTCTAACTTCTCCTTTGATTCAAATCTCAGAAGAAGATGGATTATTCAAAGTTGACATAGAGCGAAACAAGCCAAAATATGTAGAAACAACTCAAGTTTTTGACGAAGTGAAGAAGCAGTTATGGCTAGCAGGGCCATTGATATCTGTGAATCTACTCAACTACTGCCTACAACTTATATCTGTCATGTTCGTTGGGCATCTTGGTGAACTGGCTCTCTCTGGTGCTTCTATGGCTACATCTTTTGCATCAGTAACTGGTTTTAGCTTATTGGTGAGCTGAATCAGTCCTAGCTTCGATTTTATCTTCGTAATTTAATACCTCATATTGAATATGATTCCTAGTTTTGTATTGGTTATGACAAGTATAGCTAAACTTTTCTTGGTCAACTAGTATGTAGATAGGCTCCAAGACCTTCTGATTGCTTTAAAGCATTTAAACACAGCAGATGATTAAAACACACAAGTTGCAGATTAACATACAAAACAGCAGTGATGATTATAATCCAAGCTATTATCTGATCACCACGCACAATAATATCTTGATTTCAGGGCGGAAGACTTCTTTGGCATTATGTCAGACAACTTCCGATGCCTAATACTTTTACTCTGATATTTTTCTTTTTTTTTTTTTTGTTTTTGTTTCGTGGTTCAAATAGGTGGGAATGGCTAGTGCATTGGATACCTTATGTGGCCAATCATATGGAGCTAAGCAGCACCGCATGTTGGGGATACACATGCAGCGGGCCATGCTTGTTCTTATGATCGTTAGCATTCCCCTTGCCTTTATTTGGGCGAACACAAGATCCGTTCTAATTGCCTTAGGCCAAGATCCTGAGATATCTGCAGAAGCAGGACAGTATGCTCAGTTCATGATTCCATGCCTTTTTGCCTATGGTCTTCTGCAGTGTCTCAACAGATTTTTACAAACCCAAAATATTGTATTCCCAATGATGTTCTGTTCTGGAGTTACTACTTTACTGCACATTCTTGTATGTTACATTATGATATTCAAATCTGGACTAGGGAACAGAGGAGCTGCCTTAGCGAATGCTATATCTTACTGGATTAATGTTTTGGCACTGTCACTGTATGTGAAGTTTTCTCCATCCTGTGCTAAAACTTGGACGGGCTTTTCAAAAGAGGCTCTGCACAGCATTCCAAATTTTCTGAGACTTGCCATTCCTTCAGCTGTTATGGTTTGGTAATTTCATTTTCCTACGATTTAGTACTGCAAATCATTGCTGATAAACACTTACCTTTTGTTGCTTCCACCAACGACTACACTTCCCTTTTAGTCTGAGATTTTAACGTTGTGTTCGATTAACATTGCCTGATGAGCAGCTTGGAAATGTGGTCATTTGAAATGATGGTTCTCTTATCTGGTCTTCTTCCAAATCCAAAGTTGGAAACGTCAGTGCTCTCTATCTGGTTAGTTTCATCTCAAATTTGATTACTCTTCACAATTCTCATGCATACTTGATGTTGCTAATGTTTGAATCAATCGGTCTTGTCAGCCTTAACACGGCATCAACTGTTTGGATGATTCCCTTTGGACTTAGTGGAGCTGTAAGGTGAGTAGTGCTTATGAAGTTTCAGAGTTATAGGGTAAATTTGTACGCACATCTGTTAAACATCTTATTTATTTATTTGCAGTACTCGTGTCTCAAACGAACTGGGAGCTGATCGTCCTCGTACTGCACGATTAGCAGTGTGTGTTGTGTTAATAATGGCCATTATTGAGGGCATCTCAGTTGGAACGGTGCTAATACTAATTCGCAATATTTGGGGAAATGCTTATAGTAACGAAATAGAAGTTGTAGAGTATGTAGCAACCATGTTGCCAATTCTTGCTATATCCAACTTTCTGGATGGACTCCAATGTGTTCTTTCAGGTTCTTCTTCCTCAGTTGTTTTATGTGTGTTAGCGAGAGTACCTTATTCAAGAATTTGATCAAGAAGGAATAGGCATTTGCTAACTCTAATGTAGGCACGGCAAGAGGATGTGGTTGGCAGAAAATTGGAGCTTTTGTCAATCTTGGGTCATACTATCTAGTTGGGATTCCATCGGCTGTCTGTTTAGCTTTTGTCCTGCACTTCGGTGGCAAGGTGAAGTCCATTCTTTCGTGGTGTATATAGTCATTTTATTGTGATTATCAATAGTCTGATGTCTTGTTATGTGCTACAACTACAATATCGTATAGGGACTTTGGTTGGGGATCATATGTGCTCTCCTCGTTCAAGTGTTATCACTACTGATAATCACTATTCGTACAGATTGGGACCAAGAGGTGAACTTTGATCTGCCTGTTTCATCTTGTTATTTTCCCGGTAATGTGCTTATATTTTTCTAAATTCTCCCTACTTTTTCAGGCGAAGAAGGCTAAAGATAGAGTGCATGATTCAACGACCATAGAGAGCATAGTCTCATGAAGTTGTCATGTCTTTAGAACTCCACCATTCTTCTGTAATAAACATGCCACAAAAAGCATAGGTGGAATTGGATATGGCTGGCCTCAGATAATCTGATTCTGGAGCTACGTGATAGTGGACAATGTTTATGTGGATAATGCCGCTGGCTTTTAGCTTCAACATGATGTAACTGAAGAACCTGGTTGAGTTTGTAATGGCTAGAAAAGTCCTTCTAGTTCAAAGTATTGTAGAGGATAAAACAGAGAATTCTAAATTGCACTTCAATTTCTTCTCGATCTCCTCCGAATAAAGGCTATTTCAGAGTTCAGTTGATATACAGGGTTGCAGTGGGACACAGCACTCTACACATCTCTAATGGCTTAAAATAGTTTAAGGTGATCACAATTTTTGTATACAATATATTAAAGTAACGCTAGAAATTGGATGATGATGATGAAGTACACATGGTGCGCCATAATTTGCGTGAAAGCAGCCAAAAGTTAAGAATTATGTATTCAAGTAAATTTGTTATGTTGGAAATTAGAATTGACAATCTATCTGAAACACCTGGAAGGTACACTGTTCAATAACAAGTTCAAATTCAGTCCCAAGACAAAGCAGGACCCGAGAAATGCCCTCGCACCATAATAAAAAGGCCTTCCAATGTTAAAAAATACAAGTTCTCTGAAACGTTAAACAAAAAATTGAACAATAAGCCAGAGTGTGCTACTATATAACTTTTACCTTTTTCTTTTTCTGTAACATCAATTTTAGGTCTCAGGATTACAATTCGAGTAAGAAGTTAATTTTCGGCCACTGCTACTTCTTCCTTTGAACATGTACAAATCCATAGTAGCTTTGCCCGGAAGACCATGGGACACCTTTTAAAAGCCTTCAACTATTCACTACATTTCCTCAATTCTATCCCTCATATAAACAGCTCCATCAAGGAATATTCATTCTGGTTGCTGGAATTCTAAATCTAACTTTCTCTTCAAATGTGATCTGTCAGCACTGCAGATCCATAAGATGGAACAAAAATGAATTAACATCAAATACAATGTAGAAATTAAAAGAAACAATCATCCGGCACATTGTAATTTTATTAACTATGATGGAATCACATCCCCTATTTCCCATCCCCGTAAGGCATTTAATGGTGTGAGCTTCACTGGCAAGGAAAACAGTACTATCAAACACCAACCAATTTGGATCCTAGTCAGAGATCAAGAACTGTAGATTATCATTGTTTCAAAAGTTCAATGTAATTGCTGCAGCATACGATTAAGCTTGCTTTCAAAGTGCCACGTGATTTGAATCCAGCAAATCTTTATACTGTGCCAGTAGAACACATTTGGTTCTGGGCATTACATTGACTAAATTTCCAATGAACACGCCTTGGAAATAAATAATATTATGCACACTAGGCAATGGAGGAGGTGGGAAGGAAATAGCTTTTATAAGAATCAGTGAAGTTTATGTTTCCTTACTTGATACAATCGTACAACCATATGACTTGAATATATTATGATTATTCCATAAAATTGATGGAAATAATGGGAAGTTAAAACATCTGAACTTCAGCAAAATTTGACACACAAATCTTTTTTATTTTTTTGACTTAGAGTAACAAAACAAAAACCCAGTTCAATAAGTCATAAAATCCATTTATTACAACTTATGAATCACTGAACTAGCGTCCAGGTTAATAATTAAACTCAGAAAGACTTGGTTGCGAAAGTAGAAAAGTTCATAGGCATCTATAGTCTATGCCAAATACCTTATTCAATGTCAAGAAACACCAAGCCTCAAGCAAACAAATTTCTAAAAAAAAGAGAAAAATATAAAAAGGATAGGAAAATAGTGGCTCAAAATTTTTCAAGAAGAATAGTCATAAAACCTCCAGATAGTTTCAAATATAAAAACTTATACAACTAGCCAAGTATGCCTAATAGTAGAATTTCTTGATGAGATTTGCCTCTTTAAAAAAATTAGCTCGAATCAATGATTTTCTGCGATATAAAGAAACACTGACGAACCCAAGGGAAACCAAAATTCCCCTATGCTTCTCAAGTATATCTATAAATACTAAATTGCAATACCTATAGCATCAAACTCTTCCCCCTCTTCTACGGTGACTCATTTTTGACTCTTTGGAATATAAGCAAACCAAACAACCAAAATATGTAATTTCCTATGGTGAAGCTGCACTAAGAAACTCCCAACCCCAAAAATAAAACAATGACAATTGGTCTAAAGCTCTTCACTTAGAAATGACTGAATGATCTATATTGTTTTACCTGTTAATTGTAGGTCTATTTGGAGATTTTAATCCAAAGACAGAAAAATCAATTGACATTGGTGCTGGTTCATTCTTGCCTGTATTATCACCAGCAGTCTGCCTGAAGTCACCGATATTGTCTCCTCGCAATGTATTTTCTTCAAACCCATCCCGTCCTGGCATCACTCTCCTGGACTTTCTCGGAGGCGATAGTACAGTTGGACCCTCATGTGGATTGAAATCTGAAGACCTAGATTCCTTTTTAGGGGCAGGTCTAGGGAGTTTGTATGGTTCCGTAGGCAGAGGTGCGGAAGAAAAGTACCTAAAGGAGAAGAGAAGCGACTAAATTAGGAATAAAAGTAAGTCATTGATTCCTTATAACAAAGCTAAAGGCACATACCTGTGTTCTAATGCCTGCTTTGCTGAAATTCTAGCTTTTGGATCATAGGTAAACATCTTTGACAACAGATCTAAAGCATCATCACTTGCCATTGGAAATAAAGAACGAAAAGGAGGGGCAGGAACATGTTGGTATTCAACATAGTCAGGAAGGTATACCATATCTGGCCACTGAGAAGGAGTTGGAGTCCCGAATGCTGCAAAAATCTTACCTAATTGGTCAATGTCACTTGAACCCTAGCAAATGTTAATAACAGACAGATAAAAAAAATTAGAAGAACTATGCTTAATTCAAGAAACAAGTTATTACAATAAACCAATGCAATCAATAAATCACGTCTACAAACTTAGAAATCTAAAAGAAAAAAATCACACACTGGTTAACAGGAATAAAATCACAAAACCATATGACACACATCTGAGCAAGAATAAAATGAAAGTAAAGATAATACTCAATAATGCTCATAAAAGCCATAGTTAACAGCTTCTAAGCTGACCTCAGTTCAGTAAAAAACTTTGAAGGGTTTATTCCAGCTGTAATTTGAACCAGTTGATAAAGTTAAAATATTAAAATAACCAAGAAAGTCTAGCTGCTGAGATTAAAATCCACCTACTTCAGAATATCAATTATTAGCCATAAAATGTAATAGCCTGGTCAAGGTGACAATCTTTTTTTTTTTGGTGACACCATGATAATCTTGCTTGCCTGCAAAAAGGGTCGACGAAGAAGAAGTTCAGCAAATATACAAGCTGCAGCCCAAACATCTACCCCTGAACCATATTGCTTGGTACCAAATAATAGCTCAGGTGCTCTATACCACCGGGCAAACACCTATTCATATTAAAAGCATTAGTTTCAAGCATTTACGTCCATCAACAGAAAGTGCAAAAGACAAATGTAAGGATAAAAGATTTCATGCAAGGAAATCCGTGAGTAACCTACCTACAGGTTCAACATGTTTTACTACATTTCTCAGAGAAACCGTAACATATGGTTTGTGGTTACCCTAGAGAACCACAATACAAAACACACGAACCAGAATACAGTATACTATCAGCCCAATACTCCAATGCTAAATCTCCAAAATTTTATTTCCCTACTTGGTTTCACCATTTTTTAAGGCAATATACAAGAGGAAATAATCCATTAAAATGATTGAGACTTGGCCTTTCAGAGAACGTCAAGCTGTAATTATGAAGATTTTGCGGTGAAATCCAATGCATTGCAGCCTATGTTTTCTTACAAAACTTAAACAACATCATCACATAACAAACTGAAGTATAAGCCAGTCTAAGGTACATCCTTTACAATTTTGCAAACTCTAACCATCCACAGTATGCAGGAACTATGAAGTTCATCATAAATCTGAGAGTTCTAAAGTTAGAGTACTATAGAGGATTCGATGAGTTTTATTTTGAAGGAAATAAGTTAATTGCCAATGGCCTCCAACTAAAAGTACTGATACAGTGAAACCTACACATTTAAAGTGGTCCACATGCCATTATATGAGAAGAAGAAAACCTGATGAGTAAATCTTCGGTCTGGGCTCCCAAAGATTCTAGCTAAACCAAAATCTGCAAGTTTCAGCTGTCCATTAGATCCTATCAACAAGTTGTTTGGCTTCATATCCCTGAAATAAAGAAGCAATCTTTTCAGGTCAGCACTTGAAAACAAGTAACTAATAACTTTGTAAAGACCAAAACAGCAACATTCTCTACCTATGCAAAACCCATTTCTTGTGGCAATAAGCAAGACCTTGTAGCGTCATTTGAAGGTACGATTTTATATCGGCTGGTGAAAGAAAAATATTTCGGTCTCTTATAACAGCTTCAAGATCTGTCTCCATGAATTCAAAGACGAGATGCAAATTGCCTTTATGTGGGAAAGCATCAATTAACTCAATAATATTTGGATCTTTGAGTTCTTTCAGTATTTTAATCTCTCTAAGAGCTGTAAAATTCACCCCTTCCTTCTGCTTGCCAAGCCGAATTTTCTTAATTGCAACTGTCTGTCCTGTCTGTTCATGCAACAAATACAGTTCATAGGAACAACACAAGATATTAGTACTGCAACCTCTATTGAATTAAAAGCCAGTTCATCAATACGTGAATGCATTCATATCTAGCAGGATAAAATTGTCATAAAACAACGAATTTGTTATTGAAAGTTATATGAAGAACAAGCCATAACTCTACCAAACCCAGGATAGAAGAACTAAGTTTCAAGCTTCTCTCGCCTTTAAGTTCACGGACACATAATTAAGGGTAAGAACTGCTTCCTCATACCAGGTGACCCACTTACAATATATAAGTAATTTTAAGACAATGGTTTAAACCTTAGCTAAACAAACTGCCTAAACCAAATTTTGGAAAACAAACAACCGAAAGCATATAAATGTCTGTTCTGGAATATTGTCGGGCTCTCTCTCAAGATGTATTTTCCTCCGATGCATCGACTTTCTTTACACAAAACGAAGCCCGTCAAGTGCGATAAGAGATTGATATTTCTATTTCCAATCATCTCCACTTGCTCAATTCTCTCAACCAAAGGGAAAAAAAAAATCGATGTTTACTCTAATTAATTCCACGTAATTTTGGTCACTAAAAAAAAATGAACAGAAAAATAGAATACAGTTCGCTGTACCTGGGTATCAATAGCTTTGTAAACTACTCCATAGGTACCTTCACCAAGGACTTCACGCTTGAGATATCTATCAGCCACTTTCTTGGAGGGATCGAAGTCTGACATTTTCTTGATTACTTATCGTGTTGACAGCAGTACAACTAATTCATCCTCAAAACGGGGAATTTAGAAGTGGATCATTCCGAGCAAATTAGGGTTTTGCAGAAAAAAGGTCAAAGATATGAGAAAGCCGCTGATGGACGCATAAGAGAATTCAGTGGGACAACAAAGAATGAGCTGCGAGCAGCTGAAAGGAGAGAGGAGCGTGAGAGCAACGGCTATACACTATTGCCGAACAAACTTGATTAAACCGAGAATAAACCTTAATAAGATTCACATTAATTAATTTTTTATTGGAAAACAACCTCTTTTTCCTTTTTTTTTTCTTTTTTTGTCAAATCCTTCACTCCCTCACAAGAATTTCTTGTACTCATGCCATTGTTTAACATCATAAGTATGGGCATTGGTCAAATAAACATCATATATAAATGTCTATGCTACTCCCCTTTATTTATTTATTTTAGAACTAATCCCACTTATATGTCCAACTGAGAAAAGCAAATTCTGAAATGGCCTCTAATTTTAACACAAAGTTAAAATATGCACAAATTATTGTAATAATATACTCTATATATATATATATATCTATATATTTGTGCAATGTATCAACGAGAATCTGGAACCACGGCAACAAATATCAACTTTAGTTTGTACCTCGAATATCCTCAGAAATGAAAGCCAATATTTATTTCTTTTTTTACTTGAATTCTGCCATAAAATGTGAATTGCCCAATTGATCTTAAAAAAGTAGGCCATTGGGCAAGTGACACTCATTTGTTTAAGCTTTTTTTTTTTTAAAGTGATTTTTAAATTGTTGTAAAAAATGTTTTTGCTTACAAATTTTATGAAAAGCAAAATTATTTTACATTTGATTATAATCAGAAAAAGTATTTTTACTTGAAAAATAAACTTTAGCTAATTAGGAGTTATTCAGAATAGCTGGATGCTGATCATTTTTGAAAGTGTAAAGAAATTAAGAAACATTATAAAATTTCTAGAAGTACCATTTTAGAGAGAGAGAGAGCAATTTTTCATTAAAAAGAAAACTTAAAAAAACGGTTAGAATGGTTAGTTTGTCTTGGTTGCTGAATGAAATAAAAACAAAATTATTATAGTTTTTTGAGAATGTGATTGAACTAGGGCATTAAACACAACTAACTTCGTTTTCCATTGAAGGAAAGAGAGAGCAGTCAGTAAATGAATTCAGAGGACGCAATAAGAAACAAACAGACAGGGACACGGAGGGAGAGACATGTAGAAAACGGTCGCAAATACGAGTCCTCACAAGCTTAGAAGATAAAGATGATAAGGATAGCTTACTCACAAGATTCAATCGCAAAAGTCAGCATTTTTCTCTTTTACTCCTAAATTTAGATTAGATGGAGAAGGAGGAAGGCCCGACAAGGATGAGCTGAGAATGAGTTTGGCCCAACGATTAACAGAAAGAGACAGCAAATTTTGGAGCTCATTAACAACTGTCCCTACGATGGATGTTCATAATTCCACCCACCCTTAATTGCTTCCAAGCATGCCTTTAACACAATCTTCAACTGCTATTGCTACCATACAAGAGAGTGCCTCTCTAATTCTGGGCTCTGTTTTTATCTTTGGGGTGTTTTGATTGTTACTTTTCTCTTTTTTTTTTTTTTACGCATACTCACTGATATTGCATACGTCAAATGATCCATGACTGATGACTACATGGTTTTTTTTTTTTTATGAAAATGACTACACGTTATTTGATTACGAGACATCCACCTCATCAAAATACTTAAAAGAAAGATTATTTACAAGATAATATAAAATCGTAAGTATCTCTACCAAAAATAATTATAAGTAGTTATTTTGAAATAATGAATAAAATTAAAGATTTAGCGCACTGTTTTAAACACTTTTTCCCCAAGGGAGGAAAAAACTCTTCTGCTGCTGCTTTTCTTCTCTTAACTGCAATGTTCTTTTAGTTTTACAGCTTCCTCATCCTCTGGTTCAAAGACGAGAATATAAAGAAATAACAAGTTTAAAAATAATTTAAAAGGAAGGAGAAGAAAAACAGGTTGCATAGCGCCAGTGAAACATGCTCACAGTGATGAGATAACAAACATTAAATTTGAATGGGACCAGCAACAATATGCCCATTCATTTTCAAGTTTGTCTTACTCCCCACGGCACAACGGAATGCCACCGTTCATCTTTTATCTTCCACAAATTCAATCCATCCAATTTTCCTGGTTCAGAAAGTTCCACCAATTTCCTGCTTCACCACATTTATGGCACTCCCTCCTCCTTCCCCTCCAACTTAACTAACCTTCCACCAATGTGACGACGACCTTATCTTCCCTCATCTCCTAAAACTCGCTCTCTCTCTCTGCGCAATATCATGGCAACTGAACACCCTGCCAAGAGAAATTCTAATGCACAGCTGCTCGAAGAATTGGAGGCTCTGAGCCAATCCCTTTACCAATCACACACTCCCACCTCCACCACAACCCGAAGAACTGCTTCCCTCGCTCTTCCCCGAACTTCAGTTCCCTCAATCCCATCAGCTGATGATGACCCCGACACTTCCATTACCGGTGACAAACTACTTAACATACCTCGTACCCGTCGTCTCTCTTTGTCCCCCTGGCGATCCAGGCCCAAGCCTGAGGATGCCAAGGCAGCCCCACCACCAACCACTCGCCCAGAAATCAAAAGGTTGGATGACAGATCAACTTCGGCTGAGAAGAAAGGAATTTGGAGCTGGAAGCCTATGAGAGCTCTTTCTCACATTGGAATGCAGAAACTAAGCTGTCTGTTTTCTGTTGAAGTCGTCGCCGCACAAGGCCTTCCTTCTTCAATGAATGGACTCAGGCTTTCTGTTTGCGTGAAGAAGAAGGAAACAAAGGATGGAGCTGTTCAGACAATGCCATCTCGGGTTGCACAAGGAGCCGTAGATTTCGAAGAGACTCTCTTCATCAGATGCCACGTTTATTGCACTCATACAAGTGGAAAACGGCAGCTTAAATTCAAGCCACGTCCCTTTTGGATATATCTTTTTGCAGTTGATGCTAAAGAGCTTGATTTTGGAAGAAGCTCCGTGGATTTGAGCCAGTTAATTGAAGAATCCGTTGAGAAAAGCCAACAAGGTACGCGGATTCGACAGTGGGACACGAGCTTCAGTCTTTCTGGAAAGGCGAAAGGAGGAGAATTAGTTCTGAAACTGGGTTTCCAAATCATGGAGAAAGACGGTGGGATTGAGATTTATAACCAAGATGAGAATTCCAAATCCGGCAAGTCGAAAAACTCATCGTCTGTTGCTCGTAAACAATCCAAAACATCGTTCAGCATGCCTAGTCCAAGGATAACGAGCAGAAGCAAAACTTGGACTCTCTCACAGACAGGACAAGAAGTAGATATTCAAGGAATTGATGACCTGAATCTTGATGACCCAAACCCAGTTCAGGTTTCCTCTACCTCTGCCCGGAATTTCGATGATCAGAAATCAAAGGTTGAGGATTTTGATCTTCCAGACTTTGAGGTTGTAGACAAAGGAGTTGAAGTTCAAGAGAAGGAAGAAGATGGAGGAGAAGAATCTGAAAAATTAGTGGACGTAAGGTCCGCTTCAAGCGAGGTGGTCAAGGAAATAGTGCATGATCAATTACACCTAAACCTAACAAGATTAACCGAGCTTGATTCAATCGCACAGCAGATAAAAGCTCTCGAGTCGATGATGGGAGAAGATCATAGGGCTATAAAAACAGAGGATGAAACAGAATCGCAGAGATTAGATGCAGATGAAGAAACTGTAACAAGGGAGTTTCTTCAGATGCTTGAGGACGAAGAGATCAGAGGATACATCTACAAAACCAGTCATCCTCAAGTTCCTCCTTTAAAACTTAAAGGACAAAAGAATGCAGTAGATGAAGAATCCAAAGTGTATATTCCTGATCTTGGTAAGGGGTTGGGCTGTGTAGTTCAAACAAGGGATGGGGGTTACTTGGCTTCTATGAATCCACTAGATAATGCTGTTGCTAGGAAAGATACTCCAAAGCTAGCAATGCAGATATCAAAGCCTTTTGTGTTACCATCAAATCAATCCTTGAGTGGATTTGAATTATTTCAGAAATTGGCTAGCATGGGGCTTGAGGAACTTAGCTCTCAAGTTTTCACCTTGATGCCCATAGATGAGCTGTTAGGTAAAACCGCAGAGCAGACAGCTTTTGAAGGCATTGCTTCTGCCATCATACAAGGAAGAAACAAGGAAGGAGCGAGCTCAAGCGCTGCTCGTATAGTTTCTGCACTGAAAAGCATGGCAAATGTGATGAATGAAGGCAGGAAAGAGAGAATTTCAACGGGACTTTGGAATGTGGATGAAAACCCACTAACAGCGGAAAAAATTCTAGCATTCTCACTGCAGAAGATTGAGTCCATGACGGTTGAGGCATTGAAAATTCAAGCTAACACGGCTGAGGAAGACGCTCCTTTTGATGTATCACCACTCAGCTCAAAGACAGAAGACAGTGTAAAAGATCTTTTAGCTTCTGCAGTTTCACTTGAAGAATGGATCAAGGATCAAAGTGAAGCAGCGAAAATCACACTGATCATGGTTGTCCAACTTCGGGATCCAATAAGACGGTATGAAGCAGTTGGAGGCCCTGTCATTGTACTTGTTAACGCAACAAGTGCTGACACACAAGGTAATGATTATGGTGATGATGAAGAGAAGAGATTCAAAGTAACAGGCATGCATGTGGGAGGCTTCAAGGTGAGAAGTGGAACGAACAAAAGTGGATGGGACAGTGAGAAGCAGAGGCTAACTGCGATGCAATGGTTGGTTGCATTTGGGTTGGGAAAGGCAGCGAAGAAAGGGAAGCACCAATCATCCAACGGGCAAGACTTGTTATGGAGTATTTCCTTGCGAATCGTGGCTGACATGTGGCTCAAACCCATGAGGAATCCAGACGTCAAACTAGTTAAGTAGTTCTTGATTACCTCCTCCATTTTATTAGTTGATTATTATGCCCAGGCCTATGAGTTCAATCATGTCTCAAATTGTGCAGGCCTCAGAATTGGCCAGTATCATTACTTGTAATTAGTTGTTTTTTTGTTAAAGAAAACACAGCAATAAAGTTCTCTCACTCATATATATACGATGAGATTTGACTGCAAATTTGTCGGTAATTATTGAAGCACGCGTTTGAGTATTTAGTATACATACAGGGGAATGTAGAGTTATGGACAAATGAGAAATTCCATGGGATCAATAGCTTTTTCCTTTTTTTTTTTTTCCAAGATCTATTTCCTCAAATCACCTTGATAGATACATCAAAAGTAGCTTGTATAAACATATAACGATGGTCATCATGGTTAATGGTTAATGACAACTAGGAGTAATGACAGAAACCTGAACAAGAATTTCATGTCAACTTTGGTATAGGAGATGCTAACAGACACTTCAGATCAAATACCCAGCCCTCATCTCAGGGACCTTTAAACATGTTCCGCAGCCAGAAGATAAAGCAAGCATGCAATCAAAGCTTCAATTGTATAAGTGAACAAATTTATATCCATCTGGTGTAATGCAAGATATTGCCTACGCTAACAAACAGGAAGGTAAAGTTATCAAATTATTATGACACTAACAAAGACGCCTGGATTGTGCTGGATTACTATATGTACATTGCTCAGGAGAATAAAACCAGCCACAGGGATACAAATACACATTAAAAACAGGCCATAACAAAAACTTGAACCCGCAAGCTTCAGAAACATTTCTGACAACACATTTTGAAGTATTTTGCACAATCATGTTCTATCAAGATGAAAATATTGGAATTAATATATAAAAAATTTTGGTTCGAAATATACATTTGAAATGCCAGGTCTCCATATATACAACACGTATACAATGTAACAAATGCATAGTTCAACTGGGCCCAGGTCTCCCTATATACAACACGTAGACAATGTAACAAATGCATAGTTCAACTGGGCCCTAACTATCAAGCGGTGACGCGGCGACACCTGCACCAAAAGGCAGTTCCTCCGCTTCTGCCCCGAGCAACAGCAATTTCCTCATCAACGTAAAACCAGATAAAGAAAGGATCTTTGGTACTCAGTTCCCTGTCATCTTTTCTTCCCAGGCTGATTTCCAGAGGTTTCAACGGTCCAACTTTAATTCGGATGCTCTCAAATATGAAACTCAGAATTCTATTTTTCCATGAAAATCTGCCTTCAAATGTTAACTGTCCAATGGGTCCAAGATATACGCCATTTTCAATCCTCTTCGCCTGACAATCATACATGGTAACTTAGTAAAAAAACTGACTCAAGCTTCTCTCTCTTATATAGGTGTGTGTACAATCAGAGATAAGCATTTGTCCTTGGATGGATGACTTGGCAAGTGCACATATCACAAATGATGAAATAAATAGTGTTAGCTTGATAGCAAGAGGGTATAAGTAGGCATAATAAATATGGATGAGATGATCAAACGTGATAACTAAAGCCTGACACTTGGTTCAAATAACCTTAGACACTGATGATAATTAATGTAGCTTCAACGCTAGATTCAGTGCCAGTTTCAGTATACTCCGTGTCAAACTGAAGATACAACTCAACTCCTCATGCTAATTTCTTTCGCCCATTGAGATAGGGGATGGAATCTGATTTCCCCAGCAAGATAAGAGATTAAATGTCTTATCAAGATACATCAGATACAAAAATAAACCATCAACCGATGAATTGATAAGCCAGCAACGAAAATTTTAAGTTAAGCACGAATCAAGTTCAAGGAGGATATAAATTCGGATCAAATCCATCACATGTACCAAAAAAAAAAAAAAAGCAAAACGCAGGATGAAGGTAAGGCTGCACATGAAGTGGTCTTTGAATCTCTCATTATATTTATGATAGTTGTAAGCTAAATGAATTAAAACATAGGATATTAGTAAAAGACTTACAGTAGCATCAAACCGCTGAACAGCTGTAAGAGGGAAATATCGACCACGCTTTAGTTGCTTCTAACATTCAGCACAAAAGTACAGTAAGCACAAATTATCGAGAAACAAAATCATAGCCAATTTAAGAAAAAATTATAGAGTAATATATGTGCGCATGTACGCACAACACATCAGACAACCTCGGCAGTAAAAATAAGCATCCACGTTCTCCCAGGGGATACTGTTCCGCCAAGTGTTTCAAGAAAACCAGAAGGATCGAGTTTGGCTTTCTCAATCACCGAAAGTGCAGAAAGAACCTCTTCTGCTGCTACCTTTCTCGACTTAGCCGCATTTTTCAGCACTTTCACACTTTCCTCCACTTCCTAAGCAAATATATAGAACAAAAAAATAATTAAAAGAAAAATCAAGATTTACAAAGCTTGAGATCGAGGTCAGAACTGCACAAAGCCAAGAATCGAAGCAAAGGAACAAATTTAGGGAGAAGAGAACAATCGGACAGGTAAAACTAAAAGGCATACTTTGTTGGGGTTATGTTCGTCGACGAGAAATGGGGTTGAGGTAAGTTGGTCTCTGTCGTCAAGGGTAGCTCTGGTTCTTGGTGTGCGAAATCCAACAAGATAAGGTTTTGTTGGTTGGGGAGGAACCGCCTTTAGAAACTTAAAAGGCAGCGAGGTCAGAGGTGGGCTTGGGCAATGTGACACTTGAAGGAATACTAATGGAGATGGAATTGGAGACCAACACGGCCATGGGGAGGAAGAAATGGAGGAGGAGCAAGGTGATGATGCCGGGAGGTTCATGGCTATTGGTGCTGTTATGATATATGTCCCCCATAGCCATATTATGTGGCCCTGCAACACCTATTATCACGGCATGATGATCATTAATTACGAGCGGCAATGTTTTTTTTTGTCTTTTTTATTTTTTACTTACCACTTAATTTCTACTTTACATATTATGTCAAAGTTTTTAATTTAAAGTATTAAATATTTTTTTTATTTTATCACTATATTTAATTATTTTTTATTTATAATTCTATAATAATAATAAAATTAAATATTTAATAAAAAAAATAAAAAATATTAATATTTTTTTATATTAATTTTAAATAAAAATAATTTATTTAATATAAGTGTAATGATATAAAATATTTTATAACATGCATCATAGTAACAAACAAGCATTAGATGAATACTCCCAAAATCCACGGTCGCTGAGGCAACCCTTTCATGTTGCACAAGTGTTCACCCAAACCTTGCGGAATCTCCTCAGTCTCTGCTCCAAGCTTTCAGTTTTTAAATAGTGAATATATATGACCTGGCCTTCCTATATTATTTTTGCTTTGTGTTCATGAAAAAAAAACAAAAAATAATTATACAAGAGATGCAGGAAATGAATCAAGGTATGGAGAAGGAATTCTTTCATTTCTTTAATATCAAATTCCACATAAAAATAAACAAGAACATAAGATTAACACACTTAAGCCGGGCAGGGAGGCCACTGGGTAGGAATAAATAAACTTGTATATTGAAGTCTAGGTTGAGTTAGCCTGTAATTTAGTTAATGGCATTCTGGTAATTCTAAATAAACATACTTGCCCAGATTATTTGGTCCCAATCGTCTCATCCCCAATCCTTCTGCTCGCCCCAACCCTTTTGCTCGGTCGTCTTCTCTGCTTCTTCCACCTTGGCTGTCGTGGCTTGACCCACATATGAAGACTAGCTTTGCCAATCTAGTGATGATTATCCTCAAACTGTAACCTGTGCGGGTCCAGAGGCAAAGGAAAATGGTGGCGTATCTTCATATACCTGCATCTTTATCTCTCGCTCTGCCCTCACCAACTAATTGGTGTACTATCCGGACATTATCTAAGATGTTGTCATCTCGTCCTTCTCCCCAACCTTCAATATTTCCAATATCAGCCTACTCGAGGAGATGAATCGCTGAAATTCACTCGAAATCTTTCAATTCCATTGAACTGTGGCTGAACTTCAAGTTCTTGGGGCTTTTATTGATTTGAAAGTTGAAACAGGGGGAAGATGCATCTATTGAAGCAATTGTGATGGCAATTTCCAATTGCTTGAGAGAGCCTGTCGGACCCAATAACTGTTCTAAGGTGAAATAATTCTACCGTCGACTCAAAAAGTGAAATAAAATGAAAATAATATGAAAAATTTTATTATTAAATTAGTCCAGTAATATCATATGAATATTAAATTATAAAAACAATGTGCCAGTCATTATAAATAATATTTTATAAAATAAGTTAATCTAACAAATTTTTTATTTTTTTATTTTTAAATTAATTTTTTTAAACAAATTTTTAAATTTTTTATTCTTTAAAATAGTTTTCAGAATATTTATTTAAAAATATTTTTTTATTTTTTACTTTCAAAATTTATTTTTGTAAGCACTTCTATAAAATTATTTTGAAAATATAGAAATAAAGAACATACACATCTTAAGTTTTTTTCAGGTTGGGTTGTTTTCTTCCATTTCAATAGTCGGTCCATTTTTTTCTGCTTGGCCCAGCATCGCTCAACCGTCGCTCTCCCAGAATGGGATGCTCAGGGTCACATCACAATTTTTCAAACGAATTTTGACTAAAATTGTGAGGGTTGGGTTTCATCTGGAAGTTCGTTGCTTTTTCTCGAGCCCTGCATTACCATTTTTATTGTCAAAAATAAAATTCAAATTCTGAGAAGAATCCATCCCCGTTCAGTCTTATAGGCAAAATAAATAAATAGATAAAATAAAGAGTATTAATATCTCATGAACCAAAAAAAAAAATTACTCCATCCCATTCTATTTGCAAGAATTTTTTTATAATTCTATTTTAAGAAAAAAAATTAATGTTACATTACCTTTTTTTTTTTTATTAAAATTATCCTCATTTATTAATATTATTGAAAGTCATGAAATACATTAGAAAGAACTGAGAGGGAATAATTAATTAAATAGAGGTAATTTTAAAAAAATTAAAAATATTTAACAAATTAATTATCTTTAATTAACTTTAATTTATTTTTTTAATGCTTAAAAAATAATTTTTTTTCTTTATAAATAAAATCAAAGTATTATGATGAATTACCAACACACATGACTTTATTATTTTTTTTTATCTTATAGAATCAATATATCATAAAAAGTAGGATGGAGCCATTATTGTATATTAAACGTGACTCCACCCTACTTTGGGCTATATGTCCTTCTTTTTTTATTTTAGTGATCTCATTTTTATTTATTTATTTTTGTAAGTGAATCTATTTTTTTCCATTTAGGAGGACCCTTTTTTTAATTTAATATTTTTAATTCTAAAATTTATATTAATCTTAATTAATAATAATTTTTTTAATTTAATATATTTTAAAATTAAATAAAATATCCTTCATACCCACACGTTCACGTCGCGTGTGAGCAGGGAGGAAAATATAGTGTAGTCGCACTAATTATAAGACAAAAACCTGACTGTACTCAAGATACAGTACTATTTTTTTTTTTAAATCAAATAAAAGTCACAAGCTTTGAATCTGTTAAAAGGAAGAGCAGAGAAAAGAAAACGCTCAGCCACCACGTGTCCAGCACCTGCGTCGTTTTGTGCTTGTTGTGTATTCCCTTTGGTAAAACTGTCCCATCTCTCCCTACTGTTGAAGATCTATCTCTAGATTTCATGGGTTTTGTTTCGCTGTAACACCCGTTTACCTGTACCTCGCTTTCATGGCAAGTGGACCCCATTCCATTCACCCTTTGCATCCCACGTCAGATTTCCGGAGTCCTCCATATGGTATTCATGCTGTGGTTGACTACACATGATTACTCCCTTCACTGGACAAAAGCATAGAGCTGAGAGGTAAAATAGTGGGGACGACTGTCGCACAGGTCCACACTCCGGCGGTGGGACGTCACATCAACATCGCTTTTGTCTAACCACATCAATGATACCCAACGCCAGCTCACGTTCATTAATGAGATCCACTGACCCTTTTTCTCCTTTAACACCCAAAAAAAAAAAAAACCTTAAATTGCAAAACTTTAATCAATATCAATATATATTTCATAAAATTTAGAAGCATTATTCACTAACTCATTTTTTTAAAATTTTGTCCAATGCATACAAAATATGTGTTTAAATAATTTTAAAATAAAAAGTATATGTAATATTTTATTTAAAATATTATTGATATTAAAAAATTTCAGATATTATTTCTAAGTAATTTTAATTTTTCATAAAATTTTCAATACCACCTCCATTTATTTTTATATATTATTTGAATATAATTAATATAGTAGAATTTATATACATTATAAAAGTACAATAAAATGGAGGCTTGAATATGGCCAGTTTCTGTCACAAAATACTGTTCTTCTAAGCATTGTCGGACGTTGGTTCACTTATGGGCCACTTATTTTTAATTTTAAATTTAAATACTTTGATTACTTATCACACCACTTATTTTTTCTTACTATTTCTATAGTATTTTTTAATCTGATCTTAATATAAAATTTTTTATAATATATGAGATAATATTTATTATATATTTTTAAAAAAATACATATATTTAAAGTATTTAAAAAGAAAAAGAAAAAAAATTAAATAATGATAATTTTAAAAAAATATTAAAATTTTTAAAAAAAATTAAGATAATTAATTAATTTTAATTTTAATTCTTAATTTATATAATTTAATTAAAAAAATTTTATTTTAAAGAGTAAAGAAAGCACTTTCTATCTCTTACTTTCCCATCTCATGTCTTCTCTTAACTCTCCCATCTCTCTCATATTTTCTCTCTCTCTCTTTAATTTTATTTTAAGGCTTAACTCCCCTATCAATATCTTCATATCCACGTTTATGTATTTTGTTTTTTAATTAAATATAACAACTCTCCCTCTATTTATCTTACTATTATATTCTTTTAATTGTTCCCATAATTTTTTTTAACTTCTGCCCATTATCTTAGCTACTCCACCCCCGTTATCTCAAACTTTCATGTTTTACTTTTCCTAATTAATATTATCTCTTTTGTTTTTCTTTTCTTTTCTTTCCCCTTATGTGTTACTTTTCCCTATTAATATTATCTCTTTTTCTTTGAATTGATTCTTTTCTTTGATTAACTTTTTCTTTTCATCCTACTTCTCTTTCTCGCTTAAAGATCTTTCTCACTTGAATATTATGTTTTGTAATATGGGTGAGGAAGGAAATAATTGCAGTCTAAATGATATTGCCTCCAAGCAATGGCATCACAGCATACTTTTTTCCCCTAATGTTAATTATATGACTATATTGTATTATAGGTTTTGCATAAAAATATATTTTGTACGACAAATGAATTAACTTCTTATCTATATAATATTTAATTTGATAGCAGGTGACTATATATTATATTAAATAATTGTATGACTAATTTATTGTACTACTTCTTTATCCAGTATTAAAAATCTTTATAGTCCTTACATATTTTCATTCTAAAGTTAATTTTATGAGTACAATATTTTTGACTATCATAATGCATCACTGCAATTCACCTCTTAAATTCTTATCATTTGCTAGTACACTAGTACTAATGTATTGTAAGCACTCTCAATTATATTAAGCTGTCATGTATACAATTAATAACTATTAATGCAGTATATTATTGAAATATAATTATATAATAAATGCATTTATATAATTAATTATTATATAAAGTACGCAAGTGAGTATTATATTAGAAATATATTGTGCATTATCTTCACTTGAATCATAATTTTAACTTTCAACGACTTATTAATTTTTTATTGTCTCCTTAAATATTCACATATAACAATATAAAAACTCATGTGTGTTCCGTACAACGCACTAAGAGAAAAATGTAGTTTATTTTAGACATTTTAACATGTCATTCATTAAATAGATAGTCTCTTTATCCATTATTATACTTTATTTTTACTTGTCTCATTTTAAGAAATTTTTTTCTTCTTATTTCTCATTCTAAAATTTCAATGCAACATTAATTATTATTTTTTTACTTATATTTTTACTTGTCATTTTAAAAGTAAAAAATAATAGTAGTTATTCTTTTATCTATTTTTTTATAAGGATATATTAGTAAATTTAAAAGAAATTTTAGCATATTAATTATATTTTTTTAATATGTGATAAAACCTTAAACGATACTTAAAAAGAAACAAAGGTAGTAAATAACTTTTAATTGATTTATACATATCAAGAAAAGTTGAAAAAAGTAATTAAAGTTTTTAAATTTTATAAAATTTATCATAACTTCCCAATATTATTCTCATTAAATTATAACTCATTTTAATTATATATTTCTTTTTTTCACCATAATTATTTAATGAACGATAAAGTGACAAATATGGAAGGAAAATATTTATATACTTTTCTCAAGTGTTTTTTCATGTTGTTTTCCAATTAAAAGTTAACATGTGAACTATTTTTTAACACACTATAGATTTAATTATTAATTATATATTAAAAGTATTAACTTTTTATACTTAAACAAATTTAAAACATCTATATGTTAAATTTTAATTGGGGAATAATATGAAAAATATGTAAAGAAAATGATATAAGTTTAGCCCAACATGGAAATAAATATTTAATCCTTACAAAATGACTTATATGTTACATACTCAAATTTTTCTATAATATGACTTATAATAGGAAATAGATAAAGTAGATAAAAAAATTAATATTATTTTTTACTTTTTGAAAGATATATAAGGATATAGTTAGAAAAATATTGATTAATATTATTTTAAAATTTGAAAGTGAAAAATAAATAAAAAAACCTTTCTTTAAAAATGCCAGGATAAAAAAAAAACAAAGGGAGTAGTTTAGATCTTTAACTTATTCATTTGTTTTTACGAAATCCCTAAATATTGTCTTCTTATTTACAAAAAATATTAAATAAAATAAAAATAACACAAAAACAAAAAATTAGTGTCAAATTTGTTGTGTAGCTCTCTAGAACTTTTGTATTAGAAATTTTTTAGTTGAATTTGAAATGATTGATTATTACCCCATTTCATAATTAATAATTCTTTATATTATAATATTTCTCTTGAAAGTTATGCCACATTTGGTACAAAATGAATATAGGAATGAGAATGGAAGTAAAAAAAAGGTATTTTTAGAAAATAATTTTACAATTTAAACATGTGTTTGATACATCAATAGAAAAATAAAAGTATTTAAAAATAAAAAAATAATTAAATGACATAAATATTTCTTTAATAAATTATTTAAAAAAAATAAATTTGTCCTTAAATTTTGAATTCAAGAGAGCAATCACTTTCTTCTTCTTTTTTTTTTTTTTTTTTAGAAAAGTTGAAAAAGTAACTTTTCACATGAACATCCCTTCCCACTTATCAAACTCATTTATTTAAATAGGAATATCTTTTTGCCATTCCTTTTTTCAAAAGTTAATAAGTGTCTTATAAATACTACTTTTCTACATTTTTAAATTGTTTTAAATAAAGAATTTAAAATCAAAATCTTTCCTGATCTCAACTTCTGTCCTCCATTATCTTTATTTTTTTTTTAGATTTTTTATATAATTTTAATTTTATGGTTCAGTTAAACACTTATTATTATTTTAAATGTTATTTTTATTTAACTCTTATTATCTATTTTATTTTAATTTTAAATAAATATTTTAAAGTAAAATTTTAAATTATATTTTTTAAAATCTTATTATCATCTATTCTAATTTAAATTACTATTTTTAAAATTAATATTTTTAGTCCTCTCATTGGTTTTTTCCATTATTTTTATTCAATCTCCCTTTATTTTTTCCCCTTCAAAATAAATTTGAAATCTTTATTGCTTAGTTACATATTCTTTAATTATTTTTTATATCTTCTTGTGAATTAATTTTATATCTGTTTAGTGTTTATTTAAATTTTAATATGTGGTGCGCAATGCAGGAAAAACAAGCTAGTTTAATAAATTTAATAAAATGCTAATTACCGACAGGTGTGATGCCACAACAACTCTCTGTCCAGTTACTATTTTGCGCGGTGGTAGTCTACCAAACTACAAAGGCACACACCCTCGTAAATTATTCAGAAAACCCCTCCTTTTTTTCCCCTTCTTTTCTGCCGAAACACACCGCGGTTTTTCACGGCCCGCTCACTTTCCAGATAAGAATGAATATATTACACTTGGTTATAATACTGTACACATACCAGATTTAGTGCTATTTAAGTGGAGCGAAGGATTAATTAAAAAGATTAATTTAGTTGACAATTTTGAAAATTATTTCAAATTTATACAAATTTAAGAAATTTATCTCAAATATTTTCCATAATATTACATACCTCTTATCTATTAATTATATATCAAAAATATAAATAAAAAAATTAATTAATACATTAGATAGCCCTATAAGATGTCATATATTCTACATCAAATATTACTTATAAAAAATGTTCTATATTTAAGACAAGATATAGTACTATCTTTGGTCTCAAATTTAAGGAAAAAAATAACTATTTTACACATATCAATATTATTAATTAAAATTAGTTAATTTAATTTTATTTGTAATAAAACATATCCTTTTCCAAAATTATTATCAATTAATGATCATTTTTACACTTGATCAATTAATAATCATTAAAAAATATAATTTTTTTTCAAATTAATGTGATGTATTATTGAAATATTTTATTATTATATCAAACATCTACATTTTTTATTATATTTTGGATCATCACAATCATCTCATAATATTTTATATTTGAGTGAGTATTTAGGAAAGAAAAACCTTATTTATACTGTTATACGTGAGATTGGAAGAAATACTATAAAGGAATTTGAATTGAAAAATGAGAGAATGAAAAAATTTTAGGGGGTGAGAGGAGAGGAATCTTTAGAAGCCGCTTTCCTTTAGAAAAACAAAGAAACATAAAACGAAAGCCGCTTCCCGAGACATAAGGGTGACGATAAAGAGACAGTGCCAACAAAGCAAAACACATCAGCCTGTCGCTCGGACAGCTCATCTCTCACTCAACAGTCACGGCCTTTTTACTGATTTATTTTTGTTGTTTTCAATTTATTCTGTATCCATTACACCAAATAGAATGAAGTTTATTTTTTACGGCATAAATCTTTCATCTTTTATTTCTTTTGAAAGAGGCAGTTAATGTACTACCAAAAAAAAAAGGAGGCTGTTAATGAAATTTTCTTTTTAAAAAAAAGAGGCTGTTAATTAGTCGTTGTCGAAGGCCCTGGTGAGATGAAAGTATCGTGGGGTTGCTTTCCAAGTTCTATATAAGAAAATGAATAAGATCGGTTTGATTCAGATGAGATAGGGTTATCACTTACAACGTGGGCAGGGGCTCTTGACTTCCCCCACATCAAGTTATAAGCCCAGTTTGATCCCAAGGTTTTCTACTATCTGACTCCATGAGCTCCTGGATCTCTAAAATCAGTGCTTTATCTCCTCTCCTCTTGCTGGCAGTCCATGTCTAACTCTAGTTGCACTATTGATTTTAGATCTAAGTTCAAAGATATGATCTATTGGAACTTTGATCCTGGACTCTTTTATATCGACTGATGTAGGTAGTCAAATCCAGGTTCTTGTCGTCTGGGTATTTCTGCTTCTTACTTCTTAATTATATATATATAGGGATCCAGATTCATCTCTTCTTCTTCTTCTTTCTTCTTTTTTTGCTTTAAGATTTATCTCTTGTACCACTTCTGGGACTTGGTTTTTGGAAGTAGTGGTTAGGGTTCTGGGAGGTGAGTCGTAGCTAGGGTTCCAGTGGCATGGAGAGGAGTGGAGCTCCTTGAAGTCCAATAGAGGGTCTCGCTGGGTTGATTGAGCTGCTAAGCTATGCATCCCACAGTTCTGCCCTACCATATTCCATTAGGCAGTCCTGCGGCTTGCATATCTCTGGAGCTTTATTACCTTCAAGTCAGATTCTTGTTTGGATTGAAGGGAGCTCTACATCTCTCTCTCTCTTAAAATACTTATTGCTTTTCATCCGTTTTTTATTTTACCATTTTAATTCTCGACTTTCTGAAGTTGATCTTGCAGAAATGAAGCGGCTATGTTTAAGATTGATCTGCTCTCTCGAATGGAGGTAGAGACTGGACAGCAATTGTGGAACTGTCTGTATAACCTTCCCTCTTTTGCAGGATATAACGTTGCATATATATATAATATGTCAGTTTCAGTTGATAGATATTTGGTTAGCTGGGTAACTGTCTTAGATTTGTAGCACTTTACTGTCGTAATTCATTTATTTCCTGCTGCTCTCCATGGGATCTGGGCTACACAAGCTTCAGATCTTGGTTACCATAACATTACGGACGAAGGTTTGGTTTGAATAGAAAGATTTATCTTTTGTGATAATAAATGTTATGAGGGGGAACTGGTCGGAATGATGGAGATATTTTAAGCAGACACGTACAAATTGTTGCTGGGTAATTAAGGTTAGATGAAAATTGCTGTTGCTAATAATCAAACCGGTGGCGTGAGCTGTGCGGTCTGGAACATACTTGTACAGTTGCAGAATTACTTGCTTTTATTCACAGCATTCCCATTTCTATGGATGAAAGTGAGTGATCATATTTCTTTTCAAGTCTCCAATTGTTGGCCTAGTATAGTCGTACCTCACACGCTGGAAGCCGAGAGTTAAATTCAGTGAAAGGGGAGTCATTGCCTGAGATTTTTTGACATTTGCACTTCTCCGTTACTCATTGCAGCAAACACTGCAAGCTCATGGAAATGTGTTATCACTTTTATTCATCTTACTTGTGTTTGTTATAGGTGCATCGGTGAATCCCTAATGTCTGTATATTTGAGTATAATTATCATGTCTGTTTGAAGCTATCTAAGAGCTTGGATTGATTTGAAATAATATGAGAATCGTACGTAGAAGCATTTGGATATTAAGTTCTATTAGGCGGACTTTAAAGTTTGACCAAGAATGAATCGTGAATGCCAGTATAGTTGGATTTGTTATTTTGTTGTCAATTCTGGCAAAAAAAAAAAGAAAGGATTTGTTGTCAATATATTTATCATTATAACAATGCTTATATTTCTCAAGTTAGAACTCTAATCAATAATGACCCAACCAAGCCAAACTAATTTTTATTTTCATTGGTTTTAAAATATCAACAAAAGAAAAGAAGGATTTTTTTTTGGATGAATAAAATTGAATTTACAATTTAGATTTTGACTGCTATGATGCTATCTTTAAAATAATAATAATAATAATTTTTTGGGTGAAGGGACATGGTAATGCTGTTACTTGTTCCATGCTAGGCTGTCATAGCAAGATGGTATTCACTTTGGTATTTTTTTTGGGGGTAAAGAAGATCGCATTCACTTGTGAACGAGAATGATAGCAGTTGGATTTCTGTTGGGTGAAATGCTTTTGTTTGGCGGATCTTACTCCACCAAGGCCATCTTTGGTTACGCAATAGAGATGGTGAAGGTGAAAAAGAACATGTGATAATGTCTATTATTATATTATTATAATGATTATTAAATAATTTTTAAAATAATGACATAAAAAATATTTATATATAAAATTACTTTTCTTATTTCATTCTTTTTCCCATTTTATTTCACCCTGCCTAATAAATTGGTTTGTGTCATCTTTCTCAACAGTATGTATGCTGTATTGGCCCTCTTTTCCTTTTTAAAAAACTGAGCCACTTTCTTGATTACTGAATTATTGGCTACAGGATCATTTATAAAAATATATGGTAAAGTTAATATTCAGTTCTTTCTTATTAGCTCGCGCTATAAGTATTTCTAATTTCTTGTCGATACGATTATATTGACTGTTGCTTTAGCGTCCAATCTCATCAGCTCACTTGCCTTCTTCCACTTTACCTCTCATTGTTTTAACAGTGTCGCGTCAGCAGACGAGCACTTTCGTTGTGCTAAATAACAACCAGTTGAATCACCGTCCAAGAAATAAAAATGAATTCAATCTTCACCTTGAATATTCTAAACAAGACCACGAGACAACTGTTGATTGGCACGAAGTCAGACATAATAAATGTGAAGCAACTGTTCACCAGCTAAGAAAGTTTTTGACAATGTACTATTACTACTACAAGCACAGAAGGTCTCCCCAGTAATTCACTGCCCATGAGCAATGCCAGATGGGAACTTTTCGATACAATGATTTAAGGGTCTTGTTCTTTATCTCCCCTCCAAGCCAGCAAAATCCACACTATCATATTACAATAAGAATGAGGAGGTTGGTAGGTTAAGCACAATCTTCAGTTTGAAGCACCAGAAAGCACAAAGATTGTGGCAAGAACCTGTAGCATAATTGAATCTTAAGCACAACTCTCATTTGCAATCAATTTTATTCAACTCAATCAGAGAAATAAGAATGCAGCAAAGTACGTATCAAGCACATTTCCACAAAAAATTGACAACCTGAATTGTGACTCTAAATCTCCCCAACAAAAAAGAAAAAGAAACACAAGTAAAGAACTACAATATTGAGCAAAGACAAGCTCATTGTAAGTCTGCAACACATGATATGAAACTAGATGGGCCCTTTGTGGATTGCATGGGGCCTAAGAAAGGAGCTGCATTATTCATGTTTTGTAAACATTGCAGCTTGCTATAGAATTTTTATTTTATATTGATGTTGATATATTGATTGATTCCTAGACCCATAAAATCTCATCTCAACATTAACCAGTTCATCAGCTCAAAGTATGAAGCAAGTCTCCTATTTTTTTTCCTTGAGGTAAAAGGTAGCCATACTCCCTAGGTCTTTGCAGAGTAAAGTCAAGTTGGTTGATGCAACCCAGTGTCTGACCATGATAAATATGGCAGCAACCAGATTCGGAATCAGAATTGGAAGTTATTGCATAAAAGAAACTGATATGACCTGTGAGCTAATGAGCATTCTAATAAACATCTACAATTCTGAATGCAACGAAGGTCCGTTTTCAGTGACAGCATCCAGGTTCCAGCCCCTGACATAGCAACAAATTAACTCCAATACTAGTTGAAATAGATAAAAGGTAAGGGAAAATTCACATAACAGAGTCACCTTTCTGCTGCTTCTCTTCTCAGTTCTTTTATGTGGTTTCCAATTGAAGCACATGCAGCTTGGATGTCTAAATTTTTCAGACATAGCTCTTTCCATTGTGTGGACAAAGCATTAAGCTCATATGCAGTATTTTGCTGACAATAATAATTAAAAAGAAAAAAGGTTCATTGAGTGAAATGGTTAATAGGGATTTAAGAAAGATAAGCATGGACAAGAAAATCAAATCACCTGATGATATTTCCTTTCACGATTTGCTTTTTCAATGTTTTCATTTTGTTCCCGAGCTAATTTCTGCATTCTAAAAATTGATAATGCAATGGTAGGTTGGGAGCCGGCCAAGACCATGCAAAACATCAAGTCATGAATTATATGGAGAAAGGAGTGGGCATATCAAGCTCAAGGAGTAATATCTTGATGTATTCACAGAACTCAAGATGACAAATCTACAAATACATAGCTTGGTTGATAAGAACACAATAGCATTTTTAAAGACTTTGGTGACATGGTCTGCCAGAAGTATCCATGTCATCTTTTCTAATTTCTTCTTTTTTTCTTAATTTTCAGAGTGAGGAGGGGGAGAGGGGAGGAGAACCAAAACAATCCTTGTGCCATTCATATGAACCGCAAGGAGTATGCCTGTTGCAGATCTTAAAGGCTAAAAATGTATACAGTCAGTAAAATAATAGAAACTGTCAGAGTTATATGCCAATATGCAAGAAAATTGATCAATACCAAGTGGGTAACAGCAGAAAAAGTCAATTGTTCGCTGAAAACAACATAGGAAACTGATTCATTGGTGTCATAGACAAACCTTGACAAGTATACTTCTAATCGTTGATTGTGCAGCTTCCAGGCATCAGGACCATATTTTAACAATAAATCCAAATTTTCCATCCTGCAGATTGACCAGTTCAATCATTGTAAGAACTGGAAGACAATTTTAAACAGTGTACAACCTAAAAGAGGTATATCAGCAAACAGCTACCTAGTGGTCTTTTCTTTTTGGAACTGAAAACAGCTGTCTAATGGTATAAATCTTCAAGGTTTTCATGAAATTTAAGGAACATAGATTCACATCCATTGCAAATGGTGACAATACAGTACATTTCATAGTTAAAAGAATTCAAGGGCCTACTTCAAAATTTTGGGCTCAGGTAATCAGCCAAATAAATTGAACAAAATCTTGATGACACTGTCAAATGTATTGCCATTCTGTATCATAATCTGGGGGCTTATACTAACCTACAATTTGTGCTTGTGATGGTTTTTCTCCGCTAGTATATGAAATTAAAAGAAAACGCTCTATATCAATGCCACAAATGACTATTTTGTAGCAAAAGCTTATATTTTCCCCTTGTAGAAATATTCAAAAAACTCTACATAAAGCATTTACGCATATATGATAATGACCTGATCATCTGATATTGTAGTAATCGCTGTGCTCTCTGGAGCGATTGTTTCCAAGCAGTTTCATCATTTCTTTTATTCATCAGTGGCATTTCTAATTCATACCGCGACCGATCAAGAGGAACAGGAGGCCTTCCAGCTCTTACACGCTCATACTCTCTAGCAAACATTGGATAGTCCTGGAATTCAGAATGCACAAGTCAATCAGAAATAGTTTGGCTGGACATTCTTCACCAATCTTGTTTCACTTCAGCAGTGAGCGAGACGAATACTGACTTTAACAGGAATACGTTACACCAAAAAAAAAAAACTAGCAAGGAAACCCATAGTGCTGTTCCTAAGGTTGCAACTTTGCATTGCGTTATCTATTTGGTACCGTGATAAAATGTAAATTGAATTTTTCCCCCCCAAACGTATAGCAAACTCAAGAAGCAGACCGCATAGGTTTTAAAAACTACAGAAAATGAAATTGAAAAAAAAAAAAAAAGACTGAAACCAAAGGCACACTCCAAAGATGGACCTAGTATGAACAAAGATAACAAGGCCCTAAATGCATCCTCAAGTTACAGCGAAGATATAGAAGTAAATCCACAGTAAAAAGGCAAAACTACCTCAAAATTGAACTTGGGTGGTGGAGGTAAGTCTTTGAGAAAATCAGCGGGCTTCTTAGAGCTGCGTCGCATCTCTTCCTCGACCAAACGGTCTACCTCGGCCTTGACCCTGGGATCGGCGTAGTCATCATCGATGTAAGGCAACGCATCGATAATTTCAGCGTCCAAAGCGCTAGGCCTAGAATAAGAAGGTGGAGCTTCCAGCATCAAAATTTCTCCATTGTTTTGATCCGCCATAGTCCTTACGGTGTCAACTCTGTGTATAGTGGAGACTCGATTTTTACCCATCGTTCGACTGAGCAGGAGTGGCAGAGGGAGAAGGAGACGGTGATTTCTCAAGAGACCCGCTCTCGGGCCAGGCCATATAACCTAAGCCCAACCCAAAATTACTCTTTTTTTTCTTTTTAAAAGTAAACCAAAAATTCTTTTCGTAAAAAAAAAATACAACCAGATCCAAGAGGGGCTTTCTTTCTTTCTTTTTTAAGAAGGGTTCCCTGAGTTTATCGAAAAAAAAAGAGGGGTTTCTACATAACTGTAGCGTAAGAAACCTACGACCAGAACACTAATTAAAATTGACAAACACAAGACTACACCAATTACCAGAAAATTTAATCTCATAATTAAGGAACAACCTTAAGAATGATAAATATAAATTCAAGCAAAGCCATTCGAAAAAAATCACCAAGACAGTAACTAAAGTCAAAGGATCCAAGAACACAGATAAACGAGTGGATTGAAATAAAAGATGAAAATGGTAAGTTTTCTTAATCTTATTGCATTTTATTCCCTCCGCTCATGTCCTTTTCTCCAGTTATGTATTTGATTGATCTTGATTTTCGTTCGGCCTAATTGAACTTGATTTAAATAAGCCTTCCAATCCATTTGATCTTTTTCTTGGGCCAGCACTCGGTTTGGGTCAAAATCAGTAAAGGAAGAATATTTTAACGAAACAAAATTCAAATTGGGCCCCTTCCAAAATGGACCAAAACAAGAACACAATCCAAAATGACGGGAGACTTTATTCGTTAAAACTCACATCCGTTATTTTACCAAAAACAAAAAACAAAACGAACACACACATACACTGATGACATAATCCACACACATTACATTATCGGCCTCAATGACCATTAACCCCAAAACCCTAATTCGTCACACCCTATATATATATTATTTGTTTCCCGCTCTCGCCCCATCTTGCTGTGGCCTCTCACGCGAACCCTAGTGGAAGACACACAGGGAAAGATCCTGAAAGTGAGAAGCGGAAAAAATGGCCGAGGGGCTCGTTCTTCGCGGTACCATACGTGCTCACACTGATGTGGTCACCGCCATTGCCACTCCCATCGACAACTCCGACATGATCGTGAGCTCTTCCCGTGACAAGTCTATTGTCTTGTGGCACCTTACCAAGGAGGAGAAAACCTATGGTGTTCCCCGCCGTAGGCTAACCGGTCACTCCCATTTCGTCGAGGACGTCGTCCTCTCATCTGACGGTCAATTTGCCCTTTCCGGTTCCTGGGACGGCGAGCTCAGGCTCTGGGACTTGGCCGCCGGTGTTTCCGCTCGTAGGTTTGTGGGCCACACTAAGGATGTGCTCTCCGTTGCCTTTTCGATTGACAACCGTCAGATCGTCTCCGCTTCACGTGACCGCACGATTAAGCTCTGGAACACCCTTGGTGAGTGCAAGTATACGATTCAAGACAGTGATGCCCACTCTGATTGGGTCAGCTGTGTACGGTTCAGCCCGAATAATCTTCAACCCACCATTGTTTCGGCATCCTGGGACCGGACCGTGAAAGTTTGGAACTTGACAAACTGTAAGCTGAGGAATACACTTGCCGGTCATGCTGGTTATGTGAACACGGTGGCAGTTTCTCCTGATGGATCTCTTTGCGCAAGTGGCGGCAAGGATGGCGTGATCTTGCTTTGGGATTTGGCCGAAGGGAAGAGATTGTACTCGCTTGATGCAGGTGCTATCATCCATTCTCTGTGTTTTAGTCCTAACAGGTACTGGCTCTGTGCGGCCACAGAGCAGAGCATCAAGATTTGGGATCTGGAAAGTAAGAGCATCGTTGAGGATTTGAAAGTCGATTTGAAGACTGAAGCTGAAAAGGCGGATGGCACCACCGGTGGCAGCAATACGAAGAAGAAGGTATTTCTTGTTTTGTTAGTTTTTATTGATACTATTTTGCAACCTTGCTGTGTTATTTTTCGGTAGATAAGGATGAGTTTCAATATTTAAAGGCTTGGCATTTTACTACTGGTTAATCCACCGCAATCTGATGACCAACTTTGATGCGATTCGACGGTTACAATCCTTCCCAATTGGAAATTTGCATTAGTTGTTTCATTATCATTTAGTAATCGACTAGTGCATTGTGTCTTGTTGCAATGCATGGTAATGCCGTCTGCATCAGTCAGTCATGTTTCGAGGTTCATTCTTCTGTGCACTAGTGTCTAATTTGATACATTGCATTTAATCTGATTTATATTCTTTGGCCCGTCTCTTGTTCCTAATTAATTGATGTTCATTTTCGTTGTTATTTGGGAGTGTGTACTTGTATTTTGCACTTGATCTTTATTTCGAGCAATATTTTTAACAATTTATGCCATGTTTCACTTCAAGACAATCTCCTCTGTGCAGTTCAAGCGTATTGGAGGGGGACTATTATTCTTTTAAGGTTTCCCACCTAATTGATATCAGTGGTTCATACCCTGATGTGTTCTATGTATTCTATTGTGAAATTGCATGTCGCGGGCCAAATCTTATATAAGGAGGCGATGATATTGAAGTTGGTGTTGACTCTGGTGATTTGTTTACAGAAAGGGTGTTTCATATTAAGGGCTAGAATAATGGTTTTGGTGAAGCATGTGATTAGATTATTTGCATTAAGTGGTTTTGAGAATTGAATTAACTTGCATAGGGTGACTTGTGAAGAAAATTTTGGTAAACTAACTTGCATTAATTTGTCTTATTCCGTGAAATGGGAATTGAATTTCCTAGTTCAATGTGTATTGCCTGTTTTTATCATTTGGAGGAGGAAATTGTTTTGAGACTTTTGTTAGTGGCAAAACCCCCAGTTTCTGGGTCCCATGGAGGATCAAATTTTGTGGTTTGTGTTCTAGTGTATTGCTGTGGCTATTATTAATATGTATGTATGTTAACGATGTGTCTCTTTTATGATGTCTTGCAGGTTATCTACTGTACAAGTTTGAACTGGAGCGCGGATGGAAGTACATTGTTCAGTGGCTACACTGACGGTGTGATCAGAGTTTGGGGTATTGGACGTTACTAGTGAAGCTTCTCACAGTGATTCTCGGATGCGGATCTCTTCTTATTTTTGAGACGACACTAGTTTCTGTTTTACATTAGAACTGTCAAAAGTTTTCTTAGGTTTTTGATTGTTGAATCTGTTTTTGTGTCAGATAATGGCTTTGAGGCCTTTATTTAAGAATTATATGGTCATTTCAACATTTAATCTCGAATTATGTGCCCCACTTATAAAATTCTTGGAAATATGGGGTGTAATTCGGTTCTCATACTTCAATTTTCGTAATGATGGCCTATAAAACTTTAAATTGGCGATGTGATTATATTTGTTATCGTTCTGTTTGATCTCTGGCAAGTCTCCATTCTTCATCATCCATGTATCCCATGTCAGAATGGCATATCCGATCTATTGTTGACGGCACGGAAGGGTGTTCAAAACCAAACAAAATTGATCAGTTGAATCAAACCAAATTAAATTGATAAAATTCGATTCAAATCGAATTTGAAATGAGGTTTATTCGGTTTTTCTCTTTTTAGAGCCGATTTAGTTTAGTTTGGTTCGGTTTTAGTGCAATAAAATTTGAACCAAACCAAATTACAACTTATAACTATATTATAATAAATTATAACATATAAATTTACCCAATTATTCATAATCACACTGATTTTATTTCACTTTTATAATGTTTATAAAGTATATTGATTAATAAATTATTTATATATAATTTGTGTTAAAATATATATATATATATAATCTATTTAATTTAATTTTTTAAGAAGGATGCTATTTAAAAAAAATTTAAAAAGCATGAAATAATCTTGAATCAAATCGAACCAAACTAATTGTTAAGCCGAACCAAACCAATTAAAATTTAAACCAACGAGATTTCAAGAGTAGGTAAATCGATTGGTTTAGTTCTGTTTGATTTTTGTCCAAAACCAAACCAAACCACATCCTTAAACACCCTTAAGAGAGTGGGTTCTTATATTTCTTGTATTTTATATTTGATAATTTCGAAGCTATATTTAATATTTTTGTACTGTTGGCTAATTATATTTGTAAATATGAAATAGGCAAGTGAAACCGAATTTGTCACGTAATACTATATATATTCATGCTTTATCTGATTTATCAGATAGAAATGTTTTTACATTGTTATGATTATTTAGGAATAAAGTATTAATTCTTTTTTAAATAAAAAATTCTTTGAACGCACTATTATTAAGAATATTACATATTTTGTGTATCCAAATCTTGAGAAGGTGATTATATGATTTGCATTACTGAGTTGAGCAGGGCTTAATTTGAACTTGTGACTATCAACAAAGTGAAAGCTCCATGCGTCCGTTGTCAAACGCTTTTACGTATGACCATGCGTACTTAAACATTCGGTAATGATTGGAGAAGCAAACGATGAATGAATTTAGTGCCGGTTTGGATACATAATTTAAGTAATTATGAGATTCAATGATTATGTGTTGAAGTTATTAAATAGAAATATTTTTTTAAGAAGTATTTATACTTTAAATAAGTGCTTATGGAATAATATAATTTTTTCTATTTATAATAATTACTCATTTTCTTATAATCATTTATTTCATTTTTTCTTCTTATTATCTATCAAATAATTACTTAAACCCATAATATCTAAACATATTTCTTTTTTCAAAATTATTTATAAGGTAAAAATATTCAAATACAAATCATTTTTAATATAATCACTTATTCTCATAATTTATTATGAATAAATACTTATCATTATAATCATTTATACATAAACGAATCCAACCAAACCATTAATTAACAGGTTTAGCATGTTTAGTAGCCAATGCCATACAGGCAAAAAAGTAAAACACATTGATCGGTAGTCCTGCAAGTATACATGATCGATCGTAGTAATAAAAAATTATTTAGAGTATTCTAGAGGTCGAACCCAAGGGAGGTTGTGATTTACTTAATTAGATAATTTCAGTCAAGACAAACAATTTGTAAAACGCTAATCAAAGATTAAGCCAAGAAAAAAATAATAATAAAAGCAACTATTTAGATTTAATTCAATCACTGATAGCGTTAAGGAGTTGAGTTTCATCTTCCTGAGACAATTAAAGTTACTCTCAACTTGACTCCTTCTATAATTATAGTGACAGTTATTTATAAATTATCCCAATTACCTTTCAATCAATTAGTTTGTATTTAATTAGGTTTTAATTCACTCTCGTGCAACTAAAATTTATAATTAAATCTTAAAGTTATAACTGAAGTCACCATAAACACCTAATTCTATCTCTAGAATTGTTGTTTATATCTATCTCTCTATGTTTATGTTTATTCTTCATCTTTCAGTCTATCAAGCTTACTCACAGAATGAATTTTATGGTGGCCAATTACAAAATCCCCAATGAAGTACAAAAGAGATAGATATAATTAAATATAAATAAATTGGAAGAATTCAATCAGAAACAAGAGTCATAATTCAGAGTAAACTCTAATCAATTCCAGTTAAACTATATCTCTATTCCTAACTGGGAAAATTAATTATGCATAAACATTGTTCTTAAAATTAAAATAAGAATAAATTCTCAAATCATCCGAACAAAATCTAAAGAAAGAAAAGTAGTAAATGAATAGAGCGAATTAGCTTCATTACACCTTCAATCCTCTTAGAATTGCCTTTAGAATGCTCCCTCTAAGCTCCAGAGAATTCGAAATAAGACTTATAGGGCTCATAATAGTAATTCCTTCTTTTTCCCATTCTAAAAATTCATATATATATCTTTTGTACGACCCTCATGTAAAATTATTTAAAATTTGTTTAACAATCCTTTACCCAGTGCCGTATGATGTTATCTTGTCTGGCCGGCGCCGGGTGACCAATTTTAAAATTCTTTTGTGTTCCACTAGGAGCCGGGTGGTGTAATGCTTTGGTTGACCCGGCGCCGGGTCAACTCGCAATCCTAGCAGCTTCACACCTCCTCACCCGGCCGCGGGTGAGGATAACAAATAGGGAGCGAATGGATTTTTCTTTGTGCCTTCTTGTCTTCTTTCACTCCAAATTCCTCAAATATTTTCAAAGTTTTCCTGAGATTAGAGCCGTCAAAATGGGCCAATCCCGATAGGCCGGCCTAAAAAGCCCGAAAAATGAGCGAGCTTGGGCCTCAATTTCGGAAGTAAATACATAATCCGGGCTTTTTAAGCCCAGCCCGTTTAGGCCCGGCTCGTGGTGGGCTGGCCCGAAAGCCCGAGACTTTTTTATTTTTGGTTTAAAATATTAAAAAATACATATTCTTTTATTAATTAGTGATATATAAATTGTAAAATTCAAATATTATATTAGTTTTTGATGAATTATGATAATAATTAGTTATATTAATTTAAATTATGATGATAATTAGTTGTATTAATTTAAATAATTGTATAAAAAAATTATTAAAAAAACATAAAAAAAATATTAAAAAATTAAAAAAAGCCCGCGGGCCGGCCCGTAGGCCCGATTACGCAGGCTCGGCCTTGGAAAATCAAGCCCGTTTTTCAATTCGGGCTTTTGGGCCCGGCCCGAATTGACAGTTCTACCTGAGATACAATTATATTTTAAATTAAATAGAATCATGCAAATTTTATGTCAAAACTCAATATTTTTCAAGAAAAACAATATCAAATGTGGGTATTTTGTAGGTATAAAATAAATGCATCACATATCATGTAGTCATTGTCACAAAAGGGATGTCCTAAAGGAAAACATGTTTCATGCCTTGCGAGACTGTGAACAGGCTCGTTCTCTGTGGGATGCAGTGGTTCCAAGGGCATTATGTGATGATTTCTTCACTGAACAAGATTTTTTGGGATGATTACGATGGAACCTAAAACAATGGAATCTGATAGATGGAGTGCGATGGGACGTATGGTTTTCGATAGCATGCCGTAATGTTTGGATGGCTCGAAATAGAAAAGCCTTTCAAGGTGAAAGTATAGGTGCTCAGATGTTCATAGCTCAAGCACGAGCATGGGTGATAGGCTTAGGGAGTAGGGGAGATGTTAAAAGGATGAAAAGCTTCACTCCAGTGCATTGGCAGAAACCAAAACCTAGTACCATTAAGGTTAATGTCGATGGGGCTGCGAGTTTGGTTAGCAGAATGGCAGCGTGTTGTCACGGGGCCATTACTCTCCCACCCAAAAGTGCGCTCAAAGGGATGTGTAGCGCACCCGCTTATATGCCCAGGACATCCCCCAGGTCCATCCGATGTGGGACGTAACAACTCTCACGGCCAATCCGTGACGCCCTCGTCATGGGTGGCCCACCAGAGGGCCCACCGACTGGGAAAACCTGGGGCAGACTATGATACCATTTGTCACGGGGCCATTACTCTCCCCCTCAAAAGTGCGCTTAAAGAGGTGTGTAGCGCATCCGCTTATATGCCCAGGACATCCCCCAGGTCCATCCGATGTGGGACGTAACAGTGTGGTGGCCTAGCTCGAGATGAAAATGAGGCTCTCATTCAAGGTTTTCTATTTAATATTGTTAAGGTGACAACTTCCATGCTGAAATGTGGGCAGTCGTTTGTGGCTTGAAAATGGCATGGGGTCTCGGCCCCCAACATGTGGTAGTAGAGAGTGATTGTGCAGAAGTTGTGGGCGCGGTCAATGTGGGCATTCAATCTAATCATGTTGAAGAAGGCCTACTCAATGAAATACAAGAGCTATTGTGTCGTTCCTGGGACGTCCAAGTTATCCTTTGTGACAGAGAAGCAAATAATGCGGCTGATACTATAGCAAGGGAGGCAATGAGTAGTCTTTCTGGTTAATGTTTCTTTTCTGTTGTTCCTTTTTTCCTTTCGTTTATTTTGCATGAGGATGTGTTAGCTAACGTTATTGGTATGTAGATTAATAAAGGGGGGAATGACAGTTGAGGACCAAAAATTTAAATTAAATACAGTAAAGGACCTTGCAATTTTTTTTACTACTGAACATTTCGAATTTACTACTGGCTTATTCTGTATTTACTACTGAAAAACCTGTAAGGTCCTTTACTGTATTAAATTCAAAGTTTTGGTCCCCAACTGTCATTTTCCCTTAATAAAGTATATTTACCTTTGGATAAAAAAAAAGGGATGTCTTGAAGAGATAAGATGGACCCAAGCGATAGCCAATTAGTAGGCAGTTAATTCGTCATTTGAGATATCCCATCGAAAAATCCATTGTTCTTAATGTTTTAAAAATCTCAGACCGGATATTGAACTAGAAATATTATCAGATTACAATTTTTATGGTTTAACCGGTTAGATCGATGATCAAACTGGTGACACAATAATTAAATAAAAAATTATATATAATAATATATGTATAAAAATAAAATATCAAATTATTAATAAAATAAATTTAAGTAGTTTAAGTTTATAATAAGTTAAGGAGTTCACATAGTAATAGTATATACTAAATCAGTGTATAAAAAAATAATATATATTAAATAATTGAAAGTAATAATAAAATATTTAAACATAATAACATTATATAACTATTACATTATAGAATGATTATATTCTATCCGTTCCCAATTATAAGAAACAAATAATTACTTTATTAGTACTAAAAAAAATTGTTTTGGTAATTAAACTCATAAATTATGCTACAATTTCAATTTTTTTTCAAAATTGTCCATATTAAAAGTCTGGAATGTGACTAATTAATTACTAATAATTATCAATACAGTCTTAATTATTTAAGGGTATAAAAGAAAAATAATATTAATTACTCTATAAATTTTATCTATATCTCTTATATTTTGAAACAAATGAAGAGTCTTAAAATTTTTTTATAATTAAGGACGGAGGAAGTATAATACAATGAAATTTTTTATTTTTATAATTAGTAATTTTAAAATAGAAGGGGACATAATATTTTTATATTTTAATAATTTTTATAATTAATAATTTTAGCTAAAAAATTAAATTTAAGTTAAAATTTACCTAATTTAAAAAATTATCCAATTCTCTAAAAATCACTTCAATTCTCCATTCAATCTCGATTTTCAACTCAAAAGTTGATTTAAAGTGCTCCAACTCAGTCCAACTTTTAAAATGATTTAAAACTGAAAAATGAGCTCAACTTCTCTCTAAGTGATGATTCGCCCATTTAATTGGTCTGATTCTCATGACACTACCCTACACTGGTGGTCCCGTTCCCCTTCCCAAACACTCTCTGGTCTCTCTCTTTTTCTCCAAAAAAAAAATAAAAGAAAAGAAGAGAATTCACGGTGAAGTTTTAAATGCGTATAAATAAATATCTGCGATAGCAGTGAGATCAAAATATCAAGCAATCAAGTTCCCCACCAAAACACTAGATCCAGTATGGCGTTCCCTCATTTCTTCCCAACCTTCATCCATCCCAAACTCTACTACAATGTCGCCAAAATGACCCTCTTTGACATCATATTGTTCTGTGTTAGCATCCTAACAATCCTGTTTCTCTGATAATCTCATGAGCTAACTATTAGCTGACATAAATTACTTGTTTCCTTTTTATTAACAGGTGGTTCATTTCGTGGACAAGCTCGGGCTGTGGCATAGGTTGCCAGTGCTGCTGGGGCTAGCATACTTGGGAATCAGAAGGCACTTGCATCAGCGTTACAATCTGATGCATGTTGGAGCTCTCAACGGTCACAAGTATGATACCCTCCACTATGCATATCGGACTCCCGACGGTACTTGCAACCACCCCACCGACGACTTGGTGGGTAGTCAGGGGACTTTTTTTGGCCGGAATATGCCACCAGCCACCTTGGATTATGGGGTAAGCTTGTTGGGCGTGTGAGTAGGCTCTGCCCATTTTCCTGGGTGGAAGTTTTAAACACCAAAATATAAGTTCACAAGTATTGTGCCGTCTCATCACAACAATTCAGTTTGTTTTGTTTGTATTGTTGCTCATTCTTTGCGCATGATACGGTTGCGATTGCGAGTATTCGTTAAATCAAACTCTTGAAAGTATGAGAAAGTAGGGAAAGTTAAACTGAAAGAAATGCCGGTAATTATGAATGAGGGAGCCCAGTAAGAGTCCAGTTAATTAGTTGGGTAAAGCCAGAATTTTCAACATTTAAGTTGGTTTACCCCACTTAATTCTTAAATTCTTCTATAAACCAATTATACTGTATTTCTTACTCTGCTTCATAACTCAAGGATTTATTAAATTACTGAAAATTCTGATCACACTTTTTGGTATCTCTTCTGGAATTTCTACTTACTAATACTATCTATAATTATAATGGGCATTGGACGCAATATTTTTCCTCAGCCAATTCATCTTTCCCCAACTTATTTCTTGGTTACTTTATATGTTGCAAATTTTATCACTTTAACGCAATAAATCATCATAAGATCTGCAGTTGCTAGATCCTCACCCTACGGTAGTAGCGTCAAAACTCTTGGCAAGGAAGAAGTTCAAAGATACAGGGAAGCAATTCAACATGATAGCTTGCTCGTGGGTACAATTCATGATTCATGACTGGATCGATCATTTAGAGGACACTGAACAAGTAAGTTACGTGGATCTGCCACTGCCACATCACGACTTATCCTCATTTTTGAGTTTATAAATGAATAACCAAATCAAGTCAGCTTTATCTTCTAACCTAGCAACCAAATTTCCAGACAATAGTCTGCTTTTTGTCCGAAACAAAATCTGCTGCCACAAAAAAGTCCCGATTCTGCATCAACATGGCTCTTTTCTCTGACTCTTTTCTGTGTGTATGCTCCTGATATTTGCCAATTGTATATATAATACACAACTATTGGAACAGGTGGAAATTACAGCCCCTGATGGATATTCAGGTGGATGTCCATTGAAGTCTTTCAAGTTCTTCAAGACCAAGAAATTCAAAACGGGCTCTTCATGTATGAAGACTGGCTTTCTCAACACAAGGACTCCGTGGTGGTCAGTAGCACTTAGTTTTAATTCACTATAAGAATGTAAGACCTATAAAATCTTGGCACAAGACACCCTCACCAACCAATTAAGTGGCCGAAGCTTTTAATTCTGAGTGGTGTAGGGATGGGAGTGTAATATATGGGAATAACCAGAAGGGCATGGCAAGAGTGAGGGCATTCAAAGACGGAAAGCTGAAGATCTCGGAAGAAGGGCTTCTTGAGCATGATGAGAAAGGTATTCCTATTTCCGGTGATGTTCGAAATTGTTGGGCTGGCTTTTCCGTTCTGCAAGCCTTATTTGTCAAAGAGCACAACGCTGTATGCGATATGCTAAAAGTGAGTTTACCTCTTAGAACATGTGCAGAGCTTTCTTGCTTGTTATCCAACATGTTTGGCAATACATTTTGCTTTACCCCGCGCATGGCAATACTCTGTCTTACATAATATTGCACTGACGTTGTTTTGTGCTTATAGGCACATTATCCTGATTTTGATGATGAACAACTCTATAGGCATGCAAGATTGGTGACTTCAGCAGTCATTGCCAAAATTCATACAATTGATTGGACGGTAGAACTCCTAAGAACTGATACTCTTCTGGCAGCCATGAGGATCAATTGGTAAGGCGGTAATGAATTATAAAGGGAGTAATGAAAATAGGCTAGTTAAAAATGATGACAGTGTCCTTGTGCATGGCCCTTGCGCAAGGATAACAGGCACAAATCGAGAAAAATGATGATAGTATGCTTTGCTACTCTACTGATTCTTTTTTCTTTACGTTGCTGACCTTTAGGACTTTATGTTTGGCAGGTATGGATTTCTGGGGAAGAAGTTTAAGGATTTATCTGGACTCATTTGCGGGCCAATATTTAGTGGATTAGTTGGTACTAGAAAGCCAAGAGATCATGGAGTTCCCTACTCACTCACAGAAGAGTTTGTTAGTGTTTACAGAATGCATTCACTTCTACCTGATGAAATTGTCCTCCGAAACATCAAGCTGCCAGCAACACAAGACAAATGCCCTCCTATACTTGAAAAGTATATCCTTTTTTTATTCGTCTACAGTTGTGACTCTTTGATTTTCATAAATAAAAATTCCACACTTTATGTGGTTTTATTGAGAATAAGCGAAGTTTCTTGAATCAAACCTCAGAAACTTCGAGGGTTTGATAAGGTTTGGTGATCAGAAATGGCGTGTAAAATTCTAAGTTAGAAATGATATTTTGTGTTTCAGGGTGCCTATGAGCGACTTATTGGGAAAAGAAGGGGAAAGAAGGCTATCAAAAATAGGAATGGAGCAGATGCTGGTTTCCATGGGTCATCAGTCATGTGGAGCTCTTGAGTTATGGAACTATCCTGCATGGGTAAGGAACCTCATTGCTCATGACATTGATGGAGAAGATAGACCTGACCCAGTTGACATGGCTGCCATGGAAGGTATTTATCACTTTGTTTCTTTGGGTGTAACAACTAACAAGAACTTTTCTGTTATCTGCTAATTCCCAACTTGATCTGAAATGGAATAGTGTATAGAGATAGAGAAAGGGGGGTTGCACGCTATAACGAGTTCAGAAGAAACCTGTTGATGATCCCAATCAACAGGTGGGAAGATTTGACAGACGATGAAGAGGTCATTGAAGCTCTGAGTGAGGTATATGGAGATGATGTGGAGAAGCTGGACTTGATAGTGGGCTTACATGCAGAGAAGAAGATCAAAGGCTTTGCTATTAGTGAGACTGCTTTCTTCATCTTCGTGCTTATGGCTTCCAGGTATGGTGAGAGCATTACAGGCTAAATTAAAATTTGAAAACTGACATAGATTCTTATGGTGTTGTTGGATGATGAATAGGAGGCTAGAAGCTGACCGTTTCTTCACAAGCAATTTCAACTCGAAAACATACACGGAGAAAGGGCTGGAATGGGTGAACACAACAGAGAGTTTGAAGGACGTGATTGACAGGCATTTCCCTGAGATGACAAGCAACTGGATGAGGTGCTCAAGTGCTTTCTCTGTTTGGGATTCATTGCCAAATCCTACAAACTACATTCCTCTCTACTTGAGACCAGCCTAATTATCATCATCATCATCATTATCATTAAATAATCTCTCCTCCCCTGTACTCTATCAAATTACAACTTTGTTGTGTCTCTCTTGTATTAACTCATTTTAATACTATATATCTAGAAGTAGGGCTTACATGTTGCACCACCGTGATTGGAATGAGTTTTGCTATTCATACCTAATGCCTAATGAACAATGAGTTTCTTGTAGATTAAAGAGTGTTTGGATTGATTTATGTATAAGTGATTATGAGGATAAATACTTATTTATAATAGATTATAAGAATAACTGATTATATCAAAAGTGATTTGTGTTTGGATATTTTTAATCCATAAGTGATTTTGAGAAAAGAAATGTGTTTGAATATTAGAGATTTAAGTGATTATTGGGTGAATAATGAGAAGAAAAAGTGAAATAAGTGATTATGAGAGGATAAGTGATTATCATAAGCTGAAAAAAGTAGCTTATGAAAATAATCACTTAAATAATCATAAATGATTATTTCATACTTGGGTGCATTTGACAACTGGTCATCATAATCACTTTTTTCTTGAATCCAAATAGACACTAAATTACATGTACATATATATATATATATTGATTGTTAGTTCATTCTTTTTCCATAATTATAATATTTTATGATAATCAAATAATTCAAAATTAAAAGTCCTAAAAAGTAATTTCCTAACCAGCAATAGCTATTAAGGTAATAACTACTCCCTCTTATCATTTAAAAGGTATTATTCAAAATATTTGTTTGGATTCATTTATAAGATGTTGTTGACTAATGCATGAGTATTAAGGAGAGTTAATTATATTCTCAAAATTACAAAAAATTAGTATAAACTTCCAATTTTACTCATATTCCTTGAAGTAATAATTATATAGAAAAAGAGATTATATTAAAATAAGGAACAATTTACGAGATAATAAAGTTAGAGGATAAACTAGGAAATTTATATATGAAAATCTCACATTACAAATTTTTTTTTATAGTGAAGGAGAGTATTTACGAAGTATTAATGTTTAATACGAGAACCATTAAATTAAGCCAGCAAGACAAAACTATGGGATGACTATTTTGATCTCGTTTGAGTTATACAAAAATAAGTTAAAATAAATAACATTTTTAAAAATAAAGTTTGATAAAAATAGGTTTATTGTAAGTTGTTATGTTTAAATATTTTTTTTGTAAAGTTATAGTTTAACCAAAAACTTATTTAATTAATAAGAGTTAAAAATATTTTTAGATGTATAATATAATATCAGTATCTTCTTCAATTCCAAAATCATAATTTTTCTAATAAAAAAGTAATTATCTCTCTTATTTTTTAAATTATAATCTAACTAAACTTTTTAGTTTTAAAAAAAATAATTTATATTTAATTAAATACATCTTCTCCCAAAATCCTAGTTAAAAATCTTGATTTGATTTTGAAAAGGTAATTTCCCATCCACAAAACGATACGGCAGGAAGTGAATGCACGCGCATACACAAAGGAAACGAAAAGGAACCGCGCGGGTCTTCCAAGTTTCACCAACCACAGGGAGAATTCGAACATTTTCGCGGCAACAACTTTTTGGTGGAAAGACATAACTGCCCTCATCTTCATGACAAACAAAGTCTAAACACCAATCAATTTGCGCCACGTCTCACGCAGACCCAATTCCATTTCCTCGCTAGCATGCTAGTGAATCTGTACAGTATATTATTTTCTCACCGTCGATGCCTTCGTTTCCTTTGCCATTTTCTCTCCGCTTCTATATATATTAAAGCAAAAATTAAGGATATGAAATTGACAACAGAGAAGGAAAATAGGAATAAACCCAAAACCCACAACAAGCGCCGAACAGGTTCTCCCGCCCATTGCGAATGGGTATCAAGGATCTTCTCCGATTCATGAAGCCTTATATCGAATCCATTCACATCAACAAATATGCCGGACAGCGCGTAAAAATCGCATCCTTTTGATTCTAAGTTTCATTTTCCCCCCTTGAGTTTTATCTGGGTGTATTCTTCTTCCTTAGCTCAGTCTTATTTGTTCGCGCATATATGCAGGTGGGTATTGATGCTTATTCATGGCTTCATAAGGGAGGTAAATAATATCATTATGTTATATTTTAGACCCGTTGCTGTACTAACTACTATCACCATTTTTCTTCCACTTCTGGGTAATGATGAGAAGCTGATAAGGCATTGTAAAATTTCAGCTTATTCCTGTAGTATGGAGCTTTGTCTCAATTCTGACACTGAAAAGAAGTATCAGTACATAGAGTACTTTATGCATCGAATCAAGCTGCTTCGCTACTATAAAATAACGCCGGTTGTTGTTTTTGATGGTGGCAACATTCCTTGCAAGGCAGCAACGGAGGAAGATAGGAAAAGGCATGGTTCTAAAACTTCGTTGGGCTTTTTACTTGTATACTAACCGTTAATCCTCATCTTTTGTTTTTGTCCCTCCGGTTTTGATATAAATGCATCTCTTGCTAATAAGTATATGATTTCTCAACGGGTTTGTTCTCTTGATTCAGAAAACGAAGTGCTAATCGTGATTTGGCAATGGCTAAGCTCAAAGAGGGGAACATCAACACAGCCTCAGAGCTATTTCAGGCACAATTCCCTCCCCTCTTTGTGTTGAATCAATATATTAGTTTAACATTCCATTTAATTTTATATTAGGATTAGGATTTTGCAGTGCAATTTACTCTGGGGATGGCTACTGTAGTCTATTCAAATTTTACTGTATGCTGGCCTAATCATTTCACTAATAAGAATGAATCAATATATTTGTTTAACGTTCCATTTAATTTTGTATTAGGTCCTTGTCCCAAAAAAAAAAACTGATGAATCCTGTATCTAACGAGATGCTTACGACTTGTCAAATTTAGAAAAATGTTATCAAAGTATTCTGAATAAGCATAGTCAGCAATTGCTCCATAGTCTATAAATTGCCATTACGCAATATGTATGCATAAAAATTTGTTTTTCCTGTGCCATATGCTTCGTTAACACCTATGAAGTTCAGCATTCATAGAGTTTCCATTCTTTTGTGCAGAGAGCAGTGAACGTCAGTCCCATTATGGCTCATCAACTGATTCAGGTTTGTTGTAAATATATCCTTTGACGCAGGCTCATTACCCATATTACTATGGGTTTTCCCCTTATTACCGAATGATACTATGCTTCAGAACAACAATCTGTTGCTAAATCTGCATATCGGGGTAAATCCTTCAATTAATTACCTCACAGGTTCTGAGATCAGAGAACATTGAGTTTGTTGTAGCCCCATACGAAGCAGATGCTCAGTTAGCATACATGTCCAAGATTACAACAGGAAAGGGTGGCGTTGTAGCAGTGATCACTGAGGATAGCGATCTAATTGCCTACGGTTGTCCAGCTGTAAGAGCCTATCCAAGACCTTGACCTTGTGTATCAATGTTTACTGCTTACCTGATGACTTCATTGCATTTACTGCTTTAATTTTCAATTTGAAGTATAATGTTATGATTTGTGATTTGCAATGGTTGTTTATAGATTGTCTTTAAGATGGACCGTTACGGGAATGGTGAAAGTATAGAGTTAGACAAGGCTTTTAAAGCCGAGTCTTGTAAACCATCCTTCCGAAATTTTGATATGGAACTCTTCACAGGTATATTCAGTTCAAAGCAATGTGTGCTTAATTATGCATGTTTCTTGATAGTCTACGAAATTGAATGCAGTCAAGCTTTTCTGGCCAACAATAATTTGACAATATACTTGTATCGTCATGAATAAATCATGAAGATTTTTAAGGGAAAGGGACAAGGTTGTTCTGTGATCTATGATGAGTTTGCAGGGTCTTGAAACATAAACTTCCTTCTTTACCTCCCCTACCAATCAGGAAGAGAGGAAAGAAAGGAGAAAACAATGAAGAAACTTCTGTAAGGAGATTTTCTTAGTCCAGTGTGCCTTGGCCTGTTGGATACACTTATGGTGGGGAACCTCCTTACTTTCCTGCTAACCCCATATCTCTGGTGGTGGGAACCAGACTTAATATTATTAGGATAATGTCAAGAATTTTTACCTGCTTCCAAAAGAAATCTGTGTTTTACTAGCCAACCTGATGTCTCATGTCCTGAGGTTTATGACAGGCTTAAAATTGGATTTTCACAGGTATGTCTGTCTTAGCTGGATGTGATTTTCTCCCATCTGTTCCTGGAATTGGTATTGTGCGAGCTCATGCCTTAGTTTCCAAGTATCGAAATCTAGATCGTGTAAGTTTGCTCTTATTTGCTAGGATGAGGAAAAAGGGGGGGAGGGGGAAGCATAATTTCTCAGCAACAATGTGGATGGTTATATATAACTTGTGTTTCCGTTTGAGTTAGGCAATTAGGCTCAAATAGACATTTATGTGTAGTATGTACAAAAAGGAGGACTTTTGTAACATAAAAACTGAAGTAGGAAATGTAAGAGGCTTGGTTTTCTTACAGAGAAGAAAATGAAGAATTTTGGAACTGCCGTTTTCTGCCAATTATGGATAGGGGAAATCGAAAGTCCAAGCGTAATAATCCACCCAGCACCTCATAGATTATAACTATCATTGAAATGAACAGATTTCATATTCTATTATGCAATTTGAATTTGTTAATTTTGATAGTTTCCCAATAGCGTCTGATATTTTTGTTATGTCCTGTGACTGGAAGAAGTTTACTTGAATTTATTGTTAATGTAGCCTTAAAAACCGTTGAGTACTCAATATCATAGTGAATAATTGATCCATTTGTTACCAGGTGTTATCTGTTCTTAAGATGGAGAAGGGGAATCAAATGCCAGAAGATTACGCCAAATCCTTCAAAGAGGCAATTGCAGTCTTCCAGCATGCTCGAATGTGCTAATTTTAAAAAAAGAAAATATTTATTGACATATTATTATTTCTTGTTCTTTCAGCAATGACTGTTTCCTTCTGAAATTTTCTGTAGATATGATACAACAACTAATGAGCTCAAGCACATCACGCCACTTCCGCAAAACCTTCTTCAATCCTTTGATGGAAATCTTGACTTTTTGGGACCGTATCCTCAAACTTGATTTTTCTCTGCATATTTTGGTTCTTTTATAATTCGTCACTCCCTGCAAAGTTCTCCCAGCATTTGTTGCATGGCTGTTGCTGATAGCACCCCTGATCTTGACCACATTTTGGGTTTCAACCTCTAAATATATGCTTCAGTTTTTCTAGAGGGTGCTATGATTTGTATATGCTTAACATGTTTGATATTTTTTATTTTATCCCTTAACCTTCCAAATGCAATTAGAGAAGTTCCTCCGGCAATAGTTACTGCGATAGCTGAAGGCAACTTAAACCCCTCAACTAAGGAAGCCTTTGATAAGCTTGAATGTTGTGGATTTTCTTTAGGCCCCATTATTCTCAAGAGCAATCATAAACCCCGGAAAGTTGATGTTTCTGCAGCATTTACACACGAGAGCTACTTCAAAGTCTTTGGCTCCCATAATGCCAGAGAAAACAATACAGGCAAGTCATGTGGCTTGAAGAAAGATGTTTGATAGATTAATTCAAAGTTGATTTTACTTGACAAGCTTATAAATTTCCTTAAATGCATGAATGTGTTCATACTCAATACTGCCAACGTGATATATTCTTTTCATCATGTTTAATGGTGGGGATCATTTTTTATGTCACCAGTGACAAGGCCGAATCTGGTCACGATAAAAGACATGTATTCTGGTGAAGCATTGGCACTTCAGAAACTTATTAGACCGCTGGTAACTTGTGGAACTGTAGAAAAGGAAAATATCCCCATTGAAACTCCGTTAAAGGTTCCTGAAAACAACCCATTCAGGATAAAACCTGAGGAACTTTCTTTGTTTCAGAGAGAGAACCCCAATGAAGAAGTTCTTGTTACCAGCAGTGAGGAATATATGGACGTGTGCATGAATCCGGATAGCTTTCAAGAAGAGAGGTCTGAAAATCTCTCGAGGAAAAGGAAATCTCAGACCATTTGCTCAGATCAAGCCGAAATTTCTAATGTCCAGATTTCAGCAGTGACGGCGATTGAAGTAGAAGATCCAGATGTTTTATGTTGGAACACAAAATCCCAAGAAAGTGTAAATTCTAAGACAATAAAACTCACTGATTTGAAAAGAAGGGGTGCAAACGAGAAGAGATCCAAGAAAAGCAATGGCAAGAACACAGTGAGTAAAAATAGCACTATCTTAAATTTCTTTTCGCGAGTTTATTAGTTATATATATCTATGCCTATAATTTATGTCCAGGTTTCTTTAGGATTGAGTTGGATTTCTTGATTACTAGCTCAGTGATTTTGTTAGATCAAGCGAGCTAATGATTTCTTTTATGTGAAGTAATTAGGATGTGTTAGTTGTTACATTGGCAAAGTAATTCTTATGAAAAGGATGTAAGGTTAAAGCTTACTATTTGTCCACCGCAGAATTTATCATTTATGAAAGTGAATTGAACAAGACATTTTATGTTTAAAGGAAGTGTCAAAATGGATAGCATGAACTTTTCCGCAATTAGATTCTGACTCTGTTTCTGCTATACGTTGCAAGACAAATAATATAAGCATATTTTGGGGTAATAAGATCGTTTTATTTAGAGACTTGCTGACTCAACTAGAATTTAAGAGGTCATTACTAATTCAAACAAAGCCACATAAGGCAATATTATTCTATTTGAGTTAAACATGTTGGAGCAGAAATATCTGCTTACTGGTTCTTTCTGGTAAGTAGCTGCTGGAACCAATATGCAGACATCTTAGGGTATCGTTGGAGGGTTTTGAAATCAACATAGACAATGCCAAACCTCGATGTGTATCCCAATCTCCATTCAAAGTTATCCAGTAATGACCATGCAAAGTACCCAACCACATTTGCTCCATCATCAATAGCCTTCTTTAGTTGACTCAGATACTCTCTGTAGTAATTGATCCTTGCGGTATCATTCAAGCTCTCTGCGAGTGTCAAGTTCCCTGGATCATCCATCCCTGCAAAACCATAACAAATATTTTCATTGTTCCTTCATTGATGTCCAAATAAGAACCAACTACCTTACAACAAGAATATAAAAACTAGCATATGAAATTACCGTTTTCAGATAATATCACTGTTGGGTTTCCATAACGCTCCTTGATGTACGTTAATGCTTTGTACATGCCCCATGGTACTTCGTAGAGCCAATTCGAATATGCCTGCAAAATTTTCAATGGAAACAAGGTTAATGCATGATTTGTGGATCCAGAAAGGAAATCGGTCATTATAAGTATCAGACTTACTCTTGGACCAATAGGCTTTCCATTTTTTTCATCTGCATTGTCCATGAGAGTATAATGATCAGTAGTGAGGATTCCTAGAAAACAATAAAAATAAAGTATTTACTGTAAAGGAAGGATTATCTCACAGGAAAATCCAACATTCCAGTCCTGTTGGTAGCCCAGGACTTGTGATTTTGGCTGATGGGGATCATACATGTAGTAAGTAGTATATTGATTGATGCCAACAAAATCTATCGAACCCTTCACGATCTTGACTTCTTCCTCAGTGAACTTGGGGAGCCTATTTCCAACAATCACTTGCACGGTTTTTGGATACTCTCCGTATATTATGGGATGAATGAACCTGGGTAAATTCAAGAACTGTTACTTAAACTGTCTAATCGATATACAAGTTTTAAATCATCATTAATTTTATAGTACGTAGGATTAGGCTTTTTACCATCCAACATGGAAGTCTCTGGCTCTTTGAGCTGCATAATTGTCGGCCTTTGATGTTGTAAGAGGCTCATACCAAACAAAATCCAAGAGAATTCCGATCCTTCCCTTTTGCTTTTCCTAAAACCACCACATTCATCACTGCGTAAGAACTTTCAAGTAGTTTTGAGTTGACTTATTGAACATTGACATTCCATGTCAAAACATTACTTGGTAATTGTCTCGATATCTCTGAACTGCAGCTGCATGCATTAGTATCAGATTATGTGCAACAATGTAAGGTTCAGTGGCTGAATTGCCAGCCGAACAATTTCCGAATGCTTTTGAACACCTTCCAGGAGCAAAGAAGCCATTATCATAACCAAGAGCAGCCACTACTCTGGGTTCATTAAATGTCATCCAATCCTTCACTGTCTCCAAAAGTCTTGAAACAAAATTCTGCATAATCTGCATAGTCTTTCCTGTATAGTTTCGACTTAGTTTCAGTCAATTAAGACTCTCCAATAACAGGAAGCATATTAATAAAAAGCCATAAACCATCTATCTTTCATGTACTCACACAACATTGCGGCTCAATAATCCTTGGTATTTCAACTCAAGAGCTAAAGGAAGGTCATAATGATACAGATTTGCATATGGAGTAACACCTGCAAATGTTTCAGACTATTAAATGGGATCACAAAAAAGGAAGAAAAATCCTATTTAGTCCATAAACTCGATCAGGAATTGAAGATTCACCTCGCCGTAGTAAGTAATTGATCAGTCTATTGTAGTAGGCAACGCCTTCCCAATTTACTTGGCCAGTTCCATCTGCATTAGCAGTGTGCTCAATCATTAAAGAGAAGTTTGTCAGATTTTGGTGTCTAATGCATAAGTGTTAAAATAGAGGGATGCATAATTACTTGGGAAAATTCTGGACCATGAAATTGAGAAGCGGTACGCATCAAAGGATAGATTCGCCATGATGTCCCCGTCTTCCTGTAAAATGAAACATGCTTTGGCTCTCATTATTAATGGAAACCTCAATATCACCGCCTGAGATGTATTGTAATGCAATGAGAATGGAAAGACAACTCAAAACTCAAAAGGTTAACTAGAGCCTTTTAATGTTTCTCCTATCTCCCAATCGTGTTTGGTTTGTCTTTTTCTCTATGTTTTCGGGTCTTGGCCTCTCTGTGGACACAATCTACCTTAGGCTAGGACCTTGGAGTCGAAACAAGTTGGATTCCTCCCAACCATTAATATGTATTCTTCAACTTCACATCTGAATGATATTTCCTTTTTACCCATATAGCTCAACACACACGCATATTTCTTTTCTAATCTTTTCTAATTTCAATATTGTACGAAGCGGATATTCTTACTTGTATAAAAATAAGAATGTTAGCTTTAATTTATTGGTCCAACATGTAACAGTTGCAATTCGTTATGCCAAATGTGATTTTGGAAAATTGTGAGATAAAATTAAGTTAGATCCTTACAAATAACGGAATAATTATTCAGTACATGAAGAAACACTTCACCCTGATGAAGTATAATAAGCATTGGTGGCAAGGAAAATAAAAAAAAAAAAAAAGAGTGGGCATCAAGGACCGTACTTCCGTAGTATAAATTAATATGCATACAAGTAGTATTTGTTTTGTGGATCTGTTTAATTTAGGGACGAGATTGCAAATATTTATTGGTTTTAATAGGCACCCTCCCTTCAATTATTTATGGATTTTTTTCCATTAAAAAAACACTTACTTTGTACCGATGATACTGATCCACAGCGACGTCTGCAGTGCCATTGTCTGCAATAATCCCTGTTTCCAGCCATAAGATTTTCAGTAGTGCGTGTTTACAAAGTAATTTATACGCAAAGAATAGTCTACTCCATTTAAGCATTTAACCACTTTAACAATTTCATAGGTAAGATGTAAGTAAAAGTGGAGTTCCCTCCAGTTTATAAAAATTATATTTTAATGTTTTTACGTTAATGACTAGTTTGTTGTAAAGTTTAGAAGTATTTTATGACTTAAATTTATTTGACACATACCAAAAAAAAATTAAAAATATTAATGAAAGATAAAAATGTAAACAATATAATTAATATTTTAAAGTAATAAATATTATAAAAAATCTTAAAAATTCTGAAACCATAATTTTTAGTAGCATGTGGGAGTAGGGAATAACGCCACTTTATTCCTCAGTTTGACAATTAATTATGTGTGTATACAAAAGAAAGGAAATGAAAAGGGGAAACCAGGATTGTTTAAGATGAAAGCATCCCAAATGCTGGGGCCACGGCCTCCGCCGTGGGCCATGCCCTCCACTTGATAGGCAGACGCCGCCGTTCCGAACACGAAACCGTTGGAAAAGTTGTGTCTGCTAAATCCTCCCGCATCAAAAGCCAAGGTCATGCTCCGTGGAGTTGCATCCTCATCATCAACCTCCCATGCACCTGCACCCCACTGGATCACCATTAAAAATAGCAACAACCACACCCATCGACAGGCGCTCACAGTACTCCCCGTCATCTTCGTTCTTGACATATACTCAGAATGGCAGTGCATGAGTCAGGCAGTGAGATGCTTAATTTATAGATAGGGTGACATTTTAATTTGTGCATATTTGCATATTTGCTATGCATCCACGTACTGTTTGTAGTGTCCCATAAGAAAAGATAAGGGAGAGGGAGCAAGCATTAACATGTATACATATTGTCTTTTTGTCTTTCTTTAGGAAAAGAGCAGCACAAGTTGATCCATCTAGTCGTGGTTTTGTTGTTATGGGGAGAGGCCAGAATATATCCGTGGCAAAAGAGGAAGCTGCTTTGTCATTTGCAATATCACATCGGGCGTCCCCATGTAGATCTAGAGATCGGCGAGTGACGTCCCCTTCTATTCTGCCTCCTCCGCTTGCCCCATTTATTTTATTATCACTATCACCCCAATCTCGCTTCATCGCATTAATCATCTTCCAGCAAAATGACAGAAAATCAATCATCTTTATTTAGATCCACAGTTGTGGTGCACATGAATATATATAGATATAAGGAGACGACTCGCCTAATATCGTCAAATTTAGTAATTAAAATCCACGAGTTTTCTGAACCCACAGTTTTGCTTCTCTACGGCAACTGCTGAAATGTCTGAATGTATAAATCAATAGTAGTTCTAAGGCTTTGCAAAAGTATCGGCGATAATTCGTGGGGGTATACGACGACCTTGTATATTCAGGTTTTCCCGTGCAAGGCTCTTGCATTCCTTTCAGATTCAATAATTGACCACAACTTTGAATCTGAAGCGGTCTCAAAGCAAACCATTTTAATGCCGTAGAGTTAATTAAGTATTGTAGCCTGATCGAAAAATGTTTTTGTATCCATCCATAGAGCCTGAGGTTATATAACCTCTCTAAATAATGACCAAACAATGCCAATTGGCTGGGGGCCCGAATGGTGAAGTTAGTTAGGGCACAGACAATTGAATCTATGAATTACTACACTGTACCAGAAATCTATAGCAGTAATTCAGAATTAGAAATAAATTCCAAAACTGCTCCGCGGAGCAGTTAAACAGTCCACCATATCTCTTTTATTGGCTTTTTCCTCATATCTAGGAGAGAACTTAAACAGTTAGTTTCCAAATATTTGTCTTTCAGACATTAACATAGTAGATATATACTCCTATATTTATACAAAGCGAGACGCTCTTGATGTGCACTTGACAAATCACGCCCAAGTAAAAAACAATGAAAATGAAGAGTAACATACGCAACAAAAAATAAATAAATAAATAAATAAATAAGAGAAGTCCATTATATTTTTAATTATTTTCTAAAATTACCTTCATTCAATTGTATTTTTTTCTCTACGTAAGAGAATGACACTTAGTATATCACTAATTATGAGTATAATTATCTACATTAATAGCAATTATACTAGCAACCAAGCAAAGAGTATTTTGGATAAAAAATTTTAATGATTCAGATAATTTCAAAAAAAATTTATATTAAAAACAAAATAAAATTCTAAAAACATCCTTATAAAAAAAAACTGGAGGGAATACTATAAGTTTTATATTTTAGAGAGTTCAAATTCTTTATGTTGTCAGTAATTGTTGAATAAAAGAAATTTACGCAGTAGTTTGTTTGTTACAAGGGAATTTTGAGAGTAACTTTTTAAATTGATGCCAAGTAGTTATACTTTGACTGTTTGGTTGTGGGAAAGGATAATAATGAAATGGAATGGATTGGAAGTGAGTAAAAATTACCGTGAATTTGTTTGGCATGATATAAAGAATTATGGAATGATATTTATTTTTTATTAAATAAAAAATAAACATAAAAATGAAATGATTATTTTGCCTTTGTTCCTAAAATATTTTCCCCATCCCACCCAAGCAGTCTTCCAAGCAAGACAATTACCGCCGATTAACACATCAACACAAAAAAAAAAATCAAAGAGAAGCAAAATTCAAATCAACACAGGAAGGGAGACATCTGGATAATAAATTTAGATGATGGTGTAGGTTGAGCGAATATGATGTAAAAATCAAAAGATAAAAGATGTAAAATCAAATTTTCATCCTTTGAATTCAAAAATTAGAGGCACACCAAGGAAAAAATTCTATATCTAAGGAACATGAGACTGTGAATTGCTACAGAAAGAGGCTTGGGCTTGTTGGTGAGATTTGTGGCATCGAGCTCGAATCTAGGACCTACTTTGCCGTCACCATTGAGATTTGGGCCATCATTGGTGATCATCGCTAGTGAGACCTGTGGCATTGAGCTCGAATCTATAACCTACTTCACCATTGCTGATGAGATCATCATCATCACAGAGACTTGCGCCATCAAGCTCGAACCTAGGACCTACTTCGCTATCACCGGTGGACCTACTTAGCCGTTGTTCATCATCGCCGATGAAGAATGAGGAAGACTATCGGAGACAAAGGTAGTTGAGAGGCCAAGGGTATCTCAGTAAAAGAAGGCGTGGGGATGAGGATTCAATCATTTATTGGAAGGAATGGGGATGGCTACATGTGTGGTAATCAAGACTCCGTAGGAATGGGTATGATGCAACCAAACCGACAGATTTGGTGGAATCCGTACAGGATTCCTTTCCTTTCCCCCAAAATGCCACCAACCAAATGGGTCGTTAGAGTATCGTGGTTTTTTGTGTTTTCCTTTCCCGTGAAATTCCTTCGATCTATTCAAAATTAGGAGCCTTTGATATTATTTTCTTTATTTTAAAATAATTTTTATTTTAAATTTTTTTAATATTTTAAAGTAATTATCACTTTATAATTTTTAAGATTATATTAATAATTCTTTATAAGTTCACCTTTCAACAATAATAAAAAAAAGAGAGAAGTATTAAAAATTATCATATAATTAATAAGAGTATTACAATAAAACAATTTTCTTAATTTACGTACATAATTCAAAAATGATAATTATTATAACACAAAGGGATATTTGTTAGTTTCTTTGTAATTTTTGTTAAATTTTTTCCACGAAAATTAATTAGAAAAAATTTCAATTAAATACTTTCTTCAATATTTAATATAAAATTTTTTTAATCAAATCATATGGATTAAGAATGGAAGTTAATATTACTTAACTATCTTATTTTTTTCAAAAATTAAGGTATTTTTTTAAAACTATTCTTATTTAATCTCTTTCTCTCTCTTAAGATGAATTAAATAGAAGTTTTTTTTTAAATATGTAATAAATATTTTATCATATCCTGAAAAAGAATTTAATATTTAAAATTAAAGTAAAAAATGTTATATTTAGGATTGGAGGGAGTAATATAAAAAAAAGGAAATAATTCAATATGGGTACAAAAGATGGCTTAATTCCAAGTACCTAGCTAGTTCGAAATAAGAATTTGAGAAGAAAAGTTGAAAATACCCTTTTGACCATTTCAGAAACCAAAACTCCCGACCTCCTCTCCTTCGCTTCCATCCTCTCTAACCTCGTCGTGATGTTGCTAGTACTGGGCGGTGGCACAGACCAGAGGGTGACGGAGCTTCCTTGCGATTTGATTCAGGAGAAAATAGATCTATCACCGTCTACCGTTCACCTCTCCTCCTCTTTGCGTTTTGGCTTTCATGGCGGTTTCTTCCGACTCCGCTCGCAACGCTCTAGCACTGTTAGTGGATTGTTCCAACCTCTTGACCCTGGCTGATTACTTGTCCTTCGTCACCAATAGAAACACCATCCCCATCAAACATAACCAACCTTTTCTTCTGTGACAAAGCAAAATTTCATTGAAGTTAGGAGGAGTTGAGTTTTTTTTTTATTGGTTGAAGTTGCAGTTTTGGTCAAATATATAATTCTCCCCCTTCTCTACTTTACTTGTATTAATTGATTATATGTCTTTTTTTTTTGTCAGATAGGACCTTCCACAAGGAGTTGGTCTAGGTGATTGAATAGGACCTTCTACAAGGAGTTGGTCTAGGTGATTGAAGTCTCTGATGTCATTTTGGAAGTCCTTGATGCCTATAATCCCCTAGGACCCGTTGCATTGATATGGAAAAGTTGGTGATGAAATCAGAACCTGATAAGTATCTAGTCTTGCTTTTAAATGAAATTGGTAATTTTCATGTCACATTTTGTTACCTTACGCATGTGTGGAAAATCTATGTTCTTCAACTAGTTTTACCTCGGCTAATTATTTGTGCTCTAAACTCAGATCTTGTATCCAAGAAGTGTAGAAAAGCGGCTTAAGTATCTTAAAGAAGAATTGCCTGTTGTGGCTTTCAAGTGGAGCACTCAAGAGCAAAGAACAGATATGATGGGAAGATATGCGTTTGCAATGTTTTCCATCACTCTATTCCCTTATGCCATGGACTCTGTTTTTCAGGATATATTTTGAAATAAACAAATAGGATAACATTACATAAACTCACATAAGTAAATCTTCAAATTCAAATATTGAGGCCTATCATAAAAAAAAAAAAGATTGTAGTCATGTGGTTAGTTAACTTTGATTCATACTGTCAATTATAAATTTAAGCTATAATTACCGATGCAATGATTCGTTAGATGGTGGATATTGATATATATATATACACACACACACATACAAGATTGTTTCATTATTGGATTTGCATCTAGAAGTTGGCAGAGAGAGTTTATGACAATTATAAATGGGGTGTAATTTTGCTTATGAATGGAGTGATATTTGTTGGTGAATTTGTTGAAGGAATGAGGTTTATGCTCATTTGGGTGTTATTGAACAGAGGCAAGGCCTCCTTTGTATGCATTTCAAAGATGAAGGTTGATCAATAAATTTTGTTCCATTTTTGTAATTATTTTAGTATATCTGTTGAAGTTGTTTAATATTTCATGATAGTGGGAAGATCGCATGCAAAGAGGTTGTATTGGTAAAGTTTATACATTGCATAGACTCAATTTGTTATGCTCAAAATGCAAGAGTGACTAAGTTTAAAGATTGTAGCTGAGCAAGTAGGCACTGCAAGGAAACTTCATCAGGAGAGAGAGAGAATCAAAATAAATTGTTGTCAAGATAGCATCAGAGAAGCCCAAACTTAAACTAGAGAAATAGTATACTGTATCTTAATATTTTGTGAAAAATAGGTATTATAAGGCCAACACAGCTTCTTTGATTGTAAATGCACATTCTACCAAACAATTTTTTGTGAAAAAAAATGTATCATTTGTTGCAAACTTTAAGACACTTAAAATATATAATTTTTAAGTCTATATGTATGTATAGATGTGTTGATTTCAATTTCCTTATAATCTAGGTAATTTCCATGTGATAACCATATATTTACAAGTTAAAATCGTGTATTTGCAAGTGTTATAAGCCTATTCACAAGTTACATGCATACTCCATAGATCCTAGTGATCAGAATCTTGCAAATATACATAATCGATCATAGTAATTAAAAACTTGGGGTATTCCAGAGTCGAACTTAAGGAAGATTATAGTTAACTCAATTAATCAATTTTGGTCAAGAAGAACAATTTGTGAAATATCAAGAAAAGATTAAAATAAAAATAAAAAATATAGAAAAACAAATATGTTGAGTTTAATTCAATCATTAAGAGCGCTAGGGAATTGAGTTTCATCTTCCTGGAATAACTAAAACTTACTCTTAAATTGACCCTTTTTATAATTATAGTGACAATTATTTTTAAATTTTCTAATTACTTCTTGGTCAATTATACCATATCTAACTAGGTTTCAATTCATTCTCGTGCAACCAAAATCCCTAATTAAACTCTGAAACTATAACTAAAATCACTTAAACACATAATTTTATCTCTAGAATTGTTGTTTATGTCTATCTCTCTATGTCTAGGTTTATTTTTCATCCTTCGGTCTATCAAGTTTACCCACAGAATGAATCTTATAATGGCTGCTCACAAAATTCACAAGGAAGAACAATAGAGATAGATATAATTGAACACAAATATATTGAAAGAATCAAATCACAGAATAAAAGTCATAATTTTAGAGTAAAACTTTAATTAATCCCAATTAAGCTACATCTCTACCCCTAATTAGGAGAATTAGTTATGCAAAAATATAGTTCTCAATAATAAAACAATAACAATTATCCAAAACATCATAACAAAAACTAAAGAAAGAGAAGTAGTAGATAAAGAGAATGATTCAGTCTCACTATGCCTTCAGTTCTTTTAGATCTGCAGTCAAAATACTCCCTCTAAGCTCTAGAGACTTCAGAATAGTTTCTTTAAGGCTTCAGAATAAGTGATTGTGTTTTCTATGCTTCTTAGAACCCTTCATTTGTGGACCTCATGCGCTGCTTGTTGATCAGATTAGACACACGTCTTAAACGACGTCATCCAGCGCCGTATGCTTCACATTTAATCTACCCGTAGGGTCCTTTTTATTTTTCTCTCCCTCTGCTCTCCACCCAGTGTTGTATGCTCTCCTTCTTAGTTGACTTGGCTCCGGGTCAATTCATAACTTTTGCTCCTCACGCCTTATCACCCGTGGACGGGAGAGGAAATTACTTGGGGCCAGATGGACTTGTTAGTATATGTCTTTCTTCATGTTTTGAACTCTAAAATGCTCAAAAGTCCCTAATATTTTCTTGTGATGTAAATATACTCAAATTATATAAAATCATGCCAAAATTATATCAAAACTCGGCATTTTCAAAGGAAAAATAACATAAAATGTGAGTATTTTATAGGTATGAAATAAACACGTCATCTAGCTGATACAATGTCATTTACATGTAATAATTGTGTATTTACAAGTGAATGTTACATATTTGCAAGTGACGCAGGGCTATTTGCAAGTTTTTTTTGGATCTAACACTTATATCTCGATGGTCAACTATCAAAGGTGATCATCAACCAACGCATCAATTGTTATATCTAACTGATACAATGTCATTTACATGTGATAATCATGTATTTACAGGTGAATATTATGTATTTACAAGTGACTTTGGGTTATTTGCATGTTGTTTTCAGATTTAATGCTTATGTGCTGATGGTTGACTAGTGCATCAATTGTCATACCTAACTAAATGTCTATTTACAAGTACCAAATCCGAAAAGCATTTGCAAATAACTCAGAGTCATTTGCAAATGTGCAATGTTTACTTATAAATACACAATTATCACATGTAAATAACATTGTATTAGTTAGAGAAAGCTTGTAACTTGCAAATACACAATTTTAACTTGTGAATACATGGTTATGGAATTTACTTGGATCATGAAATTATTTAGACATGCATATTAAATAAAGACTTGCCATTTTCAGCTGATGCAAGTGAATTTTCAATTGATGGTAGTGAATTTTTAAGTTATGCTAGAGAATTTACAACTATAACATCATCAGTAAAATTGTTTTAAGAAAATAACCTCTCCTTCTCTTCAAGTGAATTCCCGACTAATGTTAATAGATTTTTAAGTCATATTGGAAAATCAATTGTAAATGCATAGAAATCAGTTACAAATGAATATATAAATAAGTAAGATCCATCGTAAATCCATGATGATTAATTACAAATTAGTGAGGATCAGTTGTTAATTAATACATGAAAATCAATTGCAAATGAATATCTTGTAACTAAATGAGGATTCATTGTAAATAAGTGATGATCGATTGGAAATCTTTTTATTTTCGCATGTACTATCGAATCATTTACAAATCACAAGTTTGGTCCATTTATCAAAATTGATACCAAGCCATTTACATATAATCATCGTGTATTTACAAGTGAAATTATTGTTTATGCATGTTTTATATTAGGTTAATTATTTACAAAGTCATAGGCGTGATCTATTTACCATATAATTGATACCTTACTATTTATATATGATAACTGTGTGTTTACAAGTTAAAATCATGTATTTACAAGTGATTCTAGGCTGTTTGTAAGTTGTTTCAAAATTGGCGCTTATGTCTCAATGGTTAACCATTAAAAGTGATGATTGACTAGTACATTAATTATCATGACTAACTAACATAATATCATTTATATGTAATAATCATTTATTTACAAGTCAATATTATGTATTTACAATTGACTCTTGGCTATTTGCAAGTACGTACAAATAGTTGTTGGAAAATTTACCACCACTTGAAAGTTGTTGGGGGAGGATACTACCACTACTTCTTAGGAATAGTATATGATAATCAACTGGTGCCCAGAAATGTATGACAATTACACTCCCCTTAAGGTGTTATTTGCCCCCACTATGATTACTACTGAAATCCGGCGAACCATCCATAGGAGTTATCCCAAACACTTGAGACAACAGATAGCAGCTTCTGTGTCTCAACAAAACTTACAGAAATGAAAAACCAGAGAGAATATAAGAAGGAGGAAACAAAGTATTTTTCTGTGTTGTTTTCAGTTCTGATATGCTACTTTTTGTAGCCAAATAAAATAATCGAATATTAAAACTCAATCAAATCCATAAACTAGCTATTTCTGAATGTTGGGAAAAAATCAAAACTTTAATAATTAATTTATGAACGATTGTAATAAACATGAAACGTTTTGGAAAAACTGAAAAATAAAAACTTGGTTTGAATTTTAAATCCAGATCAGATCTACACCATTAAATTATTAATATTTAAGCTCACTTAGTCTTCCTTCCAAATCATCTTTTGACAAATGGCATACTCTCCTTTTATACTCTTAGAGAGCGTTTTCCTTAAACAATATGGGACTTTAAGTTTTCAAATTACTCTTTACACTAATCACCTCCAACAAAAAAGTCACAAGCACCGGAAACCGCTATCGGTAACCTTTATTAGAAAAGTCACCGGTGTCGAAAAAGTTAGCCCATCAAAAAACTCCCCAGGGCAAGGAGGGAGGAAAGGGAGTGGTGAGGAAAGAAATGAAGGAAGGGCAAATTTATCATTTCCATTCAATTTCATAATTCCATTTCAATACCTCGGTATCAAATTGTATAACCAAACTGAAATTAATTTCATTCCTTAGTATTTATATGGGATTTTCCCAATTAATTATTGTGCAATTTTTATAGCCATACAGCGGTAGGGACGAACAACCAGTCTAATATATAACTAGGCATGTTCGGATCCAACAAAATCACAATTTTTGGCGCTACCAGTCCAAGTCTACTGTTCTGCTTACGTGTATTATGTTGACTAGCTAAATGTAAAAGGGACTTGCTTGAAGAAGAAATTAAGTAATTTTGTGTGAGAAATTAAAGAAGCAAGTGAGATTATTAGTAAATAATTAGGCAAGTTGGCTTAAGCAAGAGTATCGTTCAAAAACAAGCATGTATATAAGAAATCAATTAATCATGCCTTTCCGTTATATATGCATTAATCAATTAAGTTTAAGCAGTTAGCCCTTTTAATTTGTAACGAATCAATGAGGAAGATATGGTGCATGCATGCATGCACATGTGTCACTTACTCCCCTCTCCTACCCACCAAATATATCAAGACACATGACTTGTTGACTCATCATAGTATATTAGATCACAAAGTACGCTGTGCATACTATACACACACACACACACATTGAGACTACCCCTGACCGTGACGCCATTAATTGACGCCGTGCAGGTGATCAACTACTTTTTCTAGGTTCGCACACCCTCCACCATTTTCTTGGTTTGCCTTTGCAAAGCCTTAACGCTGAGAATCCTGTGGTTTAATTTTAACAAATGATTATATATAATACTAGTATGTTGATCAACTGAATTTTTTATGATCACACCAGCCAGCCTAAACCTACAGTATATATAACGAAGTATTTAATAAAAAAAAAAGGAGGTGTGAATATGACAATGATCTTGCTTTCCAGTCAACAAGTAAACACGGTCAGAATGATTGAAATGTTGGCTTGGTGGAGAATGTGCAAGAATAGAATATTGATCCCATAAATCAGAAGAAAAGATTGCTATATATATATGGAGAGCACACAAATGCATAATAAGAATGTTTTATAACTCCAATTTTTATTAATCTTCTATCAGGCTTACTTGCAACTCCTATTTTGATTTTCAATATAATTATATATTCTAATCAATTTGTATTTAGTTTCTTTCAAACTTTTCTGTTGTCAATGAATTTGAAACTCATTCAACTTATGCAATTCAATATGATATTTATAGTTGTTTGTGACTTCATTTTAAGCTTCGTTATATTATTTAGAACTTGAGGGATTCTTCCTCTAAAAGAATTGTATCATTTTTTTAACTGACTCAAAAATATTTTTGGATTTAGTGCAAGACCGTGCAAGTCTTTATGTATTGTGTTTTAATTACATATTAAATTTATATTTCATGATTACATAGTATACTATAAAGTTGAAAATCACTACAAACTAACTCAAAAAAAAAGCTACATATCTTTGAAAATAGCATGGATCTTAACAAATTAAAATAAAGAAACTAATGACTGAGATTAGCTATGGATTGCAAATGAATAGCTGGGATTGACTCTTACTCCCTCTTATTGAGTTCACCTTTTATTGAATTCAAATCCCTGAAAAATAAAGACCAAATTGTTGATAATTTAGCCTAATTTCAAAACATTGAATCAATATCTATAATTGGAAAAAACACACCAGCACATAGTTTCCCCTCACTTCGTAAAATTAGACAAGTTGAGATCAGAATATTTTGGTAGAGCTCTTTCAAAAGGCTATAAATTCAATTAAATTGACTTGCTTGGGTGGAAAGAAGTTTTATACTTGTAATCAAACCTTTCTAAAGCATAGTTAGTTATACCTGTTTAAGGCTTTCAATTCTTGACATTAATGATAGATTGAGAAAGGTCAGCCTTAGTTACAATTACAAAGGGATTAATTTAATTTAGAAAATGTTGAAGATTAATAATAATTAAATTTTATAATTAAAAGCCTGTCTAGCTCAATCGGTAGAGCGCAAGGCTACCTGTGGTCGTGGGTTCGAGCGCAAATATTAAGCTATATCACTAATTTCTAAAATGTTAGATTGTACTTTTTGATATTATGCTTAACATATCACTTCCGAGAGGGTACCAAGCTGTGGGCGCCAATATAATTACCTACACACCATAAAGCAAACGCGGTTTTGTATTTCCATATTGTGTTTTCGCCATCTGGTTTTTTATTTCCATATATTAAACATGTTTTCTTTTTTTCACCCTCTTCTATTCAATTTGAAAGAGGAGGGAACTGTAGGCGCTTCGTTTGCCAGTTGGAATAATTAAAGAAATAAGTTTATAGAAAGCAGAAAGGAAGATTGGAAAGATATTATTGGTTTGTGCTGCCAAGTATTGAAATGATGATCTGCTGATCAAATAAAGGTGATGAACAATACTAGTATTGTTTTGTTGGTAGGTAGACCAGTTGGGGGGGTTCGGTTGATGAACCAACGGACAGTTCCCTTCTCCGTTTACTCTTCAACGTTATCATACTGTATCTACCCTCTTTCTCTCTCTCTCATATCCAATCTCTCTTGTTCTTTACACAAATTTACATTTATACGTACACAGCAGCAGGACACATACCTAAAAGTCAACGTTGCTAGTAAGTCACCTGCACTACATATAAAATTACCGGGCGTCAGTCTTGGAAGATATACGTCAACATTTACATATAAATAAATGTCACTGCACATCTGCAGAAAGCATCTATATATATATATATCATCCCTCCTTCCTCCTTTTCCCCACTGCATATCCCCTCTTCTTCAGTTGCTCCCACATCTTCTTTTATCAGATTATCACTTTAGGGGAATATATATGCAGTGAGGTTTAGCTTCAGCTTGATGGAGACCAACATGCTACATATGTTTCTCTCTCTCTACGGATATATGCATGATCGGGAACGTGTTCCATCGGTGAGTGATTTCTTTGCTTTCTTTTGTCAACTGAACATTCTCTTGCTCCTTTAACTTTATTTCGTTGTCTGTTCGACCTTGAGCTTCCAATTTTCCTTCAAACTCTATGTTACTATATATATGTTAATTTTAAAACTCTAATTAATAATCAATGAAACATATATATATAGGACATTTCTCACCATGACAACTTCATTCTTTCCATCCTTGCTAAAGCCCTGCTGAAAAATATGACAGCTTGATTCTCTTTTTTCGAAGTATGCCAAAACACACGCGCACACTCTATGTATCTAGCTTTATAGGGCAGGACAATTGAATGAAATTACACGACAACAAATTTGTAATTGGATCTGATGAGATTAATTAAAAACCGAGTGAGGTGAAGGAGGAGGATTGGAAGAATTTTGTAGATCACTTGACTATTTGTAACCTTGTGTTAAATATCAAAGTTGCACCATTTGGTCAGTTGAGTAAATTTATGCGTAATTAAGAAGAAAAACTGAAGAATGAAGAGGGAAATGTAAATATTAAGGTCGAGCAGGGCAGCGAAATTGAGTTTCCAGCAAGAATTGTTTGCTTGACAAAGGTTTAGCATGGAGATTAATCATTCTCATCACTCTTCAACATTCTCTAGCCCTATATTTTCTGGTATGTGCAAAACTCCCTTCTACATATCTCTTCTCTCTCTGTGATCTCCCCTGAAGTTTTAATCACCTCGGATATTCCAAGAATAAAATATACATATAAATGGTTAAGATTTTGTTTGATGTTTCAACTTAATGATATACTTAATAATTAATTTCAAGTGGAATTTGAAATCAGAGATCACTAATTTTCACTTGTGTAACTAAAAATTTTATCAAATAACAAAATAAAAGGGTGATTGATCATTTGAAATCATTTTTCAAGCTGACTGAATGCAACCGCTGATTTCGCAAAAGTAAAGTTTCTGCTAGTTTTGGTTTTAATCAGAGAAGTTCATATACCTCTAATTATTTAGATCCAAGCTGTCAAAAAATCTACATGTAGCCATCCACTATATTTTTAATTCTAAATTTTTCCCATTACAGCAATGCATTGAGTTTTAATGTTTCAGGATTGAATCCATAGAAAATATATCCGATGGATAAATTAATATATACTCCCTCCGTTTCTTAATATAAGGAATAACAGACAAAATCACACAGACAAAGGAAAGTAATAAATTTGTCAGGAATATAAAATAGTATCCAAAAATACCCTCATTTAATATTAATAACTCTTCCATCATGCAATTAATACAAATGAATTATATTGAAAACATATTATCTTAATTAGGGGTATTTTGGGAAAAAGTCATTAAATGCACCAGACAAATCCCATGTATCCCTTATATTTTGAAACATGGAAACTCTCCCAATTGTCCCTTATATTAAGGAACAGAGGGAGTATATATATATATGGTACGTTGTATACAACGATATATATTTGGGATATCTTTTATTGCATCATACAATGGAGCTAATTCGCTTACAATTTGAAATATTATGCCACTTGAACAATTATTGTACATGCTCCATTTCCTCAAAGAAGAAACACAAGGATGAATTGTTCAACAGAATTGAAGGAAACACTGATAAAATTTCAAGTTGAAGTCAGATGACTAGGATGATGATGAATGCTATATGTCGATCCTACTTAGGCACAGGGCACCATATATAAACCAATTTCACAAGCACTTTCCATGCCAATTCCACCTCAAAAGAGATGTATTTTCCAAGAAAAAAATTTATTTTTTTTAAAACTTTTATATTGAAATCCATCTTAAATTTATTTTCTTCGTGTTAAATCACTATTGAACTTCCAGTGACCACCAATCTTCATGGGGGTATATACATATATATTTGATAATGTTTGTCACACTAGTGCCCACACTAAATTTTCAGATCTGATGTTATTTTTAGAATATAGTAATAAAGTAAGAATGGAAAAAGCAATGACAATTGGTTCAAGTAATTTGACATTTATTTTCCTTAAACTAGCAAAGTTCAGGTTCAAGTTTTGTGTGTAAGTATTATATGGTTTTCCCTTGTATGTTATTCCTTGTGACAAATTTTGATTCGGAGCAGCTTGCTTTTACATCAAAGTTTGAGACTAATTAGCTGAAATGAGTTGAATCCCCTCTTATGTCAGAAGCAATCTCTTGAACAAAAGGGGAAGAGGGAGGCACAGAAAAACACTCATATATATATATATATATATATGTACATACATAAAGTATTGCATACATTGCTTCTATCACTTCAATATTCTTGCAACACAAAACACTAAGCCTATTTACACTAAAATTTTTAATAAATAAACTACTCCCTCAAGTCCTAAATATAGGATTTTTACCATGATTCTAAATATAAGACACTTTACAGTATATGAAATAGTATTTATTATATATTTTCAAAAATACCCATATTAAATGTATTCAAATAGAAAAAGAAAGAGATTAAATAAAGGTAGTTTTGGAAAAATATTAGAATTTTCAGAAAAATTAAGATAGTTAATTAACTTTAACTTATTCTTAATTCACATAATTTGATTAAAAGAATCTTATATATATTAGGAATCAAAGGGAGCCCTTAACAGGGTTTACTATCATTCAAACCTATAAAAGACTCGTCCCTTCAATGACTTCTAATAAAACCAAAAAGACTAAACCTAGGAATTATAAGTTTTATATATTAATGATGACTTTGACTAACTCATCTTTTTGAGTCTACATTTTTAAATACTCATTCTTAAACTCAATTTTTTTCTTTACTCCAATTCCAATGCATGCTCTTCATCTTCCAAAGTTTTCAAATCTTGAATTAATTGCCTTGGTAAAAATATTTGCAATATCATTTTGAGCGCATACTTGAAGTTCATTTCCTTGTTTGCAATATTCTTCATCTTACTTTTTGAGTGTCCTTTCTACTTTTACAGTTTAGAAATCTGTCGCTAATAATAATCGCTAAAAGCATTTGCAGTAACTCCATTTAATAGGATGAACTCCTCATTTTTTTGAATCAATGGTTCGGCTTAACTTCACTTCCAAAACATTTCGGAGATAGGTTTCCTCTTGCTAGGATTTCTCCTCCTTGCATATCTCAATTTGATCTTCCCTCCACTATTAAAGCCCTTTTTAATGCACTTAGAAAAATCAGCTCTGCTTCAAGCAATTAATGCCTACTCTTTTGATTTTGTAAGTCACTCAAATTCTTAGTACTCGAATAAATGTACAAGTCCAACAGAACAAGCCCAACAACAAAAACCAACACATAAGAAAAAATCAAGGTTCAAAAATAAAAACAAACCCTAATAGGACAAAAACCCTAGGCAGAAAGTAGCCATCACAAATATCAAAGAAACAACAAAAAAGACAAGTCAAGAAACACCATCAACAAACCAGTGCCGCCAATCTAGTTGCTGCACCACCAAAGAACAGCTTGACAAACAACAACTTCAATGGAGATGGGGTTCAAAGAACCATGGCCACCTGTATGATCTCATCTCCTAAACTGGCAGAAAGACCACCAAAAACCCATAATATATGGAATCCACCATGCGACAGACACATAGAGGAAGAAACTGACTAACAATCTGGAGAAAGCAACCCAAAGTGAGAAAGAAGTGAGCACCTTCCAAACATCCCCCAACCAGCGATCTACAAAGGAGATCTCTTAGAAGCCTGAAAATCATGAGAAGGAACATCCTCCTACCATTAGCCGTCAGGCAACAAGTCCCAATCCCAGATACACCAATGCAAACCACTGATTAACTACCATCAACACCAGCACACCCAAATCTACAAAGAGTAGAGAAGGAAAAAGTACAATGGAGACAGTGACGCAAAAGCACGACGGAAACTCAGACACTCCCTCCATAGGTGGAAATCGAGGAGTGAGAGGCCTAGAGAAGAACTCTCACTCAGACGAAGGAATAAGCTCCCACAACGGAGAGAAATCCTAACTAATCAATTTGAGCCTATTTCTTTCTCTTATGGCTGCCTCCACTTTTTCACGACATTTAGCAATAAATAGCTCTTCAATATAGTTTTTTTTATTTTCTGCCTAATAAACCCGGTGAACGTATACTTAATATTATTAAGTGGCTTTCTACGGATTGTGTCTGATAAACTCGGTGATTCTTCTTTTTTTTAACATCGGTGATTCTTTTTCTTTGAGGTCTTTGATTTTACAAACAATACAGAACAATTCCTCATATATATATATATATATATTAATTCACATTATCCATTCAATTCATGTTTGTCTATGAATTGTGCTAGGTATATCGTTTTGTGTGAAAAATGTGAGAAGAAATGCAGTGGGTGAGAAAGGAAAATGATGGAAATCACCTAAGTCATAGTCTACAAGTCCAACAATGGAGATCCAATATCCCAAAGGATCCATTATAAGCTATTGGAGGTCCAATGACTCGAGGTTGAACTAAAGTTATGAAGGAAGAATTACAAGACTTGATCCAAAAATTTCAGGAGGATAAGCTCATATTTGAGGAGTAAGAGGCTTTTAAGCCCATTGTTGAAAAAAGAATAATAATTTTAATTCAAACTCAAGTTTCAAGTGAGGCTCAATTCCCGAATCAAGGCCCAATAATAGAAGAGCTTAATTAATGAGATATTTCAATTAATTTTAGGATATCTTTTCAGATTTATTTTATTTTGATTTGATTTGATTGGATTTAAATTAAGATTATGATAATTTTGTGGTTTCCTATTTATATTCAAAGGGACCAATTATAGAGTTAGATTCAATTTAATTTAGTTTAAACTTTATTAGATAAAGTTTATCTTTATCTGATATCTTTTAGAGATTCACTAGGATTTAGTTTTCTTTTCCTATTTATAGACCTTTGTAGTGCTACTTTTTAGACAAATTAATATTATTAAGAGTTTATTCAATTAGTGAATTTCACTAGTTCTCTGTGTTCTTCCTAGAATACATATTTCAACTTATCAAGAGGATTGATCTCTCTCTTGTGGCGTCCCCCTCTGGAGTTCTTAAAATCCTCATATTCTATTGGGTTTCAGAGTTTTAATCATCTTTCCCTTTGGGTTCGTGCTTTCACTTTACAAACAACTTGACTTTCTGGGTTCTTAAGACATTGATTCTAGAGGGTCCACATCAGAAAACATATGGGCTAGCTAGAGATGGGAAGCACATAATATATATGTATATATTGCCGTATTTATATACATACACACGGATTCATATATATATATATATATATATTGCTATTCATTTGTTTGTCATCCTTTGATTTAGTGCATGTTTGGTTCATTATTTTGTAAACATAACCATGGTTTTCAACCATGGTTTTCTAAAAGATGTGTTTGGCCAAACACAGATGAAACACAAACTGACTTTTTAAAAAATGAAAAGTGGGTTAAACTGTGGTTTTGAAAAATGAGGGGAAAAGTTACTTTTCCTTTAACAAAACGTGGGTTTTGAAAAAGGAGAAATAAATTTACTCTATATTATACATCTAAAAGTACTTTTAACCCCTATCATCCAAACAGATTTTTTGTCAAACTTACTTTTACAAAAAGAATATCCAAACATAACAACTTCCAACAAACTTACTATATCTAAACTTCATTTTCACAATATTCATTTATCTTAACTTAATTTTACAAAACGGAGAACCAAACGGGCCCTTAGTTGTTGAAGATGTTTACAGTAGTCTATCTGCCCTCTTGCTATTCCCTTCTTGGGTCCCTCCTATTCACATTTCACGTTTTTGTATCAATTATATGTATATTAAGAAAATTATTTTTCACCTGAAATTAATATAAAAAGTACCCACATTTTCTATTTTAACCTTATTAAATACCTCATTCTATTATTATTATAGGGTTATAAATGAGAAGTATGGAAGTATTAAAGATAGAGGTAAAATTGAAAGAAAAATATTCAATGCCCTATATTTTGGACAAAAAATTTATCATATAAAATGTGTTATAATATAAATCGAAAGGAGTATATGAACCATGGTTCAGAAAACCGGATCGGACTAGTCAGTTCAATCGGTCGAACCAGGAACCAGTCCTTCTCCCCAAAAACCGGTCAACAACTTGTAAAACCGATAAAAAATCGGTCCGGTTCTGGCTTTTAAAGAAAGAAAAAGCTAAAAAGAATTACAACTCTGGGCCTTAAAAAAAAAGATTTCTAATCCCATTGAGATATCTCAAGGATATCCAATATATTGCTTCTAACATGACCAACAAAACTATCTTTATATAGGCCTCAACATGCCCACTTTACTAAAACTTGAGCAATATGAGACTTTCAAGTGTCAAATGATTTTTGTTTTTCCTTGTTTTCTTTAATATTTACTCACTTTTTTTATTTCTTGAACTTTTTTCTCTATATAATAACATTATTCTAATATTTGTAATATCTATTATTTATCTATACTTTAATTTTAAACTTAATTATTTTATTTTAACTTTATCATGATTCTTAAAAATACTTAATAACAAAGTTTCATAAACTTCTCCTTTTCTAACTTTCTTCTTTTTCCTTCAAGTTTTGCTCATTTTTTGTATTTATTTCTTGAATTTTTTTCTTTATGTGATAACATCATTTTAATCTTTGTTATATCTATTATTTATTTATATTTTAATTTTAAACTTTATCATTTTAATTTAATTTTAATATGGATTTTAAAAGTGCTTGATAATAAATGTTTCTATCATTTTTCACTTCTAAATTTTTTCTTCAATTTTTACTTTTTCTTTTATTTATTTCCATCATTTGAATCTTTATGATACATATTAATTACAGTCGGTCCGATCCCAATTTGATCATTGAACATTTGAACTGCTATCTTATCCGGTTCAGTGTCCGGTTTGATTTTCTTACCATTGATATGAACAATAACTCTAACCTACCTCTTCGGGTCTCCTTAGTGCTTATCATAGACTTGTAGGTGATAGCATCATTCATTGATACTAATTACCTTCCCCTCCCACAACTCAAATATACGACTAACCTAGTACAACTTGCCTCTGCTACCCCATGACTTCTTCTCTTTCTTTCCCTTAAAAGCCCGCCCCTTTTTTTTTTTGGATGAACTCCCACTTATACACTTTAGTTAATTCCCTCAACAAACATAAAAGAGCACTTAATTTTAAAAAAAAAAACCCTTTTATCATATTTTTTTTGATTCACATTATAAGATATTTTATATTAATTACACGCATATTAAGAAAATCATTTTTTCAATTAAAATTAATATAAAAAGTATCCACATTTTTTATTTTATTTTTATTAAATACTATATTCTATTATCATTATAGGGTTATAAATGAGGATAGAGAAAGTATAAAAGACATGGATAAAATAGAAAAAAAATCTAAAGTCCTATATTTTGAATAAAAAATTTATTATATAAAATGTCTTATAATATAAAACGGAAAGAGTAGAATTCAATTACATGACATCGTGAATTAAATAATCAGTGTGTGTACGTCAAAAGGCATTTAATTTGTTTTATACACGTTCAATGAATGAACATTGCTTGTTTTGTTCCATCTATCTATATTCTCTCATATTTCCTATTATAAATTACTTTTAACCGTTTTATACATACCAAGAAAAATAATTAAAATTTTAAGATTTTATAAAATTTATCATAACTTTTCATTATTACTATTATTAAATTATACTCATCTTAATTATCTTTTTCTTAATCTCTCTGCATCATAATTATTTAATAAGAATAAATATGAAAATAAATTTTTAATACTCATCAAATGACATACATTTTGCATATTTAAATTTTTCTAAATTATGATTTATAATAGGAAATAAATAAAGTAGATGGTTTGGGGTATACATTCTCAAACTACCATATGTACCTCACCTTGAACAAATTAAAGTTGTCTCTGATCAACATATGATCGTTTTACAGACTGTCCGACCTTCATCATCGTCTTTGTGTGGCTCCTGTGTCATCCGTTATTGTCCAAAATAAATATTTTTGCTCTTCGACAACCTCCTTCTACTCATTCAAAGAGTTAATTAGCTGTTACATTTTTAAAACTACTAAATTATAACTATTAAGGAAAAATTAAGATATGGTTTTTCTTATATTTTCTAAAATCCCGACATGATTTTTCCATCCAAATATATCTTTTTTACGATTGAGCATCACATAATTGATTTTTTTTAAACAATTTCTCTATTAGAAAAAACTTGATAACAAATACATGAAAAAAAATTGTCTGAAGTTCTGAGTCTATCAGTGAAAAACCAGGTTAAATACAAAATAGGCTGAATTTCTACAATTAACCACCGTTTTTTATTTTGGATATGAAAAGGCTTAAATTAGATGCATGCGTGTGTGCGATCGGTGGACATATCGATTTCCCGGGATATCCAGCCCCTGTGCTGTTTAGCTATATGAGGTATTGGCACTCTCAAATAAATTTGACTCACAAGCTGCCCCACCAATGCTGTGTGTGTGTGTTTCATTGCTGAGGTGACATGCAGCAGGAAAATCTGTTTCCTATGATGCAAGTTCCTGGATTGAATGTTACGTTACCAGCTATCCCCAGGCTTCTTTTCCCCTTTCTAAAAATTATGAAGTATACTAGTACTACTTCGGATTCTTTTTGGAATTAGAATCGTCGTCTCATTGATATTGTTTTGTTAGACTTTAGCATACGAGTTCGTTCAGCTTATAAAAAACATTTATGGTTCCAATTCTCTCTCTCTCTCTCTCTTCCCCCCTCTCCCTCTATTTATATAGTCATGTGCTGCTGGAAAATTCAGAGTTTTATAATTCTTATCATCACAAAGGATTTTAACATGCTGTTTTTCTTTTTTGGTTACAGTATGAATCCTTGTGATTAAAATAACAGATGCTGGTGAGATATGTTTTACATTGTAACATTCTTCGCATTGATTTAGAGTATTTAGAACCTCGGATACCGATCGATTGGTAATTAGTAAATCGACAATAATTGAGGCGTTACCATAAAGAGGCACCGAACAGAAACCAGCCCATTAGATAGTGTACAGTATACACACAGAGAAAGAAGAAGATATATAGACCCATAAGGAGTCATTTTATAATATATGGGATAACCAAAGGAGAAGCATATACACAGAAAAAAATACAAAGCCAAGAGATATGGTGTGCTTGCCACAACTCCTGTCCCCCTCTCCCATTCTCTTGTTTTCGTAATTCGCTTACACACTACTCCAGCTCCACAGAGAGAGAGAGATCAAGAAACTGGACCTACATCCCAGTCACCTCGGTTCTCTGTCTGAAACTGACCAACTCGATTTAGTTATACATACATACACACATATATATATGCACCCCTCCCCCCATTATTTTTGTTTACTAATATGTAGAGCTAGTCTTGTTGCATATTCCATGCGGTGGAGAAATGGTTCATGATCAGCGCCTCCTGTTGGCAGGCTCCTTCTGAGAGTTGAAGTAGACGGTGGCCACAGGGAGGCCCAGTTCCAATTGCCTGGCAAAGAAGCGAGTGTTGAACCCTATTCGCGATGCTGGCTGGTCCACCAGGCCCAGTGCCTGCTTTTGCCTGAACAACACCAATATGTAGCGATGGATCCCCACCGGTGGTCTTGGGCCCACGTATGGCAGAATCTCCTTCCCTGTATCGCACTACAATCAAATCATGCACGCTCGTTCTAGGTTTCGATGGTCAGAAATAATGTCCGTGCCTACTATTTAGCACCTTAATTTACCAGAACTAAAGTTCTCTACTCCTTTCTCCTCTCTCTCTCTCTCTCTCTCTATATATATATATATATATATTCTACTTCTACTGCATGCGAATATATAGGCTAGCAACATTCATGTTTGCCGCTTGGAATTATTATGCCTAGAGCTAGCTACATGTTATGATGGTCAGGTAGGGAGTCTTAAGGGAAACCACCTGTTCATTAGAATTGGTGCATCGACATACAGACTGTAAGAAATGGAATGAATACCCATGGTCAAGATGAAGGGAATTGTATGGTAAATACTACAAATATAATCTTAGGTTGTGCCGCGTGTATAGAGAAAACACAAGAAGGACAGGTGGAGGGGAAGGTTCATTTGGTCCAAAAATGGAGAAATTACGTCGCGGGGGACAGGTGTGAGTGAGGTATTTGATAGATAAGAAAAAGCGAGCGGCAGATTAATTCTGTGTTGTTTCAGAATATGAAAATGACCTGAAACATGCGAATGCATGCCACCAAATAATAAGCCCAAGATTCTTTGTGACGCTTTACCACTATCAGCAAATATCAGAGATCTGACACCAAATTAAAATGGGGTGCAGTTTTGGTCTCAGCCTTACAACAACACCACACGAGCCTATTTTTGGCGTCAGTTACATGCGTAATTATAATATGTTGAATTGAATTCTTTCTTTTTATTTGAGAGAGAGAGAAAGAGGCCAACAACAAATTGATTAGAAATTAATTTCTAGTCGATTACCTCTATTTGGATTAGTTCCCCCTGGTATGTCGACAACGATCCTAATAGACAAGATTAAAAGATCAATTAGTGCTCACTAAGTACTATTTAATTAATTGTTTATGTTAAAGAAATCAAATAATTAATGAACTAACCAGTGAATCCACTCGCGCATGCTTGGTTCACTGGGACTGGGTGCATCTGGGTCGATCATGACCTGCGTATATTCATAATCCATATATGATCGATGCTCAATGATGAGTAAAAAGTAAAAACAAATGACCAAAATGCAAAAGGAGGCCCTGCATGTAGAACAGAAAGAAGAAGATGCAAGTTTACCAGGGTGTAGAGTTCATCGGAGTTGCCGCCGAGAGTGATCTTGGGAGGGCTAATAGCCATAGAGGGCTTGATGTCACAGCCATTGGTGACATGCTTCGCACCAAAGTACACAGACATGCTCACCGTTGGAACAAACATGTCCACAACGTCGCCGATCACACGGCCCACCACCAGTGGATCAACAGAGGCGGACATGATGAATATATACCAGAGACACAAGACAGGCATAAAAAAGCAGCAGTGATCTCAGGTATGGAGTGGGATTGGGTTTACATAGACAGTGAAGGAAGCCAAGCTAAAATGCACTGCGAAGCCAAGGTTCATGCATGGGTCCATCACAAAATCAGAGGATGCCAATGCCTGACACGTGTGGTGAGTTCCACAAGGAAAATAAACAGCCATCCTTCGCCTCCTCCTGACACGTGGCCTCATCACTACCGTCCCTCGAGATCACCACCCTACACATGTATCCTCAAAGGGGAAATGGCTTTTAACGTTACATGCTCCTCAAGATGAGCCCTGTGATTGCAAAGGGACAACTCAGGCTGAGGAATCAAGGGCTGAAGAGGAGGGTGCATATTCAAATGGTGCGTCACGCGGCAGAGTATCGCAGTTTCTCGTGCGTAACTCCTACTGACACTGGCACTGGCAGTTTTAAGAGTTGTTCGGCTGGTTTAATTTTAAATGGAGCTTCAGCTACGTCAGGGATGAACTGGAAGATTCTTTCAACTAGGGAAGAAATGGCCATGGAGTCAGCGGTGATCTCTCTCTCTGCGAAAACCATTTTGTTTAGTTACACACACACAGTTTTGAAAGATTAAAATGCAAATAAATTAAACAATAATATGCATACTATGCACAAGATGTTCTTTTTTTTCACTACAAATTAAAAATAATATATATTAAATTTATATGATCAGATGTATTCATGGTATAATATTATAATAAATGGATAATTATCTTTTAATATACACAACTAAATATGGGCTTTAATAGCATTTAAAAGTTGATATTTTTTTTTGGAAAACACCAATTAAAATAGGGCATGGAGGGGGCAAGGGATTTGCAAAAAAAATACTTTAACTAGTTTTTTTGTAAGAATAAACATCAATTAAAGTGTACTTTAATTGACATTTTATAAACTCCAACTAAAGTCTCTTTTTTATTAGTGTTGAAATAGTTGACATTTTTTAAATGATAAGAAATACCAAAAATAAATGTCAACTATTTCTTTTTTTGTGTAATGATATACGTTAATATATAATATATACAGTCAGATAGAATAATAAATTGTCATCATTATTCAATCTATTTAAATATAGTATATCACATCAAACGTTATCATTTTAAATTATTAAAAATGAAAATTTCTTCATACAAGTTTTCTTATTTTTATCCAAATATAAAATTAAGATTTTCAAAATCATATCCACTTCATATGTTATGAAAAACAAAAATTATTCTATTTTTGGTTTAGCTATAAAAAGTATTTTTTAAATTGTTTAGCAATCATAGTAAATAATGAAAGATGAAAGAAAAAGTATGTGATGCATATGTAATATTTTCTAAAAAGCAAATCTTGTTATTATTTTTAAAAATTTAAATAACTATCCAAAAAAAATTTATAAGTGCTCTTTTCAATATAAAAGCATTTTTTTCCATAAAAAATATGAAACAAAGAGACACTAAGTACATTTAGCATTATATATATTTAATAGATATAATAAATAATAAAGTTATAAAAAATTATATGTAAACCAATAATAAATTCATAACAATTATTTGATTTGGGGATTGCATTTAAAAAGTAATAATTCCAAAATCATTTAAAATTAATTTTTCTGGTGAATGATTATTTAAACATGTAATTTAAAAGAATTGTTTAATAACTATTAAATTAATTTAAAATTTATTTGAATATAAAAATAGTTAATCATTAATTTTGAAGTAATTATATATTTTTACATAATCTCCCATTAAAAAGTTATAAAAATTAACTGGTTTTAATTTATCGTAAATGTTTAAAAAAATATTGTAATAAAAAACTCCATTTCAATTTCTCACCACAGCGCTATAACATTTATTTTAAACCATTTCTTGCTATGTAGCTTTCAACCTATTGTAATTTCTTTTATAGTCATACTATTAATTACTCTAAGACTGATATCTTTAAAGCCTCTTTAATTGAAAAAAAAAATTCTACAAGTATTTCGAATATAAACCCTTCTTTATTTTTACTTTTTTTAATCTATGTATAACTCTTATTTTCTAATATGAATTCATTTATGCTTTGTTATCAAATAATACAAAATTATTTTATTTTTACCATTAAGAGTGTTGCTTACAGTAATTACTCTTTTATATCCTTTTTATAAAGTGTTTTTAACTAATTTCACACATATTAAGAAATTTAATTAAATATGGTTAACTTTATTAAATTTATATAAAATTTCAATTATTTTTCAAAATTATCCATATTTAATGAAGTTCATTAATAACACATTTTTTTTAAGAGAATAACATTTAATATATCACTAATTATTAGTGTAATTATTCATATTAATATCAATTGTTAATTTTTAGCAAAGGGTATTTTTGATAAAAAATATTTAATAATTGAGAAAATTCTAAAAATATCTTATATTAAGGACCAAAAAAATATTTAAGAAAGCATCTTATAAAAATGATTGAAGGGAGTAATTTAGTATTATATATATATATTATATAATCTTGAAATAATGATTTTTTTATAAAAAAATTTAGTATTTGTTTATAATTGATATTCCAATGTGATTTTTTCATAAAAACTTATATAAAAAGAATCATAGAGATTATTGCTATAATTTTATCAAAATTGAATTTTTCAACTGTTGAACCTAACAATAGAATCATGTTAATTATATGCAATCATCTTATAATAATAATTTTTAATAAAAATTATTTAATATTTTTTCCTCATTTGTGTTCCAATAGAGTTTTTTTATATAAAAACTTATATCAAATAATCTTGGAGATTTTCATCTTATATTGATTGTTTTTAATAAAAACTTTTCATTATTTTTTTCTTCATTAATGTTCCAATAATTTTTTTATATAAAAACATATATAAAAAAAAGTAATGAAAATCATGACTATGATTTTATCAAAATTGATTTTTTCAACTTTTGAAAGTCATTTAACAAAAGAAAAAAAAGATTTTGTAAGTAACAATTTTATAAATAAAGAAAGATTGATGTTTGAGCCTAATTTATATATATGTGTGTGTGTAAATGTAAAATATATATAGATATATAAAAATTAAAAAGAAGATTTGTAAATAGTATAGTTTTTTAAGTTTAAACTTTTTATTCTAGTAGTTTTTTTTTTAATGTTTTGTGAAGTTATTATATTTTGAATTATTTTTAATATGAACTAAATGCATTGTAGTGAAGTTGTTATATAAATAATCTTAAAATGAAAGAATGTAACATGTGTCAAGCTCTTGGAATAACTGTTTTCGTGCCGCTAATTTAGTATATATATAGATTAATTAATTAATTAGGTGAACTGGTGCTTAAAAGTTCAAACGAAAACATGCTTTTGAAGGGGGAAATGTCAAATTTGAAACTGGCTGCTCAGTGTTCTCTACTACCCCAAAAAAAAAAATTCTTGGCCACATTTTTATATTTATTAACTAGCGTGGTGCGCGCCGTGAGTTCCATAAATGAGTTACACAATTCAAAACTCATGAATTTTTTATATTATATATATATAGATATATAGATTATTAATTTATTTGTTCTAGGAAGACTTAATGACAGAAGCTATTTGTTTTAAGAGCATCAATAATTCAATTAATCCCTCCCCTGATATATATTATCACCTCAATTCATTTGTGTGTGTGTGTATGTGAGAATCCATATCGGACCCTCTTTGTTATAATTATTTTTTAATAAAAATGATAATATATTTCTTTTTTTTATTATCATTACTTAGCAATAATTAGTTTTCACTGTTATATTGTTTCATAACATTACTTTTTTTTATTTTATTTCAAATGCAATATAGTAATATTCAACATAGAAAGATCTCGATTTGCCCAGCGCTAACTAGTGAGGCAAAACTAAGGATCCACTACGAAGTTGGATCTCTTACCGTCCTTATATCCCTCAAGGTGCTCAAGAGTAATGTACAAAAGTTATAACAATTATGCTATTTCTATATCCTTAATTTTTTGTTCAAAAAAATATTATTATGTTATTCATAACAAATTTATTCTCCCCAATTCACTGCGTTTGAGCACTTAGGATAAAGTTACGGCGAAGAATTCAAGTTTAAATGGTGATCTCTCTTTCATTTCGAAGTTATATTAATTCATTGTTATTTTAATTATTAAAAATCATTGTTTAATTGTTGTCAGACTTTAGTATATTATGTTGAGCAAGGTATTAAAAACCAGATTAACCATTGAACCGGATGAAATAATGGTTCAAGATTCAGTGGTTGGATCGAGATCGAACCGGTTGTGAATAAATTAATATATTTTTAATAATATAAATAAAAAATATAAAAGATATTTATTTATAATCATAAAATTAACATTTATTCTAGGATAAAAAGTAAATTTAATAATATATAGAAAATTAAAAATATTATTAATAAGTTTTACAACTTAATATTAAAATCTAAACAAGTTAATATTCATCTATAATTATATTTTGAATTCAAAATAGTCAATTGATATTCTATTTACATATTATTTGCTAAGTAAATTTATCATTATTAATAATTATGTATCATAATAATACTTATAACATATTGTAATATAGAAAAAAAATTTATACTAAAAATAATACTACTTAGTACTAAAAATAATGTTATTTTATTTTTAAAAAATATTTAAAAAATTAAAAAAATTAAAAAAAAGGTCTAGACTAGTTCAACCCAATTTTGTACTGGTTTTTTACCGGTTCTGAAAAACCCCTGATCTGTATCCATGCCCGGACTAGACCAGGGGTCAGTTCCTGCTCAGACCGGTCGAACCAACCGGTTTGGTCCGATTTTTTCTTCATGGGTGTAGAGTCAGAAAATTATTGTTTTTCAAAGCATGCAAATTAATGCTAAGATGTAGAGTAACTGATAAAGTTTCTACCTATATATTGATTATGGAATCCACATTTAGTTCTCATCACAATTTGGATCATCTAGATCAAAATTGAATGTTTCAGATTTAATTTATTTTATTATTATATTTTTAATATGATTTTATTTTATTAGATCTAGAATCTAAAATAAAAATAATTTTATAATTGTTAATTTTTAAAAAATAACTTTATTATCTAAACAAAATTTAAAATAAACAAATTTAAGTCTAAACAGTTCAGATAAAAACTAGACAGTCCAAATCTCACTATAGTGCTTCTATCTCTTAAGATAATCAAGTATAATGTACTCCCTCAAGTCCTATATATAAGATTCTTTGTCTTGGTCCTAAATATAAGACCCTTTATAATATATAAGGTAGTATTTATTATACATTTCAAAAAATATGCCCTTATTTAATGTATCCAAAGAGAAAGAGAGAGAAATTAAATAAGGGTAGTTTTGAAAAGATGTTGGGATTTTTGAAGAAATCGAGATAGTTAACTAGTTTTAATTTTAATTCTTAATCCGCGTGATTCAGTTAAAATGACTTATATTAAGGATCAGATGGGGTAAAAGTTATAACAATTATACTATTCCTATATCCTTTTTTTGTTCAAAAAAAATTCTTATTTTATTTATAACAAATTTATTTCTCCCCAATTCACCACATTGAGCACTTAGACTCAGTTTGGTATACATAATGATTTTTGAAGAAATGAGAATAAGAATAGGAATGAGAATAGGATTGAGAATGTGAATAAATTTTAAATGTATATTTGGTATATTAAGGAATTATAATGGGAATAAAAAAAAAGAGACAAAAAAGTACAAAAGGACACAATGCCCCCATATTAAAAAAAATCCCTCCTTCCTCTTTCTCTTTCCTCTCCCAGCAACACCTCCGGCCACAGCTGCCATCTTCTCTTGGCAAAACCTATTACCATAGCCATCACAAAAACGCCAATTAAAAAAAAATCAACATCATCATCATCCTCTGCCATCAAAGTTTTCCAGATCTATGAACACCATCGTCGTCGTTACGATTGTAGAGCACACATGCAAACGTCGATGTCGCTGTAGAGCACACAAACAATGCTGGATTTGTCAAAGTAAAGACCACCATGGTTGATGATGTTGCTGTTACCGAAGCAAAGACTGCCAACAGTGGATCAACGCGTCGGGGTTAGGGATGATGTTGTCATCACCATCATTGATGATGTTGCTATTGTCATAATTGTTACTGTTGAGGAGTCAACGTTGTTGTTGTTGTCACCGTGGCCACTGTCATTGGGAAGGGCACATCACAGAAGATGAAGCAGAGGTATCGAGAGGGAGGCCGTGAGAGGAGGGGTAATGTTGTCCAAAAATTTTTATTCCCAGCTTTCAGATCTCATTCCCACCACCTCCCATGGGTTTCATGATTCCCATAAATATGGAAATATCTTATTCCTGGGAATGAAGAAACTAGTGTACCAAATGCGCATGACAAGGGAATAGATCACCAATTCCCATTTCTTTAAAATCATTCCCTCATACCAAACGAAGCCTTAAAGTAGGGGTGAACATGTTGGCCCGAGCCCGAATGGCCGGGTCCGGCCAGACCACTTTCGGGTCAATCGGGTCGGGCCAACTTTTGGGCCGGGCTGGGGTTAGGGTCAGACATCCTAACCCCGGCCCGGCTCGAACTATATATATATATAATTTTTTTTATTTCTTTTAATTATTTTATATATCTTAATTGATTTTATAAGATTTTTATTCTTCATATATCTAATATAATACATTTACTATGTAAATATTATAAAAACATTTTAAGATTTTAATGTTTCAAATATTTTTTAAATTTTGAATTAGTTTTTTACCTTAATATTTATGTAAAAATAATGTATAATGGTTAAATATTCATAAATTTTGAAAAAAATTATTTTTTGGCTAAGATTATGTTTTAATAAAATCTATTTTTAAGTATAAATAAGCATATATTTTTATTATTAAATAATTTTTTTTATTTTTTAATTTTTTAAAAAAATATATATATAATATCGGGTCAGCCCGGTACTGGCCTAATATTAGCCCGAAGAACATCGGGCCGGGTATCGGACAGGGGTCAAACCCAGCCCGGCTCGGCCCATGTTCACCCCTACCTTAAAGGATAAAGACACTGCAAAGAATTCAAGTTCAAATGGTGATCTGTCTATCATTTCGAAGCTATATTAATTCATTGTTATTTTGATTATAAAGTATCACTATTTAATTGTTGTCAGATTTTTGTATATTGTGTAAAGTAAGAAAATTATTGTTTTTCATAGCATGTAAATTAACACTAAAATGTAGGATAACTCATCAAATTTCTACAATATATATCAATTATGTGATCCACATATGGTACTTATCACATTTAATGAGTACTATATGCTTATCACAATCTAAACCATTTAAATTAAAATTAGATGGTTCAGATTTAATTTAATTTATTATTATATTTTTAATATGATTTTATTTTATTACTTACAAAATCTAAAATAAAAATAACTTTATAATTTTTTTAAAAAAATGTTATTATTTAAAAAATTAAAATAAAAAACTTTAAATGTAAACCATTCAAATTAAACTAAAAGGTTCAAATCCCATTACAGTGATGAGCACATGTTAAGAATAAGATAAATGAGCACATTTATCTCACTATAGTGATGGTGCTCATCAATATATGAGAATGGAATGGAAATTCATTGATTATGTAGCTTTTTTCAATTGGATAGAATAAGATAAATGAGTCGCAATATTTAGCATTTGTTATAAATGACGAATTGGGCTTTAAATTTGTATATATTGTTTTTGACCTAGGTGAATGGTCATCCCATGGATGCCGTAATCCCAAACCTAAAATGAGTTCGGCCACCCATTCGGCTTATTGACCTTCTAAATGGACTCATATATACAAGCTTCTGGCCAGAAAATGCAAGCTTTTTCATTAAAAAAAAATCAATCTTTGGGCAGTTATTTTTGTTTTTGTGGATATCTTACCCCTAACAACTATAATTTTGTACAATTTATAATAAAAAACTAAATAAATTTGTTGTGTATTATATAGGATCTGAAAAATGAATAATATTATTCATCTTATAAATATTACAATTTACTATATATTTTATATATCGGACCTATAGATGTATAGAGCCTGAGCCATTAAAATTAAAAATAATTTTGAAAATTCAAAAGGCAATTGTGCTGACAATGGACGAACAATGCTTGGCGATAAAAAAAAATAAAATTTAGTAATAATAATTTTAAAACATAGATAACGACTTTCTAACACTTTAACAATTTAAAAAATTCATTACTATAATTCCAAAAAGCCTAAGTCATAAATTTAAATTAATTTTAAAAATTCCATTTGTACATATCTTATGCTGTAAGTTGTACAAGTGAATTTCATCGGATTTGAGATGTTAGGTGAAAAAAAAATTTAAAAAATTGATGCTAATAATTTTAAAAGAGCTTTTTAACCCTAAAAAGTCAGTGGTATAATCTTCTAAGAAAAAAATAGCTCCGATTACTTTTGCCTCTTCATAAAAAAATTCAAATCTTTTGAATCTCATGGATAATTTGAATTTCTAAGATTTTTTACTATAAATTTTATAAACTATGATCCTTTGATGCAATTTTACAATTCCCCCCACAAAAAGAGTATCTCCTTTCTCGCCTATAGTGTATTCAAGCTAAAGAAACTCGGAATGATCAAATCTTTAATCTATTAAATGTAGAAAAGGGCATTTGTTAAGAACCTTTCAACAAGTGTTTGTGCAGTTTCTACCATACATATACACAACACACTCACACATAATGAATTTTTGAAACAAATGAGATATCAAGTGTAATACAGCCAAATTTCATGGGAATAGAGTGTAGTTTAGTGCACCCATTATAATAAATAACTAGGGAAGATTACAGATGTGAGTCGCCTAAACTATTAGAGAACACTTGAAACACCAAAACAGATATTGAGATGTACAAAATGTGGTGGCTGAGATTAATAATTTGTTGCTGACTACACAGTAAGATGCAGTTATAGCAGCAAACAAAGGAATAAAAAGCTAAGAAAAACAGGGGGTTGGAGGTTGATGGATGAAGAGTGATCAGAGATCTGAGAGGAATCAACAGCCAGAGGCTTTCCATCACTGTTGAGAGCGCAGGATTTTGGGTAAGGGCCACCAGTGCTCAACATCAAGGCGCGTAGAACCCCAGAAACGGTACCAATATAAGCTGTTCGGTTCTTAGCCAAAACCCATGTCAAGCCCATGAGCTCACAATCTTTGTTGTGGATCTTGGTGGTCCTGTCCTCAGGCTTGCTTGAATTTGAAGTTGTCTTCTTTGTAAGCTGCGTACAATTCAATATTTTAATCACAACATCAAACACGAGTTATTGATGATTGAGCATAAAGAGGTTTGGTGCAGAAAAGTCTGTTAAAATAACATCTTGGCTGGAGTAACACCCACTCATCAACTTTAAATAGTCAAACTTCAAATGCAAACAACCTTTATTATAACACCCTTCAAGCCAGAGGCTACAGGTGTGGTCGTCAAGTTATGCTCGTAACTTGTGTTAATTTGGAAATGTGAATTCGACTAATGTCGCCTAATGAGATGATTACTTCAGAAGGATCAGTCAGATAATCAAATGTCAATTGCATTTGCAACGATACCGTGTGCCAAAAGGAAAACTTGAGATCAAAAAGCGCAATTTTGATGTTAATACAAACCATTCATTTAACAGCTAAAAGCTTAAATGTCATAATAATGGGAAATTTAGTGTGTTTTACGCATGAAAATATGTGCGACTAATTTATCCCAAGTGAGCAAATTTTGCGACCACATTTATTAAAAGCAAAGACAGAAGTAGCTCAAACGGCTGCTATTTCTAATGTCTCAAACCTGGAATGTTATGGACATTTCTATTTATTGCAGAGGACCAGAATAGCGACATAGCATGTGCTTAAGAGCATTATATATGGCTAAAGTCTTTTTTCTTTTCTTTTTTTTTTTTTTAAAAAGCTTGAGTTTAAGATGTATGAATCGTTTAACAGTCTTTTTGACTAATTTTTCAGTGACTGAGATTTCTGGAGAAAATGTTAACTGTCTTTACCGAAGCCGAAATGCTATTGACTTAGAAAGTTAGAGGCACCCTAAATGAAGGAAAACAAGAAGATAACTTTCCCATTTACTAAGCTTCAAGAAACTGAAGACCAAAGCCACTGATTTCATTTCTCCTTCAATTTCAACAAGATCCATCAAATCTCAAATGATAACATTCTAAGAAATGCTATAGCGAAACTAAATACAGAGCCAAACTCAAGATTAACTCACCAAATAGAGACTGTTCAAGCACTTGGAGCACCCACCAAGACCTGGAAATTTATTGACATTGGTGCTACTACTCAAGCAATTTCTCTCCAATCTTCTCACATTTTTGTTCCCAACAAGTTTGCCACTGCGGGAAACCGAAAATGCCTCAGGGCAACTCAAGGGGTGAAGTCGAATCCCACAATAGCAATACACCACATCACAGGTCTCATTTGGCTGAGTCAGCTCTATTCCTCTCAGTTTCAAAGCCTTTCCCAAGCCATTCACGCAGGTTTCTGAATCATCTGGCAGCAACGGCTGATCATACGATGTGGTATGAGTTGGCGATCCAAGAGCGGTGGCAGAGTAGGCAGAGTAGAGCCATGCTGCCAGCACCGGACAGCACCGGCTCCGGTGAAGCTCTCCACCTGCACCCTCTTTGGTTGCGCCACATGCAGTCTTTACCCCATGGAATAGCTCGTCTGAGAGATTCAGAGAGCATCCAGCAACATGGGATTGTTCTGGAAATGCAGGGATTGTTGCTGGAGGAGATGGATTTGGGAAGATTGGCTGAACTGTGGTTGTGTCTGAGTAAGGTAGAGCCAGAAAGCAGGGGAAGAGAATGCAAAAGAAGAATAATGGATATTCGGGAAGCAAAGACATGTTGGTGAAGAGGTGTAAGATGAAAGAAGGCCAAGCAGGTTTTGGTCTTAAAGCAGAGAAGAAGGAAGAGAATATTGGAATGGACATGGGAGGGTGTTTGGGGGTGTTAGTTGGGAGGCAAAGGAAAAGAAAAGGAAAGGCAGAAGCCTGTGGGGTCGACAAAAAGTTTGGCACTATGCTCCATTGTTAGATCTAATGTTGGGAGCTCTAAAAAGATAACGGTGGGGATTAGCAAATAGTATAATGACCAAATCATTCATGGGAGAACCACATTTGATTAATTGATTGATGAATTTTTATTTTTCATTTGTGCAAATGCTGCTTCATTTCCAACATTTAATACATGTCAATTGTGTCTACTAGGGAGGGCTAGGGCTGATTCACATGACTGGAGAGACCATATTCAATGAGAATAACAATGGCTCAATTATACTCACCAATGGTAGTTGTAAGCTTTAAGGTTTTTTCTTCTCATTTAAATGATGTGGAATATCCATTTCTATTGGGTGTCTAGTGACTGGGGTTAATGTTGGATTTCTTCAATACTGCTTAGTTGATTGGCATTAAAGGATTTTGCAAAGGGAAAAGGAGTTCAAATTCCCAACTCAAAAGCAGAAGCAAAAGGCAATTTCACCCTTTTAACTTGAGAAATGATCCTTTTATTGTTCTTCAGTTTTCCTTTTTCTTTTTCTTCTTTTCCGCCAAGACTTGCCTTGGATAAAGTCGTTGAAGCATATATCACCTGTTTTTAATTTCTTAATTGAATTTTGATTTACTTATTTAATAAAAATAAAGGTGTGATAGTCTTGCTTTATATTTCCTTCTGTTTCTCTTTCTCTTTTTATTTGTGGAAAAGGTTACACAATATCAAACTACAAGAGCTGAACAGTACATATGCGTTATACCTGAACTGAATCTTAAGCAATGGAACTCATGAACAGGAAGGCAAAGTATTGAATATCTGCTTGTGCTTGATAGGGTGAGTTCCTTCTGTGTGTGTGTAGAAGAAATAGACTTCATAACTTCAACTAATCACAACTAACTGATAACTAACAACTGAATTCAACAAATTCTTTACGTATAGAAATTCTCCTTTGACATTCTATAATTTCATTGCCATTTGTTGCCCAATCGAAAAGTGAGAGAAGACAAAATCCAGCTGTTGCAATTACTGTATATCGCTATGTATGAGGGGCTTTCTTTAAGATCAACCTTTTCCTTCTCTATTTTTCTCTGTTAGTTTTCTGTCTTCAACAACAACTAATATAATTTTCTCATAAAAATCTTACGATCATTCTCAAGATCTTATTTTGTTTTTTTAATGTGTTTCAGTTTGTTAGACATTAGTATGACTTTCTATGATTCTATCACTGTTGGATCATCGTGGCAGGTCAAATTTTAAAACTATTGCCCCAAAGAGAAAAAAAAGTGAAAAGAAGAATTTGCTTACTGCCACTGAATCCTAATACATCGTAATATGAATGAAGTACTTGAAAAAGGAGTTGCCGGGAGAGGCAGTTCAAATGGGTTTTCTTGCAAAATCCTAAAGCATAAGGATCTATTTGCAAAATGCAGAGACCAGTAATGTAGTAAAGTTTATTCCGCGTCAGGCTTTGAGCTCCGAGCTCAGGAACACTTGCACGCTTTCCAGTCTAAAGCTGCTGAGGAGACAAGTGTTATCAAAGCGAATCAAAAGGCCTCACTCCCTATCTCATTATTATGTACCTTTTCTTTCATCAAACAGCTAGTGGTTTTGTCATGTGAATCCCTTTACTGCATATTCACCCCACACACACTGAAAACCACCTTTACCGCATAATTGGATCCAGGTGTTCCAATTCATGGAATTAGGAATATAATACTTTTTTCCTCGTTGGAAGTTTCTTTTATATATAAGCGTGTATCTATCTTCATGATATCCAGTTTGATCCGCATTATGTTATCTCCTTCTCCCGTGTCTCATTCTGTGAATGATTACTTAGGTCGACCCACCAGGATGATAACTAACATCTGGCATGATAAAAGCATTGATGTAAAGCTCTTTCCTGAGTCTAATTTGTACAAATGATGAACAGTAGCCATTGGATAAAGAATTGGGATGTGGGGCTGAATAAACATTATCAGAGGTATGAACATGGAAACGTGCTATTTTCGCAGATAGGAGAAAGTTAACAAATCATAACCTTTTTGTTAGTTTCTATAACCATTCCATGATTTGCGACAATTTTAGCTAAATATAGCCTAATTTTGTACTTCCATCTTTCCCCCACCTTGTTAATTATACCAGAACGTGTTTGAAAAGCAGTACCTAGATACTTTTAATAGTACCATTACGGTGGTTGTTGGCATGATATTTGGGTAAACTTTAAAATGGTGGATTGAGTAGCAGAAATAGAAAAAAGGCCAAGTCAAAACTCAAGCGCAACACCCATTTAAATATGAAGGCATGTAGGTTTTAACAACCCCATCACCATTTCAAATTAAATAGCTCTTTCCCTAAATGGGATGACGTCTTCTATATTGAACACAAAATGACGAACAAAGGATAAACCCTGAGGAGCTTTATTTGAAAATGGTGAATCCAGAGGAATCACTATGACTACAACAAAGATAGCTCATAGCAAACATATATAAGTATGAACAGACTAATCAGCCTAGTCAGCAATAGATGGGGCACAACACTAACCCATTCTCATTACAGTTAGGGCACCTCAGCACCACAGTCCTACCTTGCTCTTTCTTCACCACCATCATGATCTTACTGTGAGTATATGTCAAAAGAAAAGCCACACATTACTCAAAAGGAAAAAAAGCCTAAGTGCATATATACTAAGATGTGAAATTAGGCTAGTAAATAGACCAAAAGGAGAAGTGGGCTCACGCGTATAATAATGGGCCAACACAGTTGAAATCCATTAATTTGTCCCCTTACGCGCGAGTTAGACAACCAAACTTAATTTCAGTGACTATAAATGGATCCCTTATTAGGCTCAATGTTCAGAAGCGATAACCCAGCATTTGGAAACGTTTTTTTCTTAATCACCTTCAATCCTAACATTCAAAACCAGCGATTGAATTGTTATTATGATGTTTTAATTCGTGCCCAATGTTCATATGTTTTCAAAGCCTACAAATACAAAGCTTCACCATTGTTTCAAATACACCAAGTCCCTGAGCTTTTGGGCATGTCTTCTCCTTTGTCTGAGTTCTTTTGCTTTCTGCTATTTTGGTTCCTTGCTTCTGCAAGAAGGGTTCACTTTATCCTAGAGGGTTGACGCCTTATGGAAGAATAACTTTTAAGGATAGTATCCTCAAGCACAACTTGGATCATTTTATCTAATGTGTTTGTCTGTTGCAGCTAACAATCTTAAAATTTATGAAATCACACCTTGATGCTATTGTTATTTCTGATGAACTGATATTACAGCTGCTGTATCTGCTGGATCCATTGGTGGTGGTGGTGGTGTTGCTCCTATCTTTGTGCCCACTGCATTGCCGCTTCCTAAGTTGTTCCCAAACATATAAAAAATTGAGGTGTTCAATGGCAAGAACGTGTTTCTTTAGTGTTAGACATACATGGGGTTACTATGGCTCTCACTCAAATCGAGCCTGCTGTAAATGTTGACCAAGCCCAAAAAGACGTTTAGACTTATGCCAACAAGGTATGCAGGCATACTATCATTAGCACTTTGTCTAATGATTTATTCGATGTATATTGTGTCTGTAAGGAAGCCAAAAGGATTCAGAAGTCACTGATCACAAAGCACACTACTGAGGATGCTAGAAAGCAGAAATTCATGATCAGAAATTACTACTAATGGGAGATATCTGAAGAGAAAGATATCAAGCTGCAAATCAATGAATACCATAAATTGCTAGAAGAACTCCATACTGAGAAGATCAACCTTCCAAATGAATTTGTAACTGGGATCCTGATAGAGAAACTATTGAATTCATGGAAAGATTACAAACAACAACTCAAACACAAGAAAAAGCAATTGTCACTATCTAACCTTATCACTCACATCATCATCGAAGACAACAACCAGAAGGAGATTCAAGCCGCAAAGGGCAAGGAGATGGCCTTAAAGGCAAACTTGGTGGAGACAAAGCTGCACGGCAAGAGGAATGATTCTCACAAAAAATCTGAGTACAAACCCGAGGATTCTAACCCCAAATTCAAAAAGAAGGATAGTTACTTTGTTTGTGGCAAAGTCAGGTCATCATGCTGCTCAATGTAGGAAGAGGGCTAGAAATGATAATCTTCCCAAGCCAAACGTAAATTTGGTTCAAGAAGAAAACAACTACCAAGCACATTTGTGCAAATAGCAAGTTGTTTGCCTCCTATGATCCAATAAAAGAAGGAGAAAATCGTATTTACTTTGCTAACTCCTAAACTGCAAAAGTTTTAGGAAAAGGAAAAGTGGTTCTCAAACTCACATCTAGAAAGACATTGGCTCTTGGTGATGTTCTTCATATGCCCGATGTTAGAGCAAATTTAATTTCTATAGCTCTGTTGGGAAAGGCTGGAGTTAAAGTGTCATTTGAATCTGACAAGATTGTAATGACAAAGAATAATGTTTTCATGGGAAAGAGTTATTGTAACAAGGGACTATTTGTTTTGAATATTGCTGAAATGAATGAAAATGCATTTTCTTCTTACTTGCCTGTTTATATGATTGATTCTTTTAATGTGAAGCATGTTAGATTAGAACATATTCATTTCTAGAATTAAAAATAATAATTTAAATAAATGTGAAGTGTGTGCAGAAGATAAAATAACTAAAAAATCACTTTTTTCTACACAAAGAGAAACTGAATTACTTGCTTTAATTCACACTAATTTGGGTGATTTAAAACAAATAATAACAAGAGGTGGTAAAAAATGTTATATAACTTTTCTAGATGATTTTTTAAGATATACTAAAATATATTTATTAAGAAATAAAGATGAAGCTTTTGAATTTTTTTTTAATATAAAATAGAGGTAGAAAATCAATTAAATAAAAAGATTAAAAGAATCAAGTCTGATAGAGGAGGAGAATATGTTTTATTTAATAACTTTTGTGAAAAAGAAGGAATAATACATGAAGTAAGTCCTCCATATTCACTTGAGTCTAATGGAGTAGTTGAAAGGAAAAATAAAACTTTAAAAGAAATGATAAATACTTTGCTTGTATGTTCTTTTGCGTTAGATAATTTATTGAATGAAGTTTTGTTGTCTGTTTGTTTTTTACAAAACAGAATACCTCATAAGAAAGTAAATAAAATACCTTATAAATTATGGAAATGTTATGCACCTAACCTAAAATATTTAAAATTGTAGGGGTGTCTTGCTAAATTAATATTATCTGATTCTAAGAAGAGAAAAATTGGGTCTAAAACTTCTAATTGTATGTTTATTGAATATGCTCAGAAAAGTGCAGCTTATAGATTTCTAGTTTTGAAAAGTGATATTTTGGATCATAACACTGTTACAGAAACTAAAGATACAGAATTTTGTGAGCATAACTTTCCTTTGAAAATTGAACATAATCCTAAAAAATCATAAATTTCTACTTCTTCTCTTGAAAAAAATTCAAATGAAATTTGGTTGAAAATTTAAGTAAGAGGCAAATGAAAGAAACTTTTTTTTGAAAATGATTTTTATACTTATATGGTACAAGATGGTCTTTTAAACTTTTATGAAATTGTTTTTTCTTCATATGCTCATCTTTGGAAAGAAGTAATTAAAGTTGAAATATATTCTATCAATCAAAATAAAACTTGGGTTTTAGTTTACTTGCCTCCAGGAGCTAAACCTAGTAGTTGTAAATGAGTTTTTAAAAAGAAACTTACCTCTGAAGGGTCCATTGATAAATATAAAGTTAGACTTGTAGCTAAAGGTTTTATTAAAAAATAAAATATTGATTATTTTAATACTTTTTCTATATTACAAGAATTTCTTTTATAAAAATTCTGATTGATTTAATTTTAGTTCACAAACTTTATATTTATCAAATGAATGTTAAAACAGTTTTCTTAAATGGTGATTGAGAAGAAAAAATCTATATGGTACAACTTGAAGGGTGTGTCAGTCCTGGACAAGAAAATAAAGTGTATAAACTTGCTAAATCTTTATATGGATTAAAACAAACACCTATAGCATAAAAAATTAGATTAAATTTTAACAAGTAATGGTTTTTTTACTGTTGAAATGGAAATGTGTGTTTATACAAAATTTATAAATGGTGATTGTGTGATTATTTATTTATATGTGAATGATATGTTTATCTTGGGTACTAGCATGAATATTGTGATTAAAACTGAACATTTTCTTACTTCAAAATTTGATATGAAAGATATGGATGAAGCGAGAGTTTTATTAAGTGTTAAGGTTACAAGGAGTGAAAATGATATTTTACTTTCTCAAGAACATTACGTTAAAAAAATTTTAAAAAAGTCTAGACATTTTGATGATACTCTTTTAAGCACTCCTTATAATGTTAGCACAAAATTAGTAAAATATAAAGGTGATCGAGTGACTCAATCTAAATATGCACAAATTATTGGAAGTTTGTTACATTTAATGAATTTTAGCTAATATGTTGTATGTATATTGGACAGATATACACACTGTCCAAACAGTGAGCATTGGATAGCTCTAGTTAGATTGATAAAATATTTAAGAGGTACCATGAACTATGGTGTATTTTATAGTGGGTTTCCTACTGTATTAGAAGAATATAGTGATACTAACTGGATCTCAAATTCAGATGAGATAAAATCTACTAGTAGCTATGTATTTACTCCTTTTAGTGGTGTAGTATCTTGGAGATCAGCCAAACAGAGTATTATTACAAAATCCTCAAGAGATTCAGAGTTTATTACTATAGAACTAGCTGGTACTGAGGTTGAGTAGTTGAAAAACTTCTTAGCAAATATTCCTTTAGGAGAAAAACCAACACCATCAGTGTCTTTATATTGTGACAGCCAATCGACGATAAACACATTTTGTTGAGACATAATATTATAAGGAAGCTGCTAAAAGATGGAGTAATCTCAATCGAATTTGTAAGATTAAAAGTAAATTTGGCAAATCCTTTCACAAATCCCGAAGGGACAAAACAAATTATTAACACATCAAGGGAAATGAGACTTAAACCAATATGAAATTAATAATGATTGTAACCCAAACTCTATTATTGGAGATCCCATGAAAGAGGTTCATATGAGTAAGAATAAGTCATTTGCTAGTTCTGCTAGCACTAATTCTAGTTCCTTCCTATGGTATGAGGAAGTGCTAGAATGCATTGTTGGTGAGACTTAGCAAAACTCTTAATGATTTCATATTCTTTATGAAAGGTATATTTATTGCAGATACACTTGATGAAATCACTTACTTGAATGTGGAGTGATGCCGCTCCTATAAGATCATAGCAAAATCTCTAGAGCATTCATTAAGTACCAGGCATGTGCATGGCCGTTTAAAGTGCAAAATCGCCGTTAACAGTAGAATCTGTGGATGTATAATTTGACTAAAGCCTCTAGTATGCACTCAAGAGTTGTTGGTTCATAAAAGCAAGCTTTACTAACAACTTTGTGTATGAAGCAAGGTATTAAAAATCAGACCAGCCATTGAACCGGATGAAGCAACGGTTCAAGGTTCAGTGGTCGGACCAGGGTCGTACCGGTTGTGAATAAATTAATATATTTTTAATAATATAGATAAAAAAATATAGAAGATATTTATCCATGATTATAAAATTAACATTTATTCTAGAATAAAAAGTAAATTTAATAATATATAAAAAATTAAAAATATTATTAATAAGTTTTACAACCTAATATTAAAATCTAAATAAGTTAATATTAATCTATAATTATACTTTGAATTCAAAATAGTGAATTGATATTCTATTTTTATCTTATATGTTAAGTAAATTTATCATTATTGATAATTATGTATTATAATAATACTTATAACATATTATAATATAGAAAGAAAAAAATTTATACTAAAAATAATGCTACTTAGTACTAAAAATAATGTTATTTTATTTTTAAAAAAATTAAAAAAAATTAAAAAATTAAAAAAAAGGGGCCAGACCAGTTCAAACCGATTTTGTACGGTTTTATACTAGTTTTTGATTGATTTGACCAGTGTTTGAATGGTTCCCACCGGTTCTGAAACCCTTCAATTTCCATCTGCTATCGAACCTGACCAGGGGCTGGTTCTCGGTCGGCCCGGTCGAACTGGCCTGTCCGATCCAGTTTTTTGTTCATTGGTATGAAGTGTTATTGGTCTAGGTCTAGTTTATAGTCCAAAAAACACCAAATTCGAAATGGTTATACTTTACATGCGTAACTCAGATGATAGTGGTCCTTTTGACACATGTGGAGGATTATTATAGTTTGGGTGAGTATGTGTCAAAAGAAAAGTCCCACATTACTAAAAAAAATGAAGTATTAGTGCATATATACTAGGTCTGTGCAGATAAACCCGTGACCCGGTTGACCCGGTCCAACCCGGTTCTATCGGGCCAACTAGGCCGGGCTTTGGTCTAGGTTTGTTTTGTCAGGCCCGGCCCGAACTATATATATGTATATGTTTTTTTAAAAAAATCTATTATTTTGTATATATTAATTGATTTTATAAGATTTTTTTATATATCTTATATAATACATTTAGTATTTGATTACTATGAAAAATTTTGTAAGTTTTTTATATTTTAATTTTATTTAAAATTTTAAATTGATTTCTTAATTCAATATTATATGAAAATGATATATAGTTATAAATATTTGTAATTTTTAAGAAAATTAATTTCTATCATAACATTATATTTTTAAAGAAATCTACTTTTACATTAATAATTAAAATTTTTTTGTTAACACATAAAGTTAATTTTTATTTTATTTTTAATATTTTAAAAAATTATCTGGTACCCGGGCCGGCCCGACCCTGGCTCGGTACGTAGCCCAAATGTGCACTGGCCAGATATCGGATGGGGGTAAAGCCCGGCCCTACCCGGCCCGTGCATACCCCTAATATATACTAAGATGTGAAATTGGGCTAGTAAATGGGCTAAGAGGAGCAGTGGACTTGCATACATAATAACGGGCCAACACAACTGAAATCCGTCAATTTGCCCCCTGTGCGCGAGTTAGATGCCCAAAAAATATTTTTTTAACAGTTTTAGATTTGAAGTGAACATTGTAGTCCTTTGATGCCTTTTGAATTAGCTCTGTTTTAACCTTCTTCTAACCAGACTTAATTTCAGTGTTTATAAATAGATCCCTTATTAGGCTTAATGTTCAGAAGCCGTAACCCAGTGTTTGGAAATGTTTTCCTTAATCACCTTCAATCATAACATTCAAAACCGATGATTGAATCATTATTATGACATTTTAATTTGTGCCCAACATTCATATGTTTTTAGAGCCTATAAATACAGAGCTTCATCATTGTTTCAGATGCATCAAGTCCCTGAGTTTTTATAAAATAGCTTACTAGAAAATATTTTTTAACAGTTTCGGATTTGAAGTGAATGTTGGAGTTTTTTTATGCCTTTTTAATTAGTTGTTTTAACTTTCTTCTAACTAAACTTAATTCTAGTGTTAATAAACGGATCCCTTATTAGGTTCAACTTTCAGAAACCGTAACACAATGTTTAGAAACATTTTTCTTTAACTACCTCCAATCCTAACATTCAAAATCAACTATTGAATTGTTATTATAATGTTTTGATTCGTATCCAACAATCATATGTTTTCAGAACCTATAAATACAAAGCTTCATCATTGTTTCAGATGCACCAAATCCCTGAGCTTTCGAGCATCTCTTCTCCTCTATCTAAGTTCTTCTGCTTTTGCTATTCTAGTTTATTGCTTTTGCAAGAAGGGTCCACTTGATCATAGATGGTTGGTGTTCTGTGGCGAAATAACTCTTAAGAGCAGTGTCCTCAGACACAATTCGGATCATAAGCTCCCATGACAATGAAAAAATGTTAAGAACTTTATATCCCACACCCCTCACAAACAACCACGTGTTTTTTTCTTGGCAAACCTTCTAGAAGCTTGCTAAGTAATCCTTCTTTCACTAGTCTCAACACCTCTTCAACCACACCAATGTACCTTCCCTTCACAAATACTCTTGGAGGCATCATTCTCTCTCTGTCCTTCTCCTTTAACAGCTCCTTTAGCTCTTCTTTAAACCCACTATCCATCGACATATCTCGCTCACATACTACCTCCCCAACCCTTCTATTGCTGCTCTCACCTTATTGTAACTGTCGAATGTTTTCCGCACCCCTCTCAACGTCGTTGTATAGATCACCACTCTGCCCTCCCCTTTTGGTGGGCATATCTTCTCGAATTTATCCGGTGATGGATTAATCGAACCGGGTTTCTTGATTTCCTCTCTCAACAGCTCAAGAACTCGGGACTCCTTTGGAAGATTTGGTCCATTGGGGTTGCTGTTCTCGTTATCGAGGGTTGGGTCTTTGATGGTGAAATGTTACAATCTGGAAATCGAACAGAAAGAAAAGAAAAGAAATGAAGGATAAAGAAGTAGAGAGGAAGAGAAGGATTGAGAAAGAGACGAAGAGCATCAATTCGTATGCCTTCACTCGTAACTACTCAACAGAATAAAAGACCTCCCCACCATAACGACTAACTGTTGCAGTTACAAAGAAAATACAAAAATACCCTTAAACAAATACAAATGATCAGCATGTCCATAAAATGATTCATAACATGAAAGGTTTAGGTGGAGGTAGAGGAGAGAAGCGGAAACTGTCGGTGTCGAGGCCTGCCATGAGCTCCCAAGAATTAATGACCTTTGGTTCGAAACGGAGAGGACGGGGTTTAGAGAGTGGGCTAGGGAAAATGGAACCTAAAGTGAAGCGAGAAGGTGGGGTGGAAGGAGCTGGGTCCAGGGTCAGGAGGCCATAGGTGGTGGAGGTGAGGGAGACGATATGGTGACCAAGTGTTGAGCTTCCCAATTGAGAAAATTCACCTTTGTGGTTGAGGAGATTAGAAGAAACACAACCCATGGATCCAAAACTTGAGGCTTTTGTAGGCTTCACTATAGCAATTTTGATTCTTGGAAAACAGAGGAGACACAGAGAAGACAATGAGGTGGGTAGAGTTGTGGGAATGGCAACTTCATTAACGGCACCTAGAGTTTTTCTTTTAATTGAAGTTCGGGACTCCTCAATGAACTATTGATGTTTAATTTTGATACGCTTTGATGGCCTCGTGATATTGGCACTAAAACTTATTTCAAATTAAGTGTTATGATACCAAAACGCATGGATATGGAGCCTCCTTATTTTATAGTTCATGATTGGATTAGCTTTCTCATAATTATTTACGTAAGTGATTTTTCATAATTAATAAAGAGGATAAGTGATTATATTAAAAATGATTTATGTTTGAATGTTTTTAGCTGAGAAGTGATTTTGAGAAAATGAAAAAAAATAAATGTGTTTAAATTTTAGAGGTGTAAGTGATTATTGGGGGAATAATGAGAAAAATAAGTGATTATTATAAGTACAAAAAATCAACTTCTCTCATAATTAATTATTCAAGACATAATTACTTATTGAAAAGTTGGTATATTTGACAAGCAATTATTTTATCCCACAGGTGATTATTTTCTGAATCCAAAGAGGCTCTTAATCTATTCTTTGTTCTTTCTCCTTTCAAAGTGAACTGTGATGAATGCATTATGCAAGTTTTTATGCTGAGGGGTCATTGATAATTGACATTTGAGAAGCACTTTTCCATTAACTTACTTAAAATAACTGGGTAGAAACCTTTTAATTTATAAGGTATTAAAAGTTTTCAATAATGCAGCTGAAGTATTGAAAGATCAGAACATAAATTAATTCAACAAAGTTTATAGAAAACAATAATACAATAATACTGTTTTCAAAGTTGAAAATAATATATTGTGTTACTAATTATTCTTACTCAATAGTGTTAGTAATTGGAATGTAATTAGTTTGGGAGGAATGTTAATACGTTGATTTCAAATTTGAATATTTTAAAGTGTCAAAATTTTAAAGTGATTCTAAAAGGATAATAATAGTAATAATAATAATAGTAGTAGTAGGTTGCTTATATTTTTGAAGGTCTTACGTCATTCTATTTCTATTTTACAAATATTACATTTAGGTTTTGTTTGGTTCAACCGAGGGGATTGGAGAGAAGAAAATTGGAGGGATTTTAATGAAGGGGATTGAAAGGGAAGGGATTTGAAGGATTTTAAAATTTTTTTGTTTGGTCAAATTCGAGGGAAGGGGATTGGAGGGATTTTAATTACTCAATCTTTTCCAAAAATCCCAAATTGAGGGGAAGCAAAAAAGGGATAAGGGAGGGGATTGGGGGGAATTAAATCCCCTCCAATTTTAAGAACCAAACAAGGGGGGACTAAATCCCCTCCCCTCCCCCTTAAAATTCCCCCAATAAACCCCAACCAAACAGAGACTAAATGATCAAAATTCCTTTAACTCATGAAAATTAAGAACACCCATGTGAAAGCTGATTTTACAAATAAATCTTGCACTGTGACGCTCTTAGACATGAGATGTAAAGGTAGTGGCATTGCTTATGACAATTCAATGATAAAAAGGTGATGAGGAGCTGTGGAGGTGAGAAGAATCATCACTGCGGTCTCATTAATTAAGTGGAAGCTGTATACATTTTGAGTTAATTACAATACTAACTGTATAGGAAGCGATACAAAAATGGGAATTCGTGATGATTGGTTAGCTTCCACCACAAAAATCACGAAGCTTCTTGTGCAGTCCTCCTAATAATTAAGCATTGAGGACATCCATCTTCTCTCTCAACTCATCTATTGTCTCACCATTCACCTCCTCAATTGACTCCTCCTATGCCACCACAAGACATTTAACATAATTTAAAGGTAGATTATGATTATGCATATATATGCACAGCTCTTCGTGCAGAATTTCATACCAACAAGGGTCAAAAAGTCAAGCATTTGAAAGGATATTTAATACTCCCTCCGATCCTATATATAGAGTATTTTACCCTGTTCCTAAATATAAAATCTTTTATAATATATGAGATAGTATTTATTATACATTTTTAAAATATATCCTTATTTAATGTATTTAAAGAGAAAGAGAGAGAGATTAAATGAGGATAATTTTAAAAAAATATTAGGATTTTTGAAAAAATTGAGATAATTAATTAGTTTTAACTCTCATTCTTAATTTGCGTGAGTCAATTGAAAGAATCTTATATTAAAAATTAGAAAAAGTATCTTTTACCTTGGTTAGGTGGTTTCTCACCTACACACTTGGATGCACTAATGCTGGCACTCTTCCACAGGCTACGCATGGAGAGTCCATTTTGTGAATCTACATCTGTCCCCGGAGCACCCTCGTGAGTGGTAGGTGCCATGCGCCTTTCAACGTCCTCCCTTTCATTGTTTTCATCCTTGCCCGCACAGACTCGCTCTCTGCATACGAAAGGTGCTTACTACACACCAAATTAAATTTACAGAGCTCTACATTTATATATATATATATATATATATATATTTGGTTAGCTCAAACTTACCGAGGTAAGGAGGCCTGCTGTCTTAGCAATGGAATGCCTCCTTCACCTTTGCCACAATGCTCTTCAAGATGTGCAAACTGTCGTTTGAACCGATCAACCCCACTATGTAACCAAAAAACAAAACGAACATTAAGTTGCACATTGATGATCCAAACATGAAATCATTCAGTTTTAGAAAACATTTAATTCAACTATCTCTTCGACACTTGAATTTTAAAGAAAAGGCTGTAGTATTGACTTCTCGCAATTCAATTTACTGCTATACCTCGGATACATAAAACTGGTCTGCTCTCCACCACAAAGATACTCCTTGAGCATTTGCGGATGATACTCTAAAATCTGCTAACCACAAAAGTATAACAAATAATTAACACAACACAGAAAAGATGATAAATTGAATAGAGTCATCCAACTGCATTGCTGTACCTCCCGATAAATCAACTCTCTAACATCATCTTTAGTCAATTTTCTCCTCTCAAATTCAAACTCAAGTTTCGAAATTGGTTGGGTAGACGGTTCACGATCCACATTAGATAAACGTTGGAAGTAAGGATATCTCAATGCCTGCAATCGCAAGCATAAAAAAAAATAAAGGAACATGGAAAATTGTCTCTCAACAATGCCTTGAGATTTTTTATTCCCTATTCCAGTTGATGTACTTGGTAAATTTGTAAGGGCATCAACTATCAAAAGATCAACCTCTTCAGCTGTTGGACGATCCTTAGGATCAAATGCAAGCAAGCGCTGGAGCAAACGAAGAGCCAATGGATCTGCCTTAGGGAACTTTTGGGAAAATGGAACTGGCTTCTTTTTACGCATGCCACTAAGATACCTTCTAGCCTTCTCATTTCGAATCTGTGTCAATAAGATTATTTACAAGAGGAAGAGGGGATGGAAGTGAAATCAAGTTTAAAAATAAGCAAAAAATTATAAGAAGCTGAGTTTTGGAACATAAGAAAACTTTTAGTACATGAAAAGTAAAGTTTATAATTAAAATCATTAAAACATATTGAGGGCTTGCCCATTGATGTCAGAAAGTTGCAAACTAGATTTGGATAAACTAACCCTCGCAATAGATTCAGCAGGAGGAGTCCCAAGAAAATCAGTTATGAGATCCAATTGGTTCACCACGTTTTTCCCAGGAAACAGTGGCTTCCCTGAGAGGATTTCTGCAAATATGCATCCAATGCTCCAAATATCAATTGCTGCGGTGTACTGCAAAGGACAAAGATTTGAAAATCAAGCATATGCGTCCAAATTTTGAAGTATTTGTGTCATACAAATAAAAAAAAAACACACAAAGTCTGAGGCTTAAATGATAATAGATTTGCAACGAAACAGAAGATCCGGTACACGTATATATAGTGGTTAATAGAATATACATCTGAAACTATCAATTGCGTGAAAAAAATCAGCCTGTCAATAGGATAAGGCAAATAACTACTTATGGCACTGAAAGATATCTTTCTAGGTTCAAGATTAAAAAGAGAAGAATTCTTTTTTAAAGCAATCACCATCGTAGGAGGGAATGAGGATGCAATTATCCATTACATGAGCAAAAACAATAGGATCAGAGCAACAACTCTAAATTACAGTATAACATTAATAATGTCAACTGTATTGGAGCATCAAGGCCGGCAAAAAACATAAAAAGCGGTACTTGAGCAAAGGAGCAATGATAGTATATCATCAATGTAGAGCACACACATAACTGAAAATAACTTGCAAAAACTTTTTCCAGCATGACATGGATGCCACAACTACAGAAAAGGGGGGAAGTGGCATGTGAAAGAAGAAAAAGGCTTACTTTTGAGAAAAATGAACCGCATAGTTCAGGTGCAAGATACCACCGAGTTGCAACATAGTCCTTTTCAAAAGTAGGGAAACAGAGTTAGCCAACAACGGTTTAGAGTTTAGACAGATTTTACAGAACACAAATTACAAAATTGATTGTAAATTCCTACCAAAACTATTCAAAGGAAGAATTACTAAATGCAAGAAGTTTCCACGTAATGCACAATAAACTACTCACAGTCCAGAATATAGTTGATGGGGCATCATTGAACGAAACTCGAGCAAGACCAAAATCACATATCTTTAGTTTGCAATCAGCATTAGCAAGAATATTTTTTGGCTTTAAATCACGATGAAACACATTAGCTGGAAGAAGAATATTATATTAGTTTATAATCACTATAAGTTAAAACAAAGTACCAAGTTAAAGGATACCCGTGTGTATATATTTCAGTCCCCGAAGAAGTTGGTATAAGAAAAACTGGTGATGCTCAGGAGTAAGATCGTCATTTGCCTTGATTACTTGATGAAGGTCAGATTCCATCAGCTCAAACACAACATAGATATCCCTAAACTCTCGTCGAGAAGGAGGAAGCATTATATGCTTAATTTCTACTATATCAGCATGTTTGAGCAAACGAAGGAGTTTAATTTCTCTTAAGATTCTTGTGGCATCTGAGACATGCTCAAAAACATCGTTAATTTTCTTTATTGCAACCTTTTCACCAGTATTAGTGTCAATGGCAGAACCCACAACGCCATAACTTCCTTTACCAATGACTTCTTGGACTTGGTATCTACTTGCCTCTCCATACTCAGTGAAAAATTCTGTTTCTAACTGTTTGATTGCCAGAAACCATTATGGACAAATAGACAATTAGCAAATAGTTGAACTATACAAGTACACATGATAATTCGAAAAATTATCTCTTTGCTTGATCTCTTCTTTTGACTAGTATAATTTCTACAGTAACAAATGTAAATCACGGATGTAAAGCAGCAAGCATGACCAAAATACATATGAGATAATCCATCAATATCAAATGTAAAATTATTTATAAATCGTAATTAGTATGGTTCATTTCTCAAATGTTGTAAACCCACCTACTTAGTTTTCAAAGTTGAAATTTTGGGTACAGTAACAACTGATACCATGAAAAAGCCCATAACGTCAAATGACTTTCCGCTCAAATTATGTTCCAGAAAAAATCACTAAATTTTGCGAGACACCAAACAAAACGTAGCCCTTTTTCTTTTTTGGAAAAATTAACTATAGTACCGAAGACTGTTATAATCTGTGCGCTTAAGAAATGAAAAAACAATAAACTATAAAGAACGAAAGAATAACGTAACATTTAAGCACTAGCAAAAAAAAAAAAAAGCCAAATTACGAATAACATGACAGAATAGGATCGCAGGTGAAGAAAGAACTCATCAAGAACAAGGGAAACGGAAAAATAGAAGGTGTTTAAAAAAGACCTTCTTGTGAGAAGCCATGGAACAAAACTTGAAATAGGACTGCGCAGGCAGCTCGATAAGGTTCAAATTAGAGTCTTCCTGGATCCAGAGCCCCTCTTCTGGCCCTTCACCTTCGTCCGTTTGCTGAGAATGGCGCAGGAAAATGTCTCATGAATGCGAGGCTATTATTGATGGCAACCACTAATGTGGATACTATGTGCATCAAAGGTAATAGCAGAAGGGCAATGTTGATAGCTTACTAGTATTGCTTCACCACACAAATATTACACACAACTCGTTCTTCGGTTTTAACTCTCTGCCAATCAAATCCAGTATTGCCCGTTGCTCTCTCTCTCTCTCTCACCCATGATCGTTGTGTTAAAATTGGATTGTCTTCTTGGAGGCTTCCCCATCTAAGATTTCGTATCTTTTTTGTCACTAGCCCGATAGATGCGGAATGCCCAGAACATAGGCACCTACGGGAAATTGAATCTCATTATGTACCATAGGTCATCTCGCGTTCAGCTTTTCTCCCCTCCACCAAATTCAACCGTTCCTTTCATCTAGTGGATAGACGTGAGACATGTGGAATAATAGGCAAAACACACTAGCTTAATAGGCCGCCTCACCAACATCACCTTCTCTTCTATTCTATTTCACCTCCTCCTCTTTCTTCTGTCTTCTTTTGCTTCAATTCATTTGTGCTCATCCGGGAAAGAATGGTTGAAGGGGGTGAAGAGTCGAAGCCTAAAAGCCATTGTTATGCTCCGCTTGAAATAAGAGGGTGAAGAAAGGGTACGCACTACTTTCAAGATGATATTGGGGTGTCGAAGGTGTGGTTTATAATTTCTCTGGCCACATTCTCATCAATACACAGAAAATCATAGACATCAAATATGAGTATTATATTCATTAATATTAGCAATCAAAACACAGCGAGGAAAGAAGCTGGAATCCTTTCTTCCAATCTGATTAGCTGCCAAGAATCTTCAAGGAAATGCAAAACGTAATCTTCAGCAAATCTGAAATTTGCAATATTTCTAAAGTGCATGATTAGTTCTCCGACAGAAATCTTCCATTAGAAAGAATACAACACACGTTAAGTGGGTTGTGGCAACGCTCGAAGTATTTCATGGCGCCGAGCTCCTTGATCTCCTTGTTCCTTATAGGCCAAGCCACCCAAAGTTGCCAGCCCTCAAATCCTTTATGACCTAGTACTTATCCATAGCCATGAATTGAACAGTGATGAAATGGCTTGCGAGTCTGTATCACAGTCAAAGCAACATTTTATATAATCGGAGTGGAGACAGAGAATTGGCACTTTATGAAGAAGACAAAGAAGAGTGACGAAGATGATGCAGCCAAGTTGATAAACCACTGTAACCACTGTGTCTTGCATATAATGCCATATGGCTCGTTTCCATACATCAGATGAAAGGAGCGGCTGTATTTGGTGTAGCGGAGGTGCAGAGGAGAGAAAAGAGACGCCGAACGCTATAATTTGACTAATATTTTAAAGGGTTCGTCCGTTTAAAAATGGAAATAAGAATGAAAATGGAATGAGATTTTTTTTTTCCAATAATGAGACTATTTTATCATTTATGAAACATAAATTTCTATCATTTCCATCCCCTTTTCATTTCCTCAAATTAGTTTGAGAGATTTACATTTTAATGCATGCGATGAAACTTTAATACAATTTGATGCATATAAGTACTTTTTTTTTGTCTTTTTTTGTGGTGGTGTACAATTTACCGCTAGAAAGTTCGCTGGAGGTGGGGGTTTGCCAGAGAGGTCGCTGACGGTCGTGGTATTCGCTAGAAAACTTACCAGAAAGTTTGCTGGAGTTGAAATTACGATTTATCAGTGAAAATTTATAAATGGGAGTTAAAAATTTTTTTACCCAGATTTACAACTATAATATGAAAATTAATAAGATGAAGTTAAAATTTAATAAGGTATACTTAAACTTTTTTTGAGATTTTTTTAGTTGAAAAAATCACTTGTTAGCCAAAATTTGCAAATTGTATTTGAAAATTTTGTTTATTTCCTGATTTACAACCATGATGTGAAAATCAACAACATGAAGCTGAAATTTAACAACATGCACATGAATTTGTTTTTTAAATTTCTTGAGTTGAAAAAATTACAACATGCTAGTGAAAATTTAGAAGAGCGAGTTGAAATTTTTTATCCCTGATTTACAATCATAATGTAAAAATTAACAAGATAGAATTGAAATTTATCAAGGTACACCTGAACTTTTTTTAAGATTTCTTGAGTTAAAAAAATGATAAGATATCAGTGAAAATTTACAAGGTTGATCTGAAAGTTTTATTGTTCCTTGATTTACAACCATAATATAAAAATTAACAAGATGAAGTTGAAATTTAACAAAATGTACCTAAACTTTTTTCAAGATTTCTTGAATTGAAAAAATTATAACATGTTTGTAAAAATTTACAAGGCCAAGCTGAAATTTATTTTATGCCTTGATTTACAACCATGATATGAAAATTAATAAGATAGAGCTAAAATTTAACAAAATGCACCTGAACTTTTTTCGAGGTTTCTTAAGTTGAAAAAGTTATAACATGTCATTAAAAATTTACAAGGGTGAGTTGGAATTTTTTTTCTTCCTTGATTTACAACCATGATTTGAAAATTAACAAGAAGGCACTAAAATTTAATAAGGTGTACCTGAACTTTTTGCAAGATTTTTTGAGTTGAAAAAATGACAATGTCATTGAAAATTTATAAGAGTGAGCTAAAAAAATTTTTTCCTTGATTTACACAAATGATGTGAAAATTAACAAGATGAGACTGAAATTTGTCAAGGAGCACCTGAATTTTTTTCTAGATTTCTTGAGTTGAAAAAATTACAACATGTCCGTGAAGATTTACACAGGCAAAATAAATTTTTTTGTGTTCCCTTATTTATAACCATAATGTGAAAATTAACAAGATAGAGCTGAAATTTAACAAGTTGTACCTAAACTTTTTTTGAGATTTCTTGAGTTAAAAATTACAATATATAAGTGAAAATTTACAAGGGCAAACTAAAATTTTGTGTCTACTTGGCTATGTAAACAAAGCGAAAAGAAGCAACAACAAATCAAAAGCTACTTGTTAAATTTCAACTGTAGAAATCTCGAAAAAAAGTTCAAGTACACCTTGTTATATTTTATCTCCATTTTGTTAATGTTCATATAATGGCTATAAATCAAGGAACAAAATTTTCAGCTCGCCCTTATAAATTTTCATTGATATGTTGTAATTTTTCAACTCAAGAAATCTCAAAAAAAATTCAGATACAACTTGTTAAATTTTAGCTTCATCTTGTTAATTTTCACATTATGGTTATAAATCAGGGAGCAAAAAAAAAATTTAGATCACCCTTGTAAATTTTCAACTCCATCTTCTTGTAATTTTTTCAACTCAAGAAATCCAAAAAAAAAAAATTCAAGTGCTTCTTGATAAATTTCAGCTCCATCTTGTTAATTTTCACATCATAATTGTATATCAGGAAACAAAAAATATTTTCAACTCACTTTTATAAATTTTCACTGACATGTTGACATTTTTTCAACTTAAGAAACCTCAAAAAAAGTTCAGGTGCACCTTATTAGATTTAAGTTCTATCTTGTTAATTTTCACATCATGATTGTAAATCAAGAAACAAAACTTTGAGCTCGTTCTTATAAATTTTCAGTGACATGTTATAATTTTTTTAACTCAAAAAATCTCAAAAAAATTCAGGTACACCTTATTAAATTTCAGCTCCATCTTGTTAAATTTCACATTATTGTTGTGAATCATGAAACAAAAAAAAAATTCAACTTACTAACATGATGTAATTTTTTCAACTTAAAAATTTTTTTAACAAAAGTTCATGTGCACCTTGTTAAATTTCAGCTTCATCTTATTAATTTCTACATCATGATTGTAAATCAGGGAACAAAAAATAATTCAGCCTACCCCTGTAAATTTTCACTGATATATTGTAATTTTTTCAACTCAAGAAATCTAACAAAATTATGGTGCACCTTATTAAATTTTAGCTCTTTCTTGTTAATTTTTAAATTATGGTTATAAATCCGGGGAAAAAATTTCAGCTTGACTTTGAAAATTTTCATTGATATGTTATAATTTTTTCAACTAAAAAATGTTAGATATGCTGGCTTCCTAAGAGGGGGTGAATTGGGAAGATTAAAATTTTCTACAAAATGTCAATGAAGTGAAGAAAGCAAAGATGACAGTAAAACAGAGTATAAGTGAATAACAAGTTAAAGTAGTAATAGAAAAGGAAAGACACAAATGTTTATCCTGATTCGGTCTCTCAATCTTGACCTACGTCCAGTCGTCAAGCCATCACTTGAGATTTTCCACTATCTTACAATAATGCAGTGAGTTTCTTGCAAATGCAACAGTACAACTATGATACTCTGTTTTTAGAGCTCACACTTTCTCTCTTTGCACTCTAACTAAGTGCTTTTCCAATCCCTTGTGATATCCCCTCACAAGAAAATCTTTCTTCCAGATAAAGATAAGATTGTGTACAAGTGATATAAACTCTCTTAATCAGAGTGTATATGAAAGTTGGAGTACAAATAATGAAGTATGTGAGAGTAAGAGACTTTGAGTTGATGATTTGGCAGAGTTTCAGTATATACAAAATTAAAATCGTTAACCATAACTTCAAATGATGTTATATTTATAGATATAGGTCTTAACTATATGTAAGAGATAAAATCTATCCGTTGGAGAAGTTACCCAATGGTTACTCTGAAAAACTATCCGTTCACCAACCGCATTTAATGCTTCTGACACTCAAAGTTTGAATTTTGGTTGGTCAACAGACAAATTTTGCAGAAACCAAAAGTTAAAGGCTTTAACGTTGAACATTCGAAGTTTGTCTGTCATGAAGCAAAGTTCAAATTTTGATATTTGAAAAATGTTTCTATGTTGGAATATATGAATTTTCAAGTTTAAGGTTCTTCTGGAAAATATGAACAGTTGTTCCATTTTGCTACAGTGCCTTCGAAATTCAAATTTTGATACCCAAAATTCGTCTGTCAGTGGGCAGTTTAATAAGGCACAATAGTTCATCTATTTGAAATTTGAATTTTCAAAATGCAAAGTTCGTCTGTCATAGAGGTCTTTTTTCAGACTTACTTCAAAGTTCAAATTTCTGAATACTATTATTCGTATGTCAATATATCATCATAACAGACTCACAAGCTTTGTTTTTGAAATTTGAATTTTCATGTTTAAAGTTCGTCTGTCAGTGAATCATTTTGATGCTCTTTCCAAACTCAGTTTTCAGATAAGTTGTATTTTTTCTGAAATTCGAATTTTCAAAAGCAAAAGTTCGTCTGTCAGAGAAGGCTCTTTTCAGATAAGATTCAAAATTTGAATTTCTGCAGTCAAAGTTTGTCTGTCAGAGAAGGATCTTTTCAGACTTGTTCATTTTCAATATGAAATTCGAATTTCCAAAGTCAAAGTTCGAATTTTCAAAACAGCATATCAGTATAAAAGTTTCACACTTCGTCTGTTAGTGGGTGTTTTTCAAATATTCCATGGATTAACATAGAATCATAGTTTTAAAACATCTTTTTACCAATTCAAAGTCTTTTACTTAATTTAAACATGACTGTAGATTCTACATCTATTCTTGTGCTAGTTTTTCTTGAATTTCTCCACTTGAGATCATTTGTGCACCTTTGATATCTTCTCTCCAAACTCTAGAAAGTTGATTTGAAATCATCAAAACACTTGATTCAACATTCTCCCCCTTTTTGATGATGACAAAACAACTTACAAACTGGATTAGTACTTGAGTTTGCTTTAACAAGCTCCCCCTCAACATATGCATTATAATTCAAAAGATATCATGTACAATGTATCAAGTAAAGAGATTCATTAATTCATTCAAAGTTCAACATAAGGATGCAATAATATAGTTCAGAACAAAGAAATTTTCATTTAATCAAAAAGTCACTTTACAAGATATTACAAGAAACAACAAGAACACAATACAGAAAAAAAAAACACAATACATCACTACAAGAAGAATCAAGCAACCATAAGTACTAGACACTATTTATTGGACTTGGACTTCTTACTGTAGCTCTTGCTAGCAGACTTCCCAGTTTACTCGGATATCTTCTCCCCCTCTTTGGTATCATCAGGAAGGTGGAAAAAATTAGCAGGAGGAGGAATCTGAGATACTGGAACAGCCTGGAGAGGCACAGAGACAAATGGTAGGTCTGGATTGAGCTTTGGTAAGGATCCAGAAACTTCAGAACTTGTGTCCTCATCCTCATCATCAGAGATTTCAAGAAGTTCAGAAATTGCTTGCCTTATGACTGCTAATTGAGCCATTCGTGCCTCCGAGAAACCATAAGATGTAACAGGTGTGGGTCTTGGAGGACAAAACATCTCTTTAAGTCTTCTTCTCTGAGCTTGTAAAAGAGCATCATGTGCAATGGCTTGTAAATCAACATAAGGCACAATGCTCCTTTCTTCATTTGGGCAGCTTGCGTGAATGGTGAAGTGGTAATTGCTGCCAGTAGTCTCTCAACTTGCTTAGATTCTTAATGTGAAAGGATTGAATCTTGAGCATCTGCTGGAATGAGCTCATGAAATCTTGGTTCCTGAGGACCTTCTTCCTCCATGCCATAGTCCAAAGGATGACCAGGACTTGCCTCATTGCTGGAGGCATGTGGTGTGCTCAATGTGCCAGCAGCCTCAGTGTCATGTACAGCAATATTAGGATCAGGAGAGGCTAACATGAATGGACTTAGAGACTCAAGAGTTGGAGGCATAACAGGCTCAGAGAATCCTGGCTGATGTGGCAAGAATCACACTCCTTATATCTTCATATGCATCAATAACCACTTTCATGTTCTTGGCCAACTGGTGGATCTGATCTTGCAGATGAGCAAACTTGGCATTTTGCTCATCCCTAATGCTAAGTATGAGTGTAGACAAACTGTCATACAACTCAGTGATCTTAGTTGGCTTAGCACGAGAGGAGGGAGTAGATGGAATTTGAGCTTGAACAGGCCGAGATGGAGATGGGACAGGCTAAGAAGGCTGAGGTGTAGGTCTTAGAGGAGCCTCAGAGGTACCTTCTTACTGCAGGGAGGCATCTTCATCAAAGAAAAGATCTTCAGATTTTCCAGCTCCTTCTCCAATCCATCTTCCATCTTTCTTCTCTATACTCATCCTTTGCAGCTCTTCTTCCTTGATGATCTCAGTAGGTTTCCCTTTCCCTTTCTTAAGATGCTGAATTCTGGCATACTGAAGGATCTTAAAGATGATTGCTGTATAAGGAAGTGTGGAGTCTTTCCTCTTATCCCTAGCCTTGATCATGCGTTGGAGAATGATATGTCCCATGTTGATAAACTTCCCACGCATGATTGCTGCTATCACATGTGCTTCTGCCCTTGTGATCAGATTGAAGCTACCTCCTTTGTTGAAGATAATCCTAGACACTATGTAGTGTAGGATTCTTACTTGAGCACTGAGGTCAGTGGGTATTAGCAAGCTTATGGGTGGCATGTTCTCCTTCCTTCTGAATAGGGTATTCAGGATTGTGCTCTCTTTGTAGTTCAAGAAAGGTACACCTTCTTCATCTGCAGTTTCTGCCTCATCTATATACTTAGAAGCAGTAATGTCAATCTTCAAGCCATCTTATCTTGGAATTTCTAAAACCTCATTAAGGGTTTCATTTGTTAGCCAGATGGTCCTTGATCACAGATTGACTTCCCACTTCCTCTTCTTGCTGTTGTATTTCAGAAAGGCATACCAAGTCTTGACTACCTCATCATCATATCTCTCCAATATCTTTAACAAATTCTTGTATTTAATCATCCACAACCCGACATCAAAGTTGTTAGAGATTAAAAATTTTTCCATATTGACACAGTGAGGCTTGATTACCTTCTTGCTCATAAACTTGGTTGTGTACTCCTCCTAAATATGGGCATTGCTCCATAATGGCAATATGGTCAGTTGATATTCTCCAGATTTAGTACTGGAGGAGGAAGTGGAAGTAATAACAGCAGGAGTAGTTGGAACCGTAGGCTCTATTTTCTTTGGAGAGGACAGTCCAGATTTCTTTGAATTAGCCTTTGGAGTAGTTTTCTGCCTTTTGGAGGGAGTTGCTTTGCTGGATTCACTTTTCTTTTTTGTTTATCACTCTCCTTGAAGGCATATTGGGATTTCACTGTCCTTTTTAGCCGAGACTCTCCATTTCCAACCTCTGGATTTTTTCACTTTTACCATTTTCGTGGAGGAATGATTCAGAAAGATACTAAGAATGAATTTATAGGGTGCGAAAAGAAGTTTAATCGGTGGAAAATGAAGATTTACGGACAAAATTAATGAGGATTGATGAGAGAATCTGAACAGACTCGAGAAAGAGACGAATAGGGCTGCGTCTGTTTAGAGGATGACCTTTAGATTTAACGTGTGTAACAGCATGACAGATGAATTTTGAGGGGTCAAAATTTGAACTTTGAGTAGTTACAGGTTAACCCGTTCAGCAAAGCTTACTGACAGATGAATTTTCTCCTAGAAGTTCGCCTCACAGAGGCTTGGTTCAAATAGCAAAAGATGAACAGATAAACTTTGTTTCAACAAAGTTCGAATTTCAAAGAACAGGCAGCAAGCAATTATTAATACAACAAACAACAGATGAATTTTAATTATGAAAATTCATCTTTCAGAGATTCAATAATGTGAGCATGTTTTAACAGATGAATTTTAAATCAGAAATTTGAATTTCAACATTTTGTAAAGAGTTTCCAACATGCGTATTTTGAGAAATGGAAATTCGTACAATTCTTATGTTAGACAAAGATAATATTGGAACTTTATTTTTGAAAATTCAAATTTTCATAGATCAACAGACGAATTTCGAAGGACCACCGAGAACTGTTACAATGTAAAGCAAGCTGAAGTTTATCTGATGGGCATCTAAATTCAAATGTTAAGCATGATGACTTGTTCAAAAACACAATTTATCAAGAAAATTCATCTAATACACATCTAAAATGCAAATTCTAACTTTATAAACTTACAGAATAGATCTAGAAACTCAGATTTCTTGCTTTCTTTTTCATCTTTTGACTGTTCCATTCTGGTGTGCTCCATTTTTCAGATTTATTGCCATTGAAACTTATGAAGAGCACCTGTAACTTAAATTAAACTTACTCCGATACTAAAGTTAGAATTAAATCAATGTCAGAAATTCTAAAATAGATTTGCACAAGGATTTACATACAGTTCATTGGGATTTACCATACTCATTTCTCTTCTGATTTTGCAATGCCTATCTTCTGAAAGAGGCTTTGTCAAAATGTCAGCAACTTGATCTTCTGTAGGGATGTATTCTAATATGATTTCTCCTTTCAAAACATGATCCCTTATGAAGTGGTGCCTAACTTCAATATGCTTTGTCCTTGAATGCATGATAGGATTCTTTGTGATATTAATGACACTTTTATCGTCACACATTATTGGTATTTCCTTTATCTCAATCTCAAGAACTTCAAGCTGCTGTTTCATCCAGATGACTTGGGCATAACAGCTTCCAGCAACAACATATTCAGCTTCTGTTGTGGATAAAGCCACACTGTTTTGCTTCTTGCTAAACCATGAGACTAAGGATCCTCCAAGAAACTGACATGTTCCACTTGTGCTTTTTCTATCAGTTTTGGAACCTGCAAAATTAGCATCAGTGTATCCTTTGAGATCTTCTCCATTGCTCTTTCGATACCAAAGACCCATATGTGATGTTCCAATAAGATATCTAAAGATACGCTTCATAGCAGTTTCATGGGTTTCTTTGGGACATGACTAGAACCTTGCACACATACAGACACTGAACATGATGTTAGATCTGCTGGCAATTAGGTATAGCAGAGATCCAATCATTCTTCTATACTGGGTTATGTCAAACATTTTTCCTCCTTCATCCATATCAAACTTGGTTGCAGTAGCCATAGGTGTTCCCATTGGCTTAGTGTTTTCCATGCCAAACTTTTTCAGCAATTCCTTCAGATACTTGGATTGATTGAGAAAGATATCATCATCATATTGCTTAATTTGCAATCCAAGGAAGAAGTTGAGCTCACCCATTATGGGCATTTCAAATTCTTTCTGCATTAACTTAGAAAAATTCTTGCAAAGAGATTAATCAGTAGAACCAAATATAATATCATCAACATAAATTTGAACAATAAGTAAATATTTATTTTCTTTCTTAGTGAACAAAGTAGTATCTACTTTTCCTTTGTTAAACCCCTTTTCAATTAGAAAATTATTTAACCTTTCATACCATGCTTTAGGGGCTTACTTTAAATCGTAAAGGGCTTTCTTCAGTTTATAAATATGGTTTGGTTTTATAGAGTCCTCAAAGCCTGGAGGTTGGCCTACATAAACTTCTTCCATGATATATCCATTAAGAAAAGTACTATTTACATCCATTTGATATAACATTATATTCTTCATGCATGCATATGCTAATAGAATTCTAATTGCTTCTAATCTAGCCACTAAAGCAAAGGTTTCTTCAAAATCAATACATTCTTCTTGATTATATCCTTTAGCAACCAGCCTAGCTTTATTTCTGATTATTAATCCAGATTCATCAAGTTTATTTCTAAAGACCCATTTAGTGCCAATGATAGGATGATTTTTGGGTCTAGGCACTAAATCTCAAACCTGATTTCTTTCAAATTGATTCAATTCATCTTGCATAACTGAAATCTAGTATTCATCAGTTAAAGCTTCTTCAGTACATTTAGGTTCAATTTGAGAAATGAAAGCACAGTTTATCATCTGATCTCTTAACTGTTTTCTAGTTTTAACTTTCTCTTGAATATCCACAATTACTTGATCAGCAGGATGATTCATTTGATATCTCCAAGCTCTAGGGAGTTTTTGAGATATTTCTTCATTATTCTCATCCTCAAAATCTTTCTCCTGAATATTTTCCTCTATATTAATAGATTCAGATATTTTTAGAGGTTCAATTTTATCTTTTTCAGAAAGATCTAAGTACTTAAAATTTGAAATAAGATCATCTTTATCAGTGACATGCTTAGAAACAGTTTCATTTTCAATAAACACTACATGCACAGATTCTTCTACTAATTTAGACTTTTTTTAAAAAACTCTATGCTTTACTCCTACTAGAGTAGCCTAGAAATATACCTTCATCAGATTTGTCATCAAACTTACTCAAATTCTCCTTTCCATTGTTGTGAATGAAGCACTTACAGCTGAATACATGTAGATGTGAGAGGTTTGACTTTCTTCCTTTATACAGCTCATAAGGAGTCTTCCCAAGAATTGATCTGATGTAGGCTCTGTTTATGATGTAACTTGCTGTGTTTACTGCATCAGCCCAGAATACTTGAGAGAGTTCATTTCCATTCAGTATTGCTCTTTCCATCTCTCCAATTATTCTGCTATTCTTTTCCACCATTCCATTTTGTTGAGGAGTTCTTGGAGCTGAGAAGTTGTGATCAATTTCATGCTCATCACAATACTCCAGGAAGTATGAATTTTCAAACTCTCCTCCATGATCAGACTTGATAGACATAATAGAAATACATTTCTCATTTTGCACTTTCTTAGTTAAGGTTACAAATGCATCAAACGTATTACTTTTAGAAGAAAAAAACAATGTCCAGGTAAATCTAGAGTAATCATCCACAATTACAAGAACATACAGATTTCCACCAATGCTCTTAACTCTAGATGGTCCTATCAGATCCTGTAATAGTTGCAGAGGTCTAGATATGGTGACTACGTTTTTAGATTTAAATGATGATTTAGTTTGTTTTCCTCTTAGGCATGCATCATATTCTTTGTCTTTTTCAAAAGAAATTTTTGGTAGGCTAGTGACTAACTCATTTTTAACCAGTTTTGATAGTTGATTCATGTTAACATGTACTAACCTTCTATGCCACAACCAACTATCATTATCCTGACTAATCAAACAGACAGAATCTAAGGGAGGAAGTTCATCAAGATCAATAATATAATAGTTACCATCCCTTTGAACCTTGAAGATTACTTTGTGATCACTTTTTCGGATGACCAGGCAGAACTTTGAGTCAAACAGTACCCAATTTCCTTTGTCACATGTCTGACTCATGCTTAGCAGATTGTGGTTGAGGCCAATTACAAACAGCACCTCTTCAATGGATGTTTCAGGATTCTTGCCTACAATGCCAATGCCAACTATTTTGCCATATTGATCACTTCCAAATGTCAACTTTCCTCCTTTCTTGTCTCTAAGGGTGATGAACTTCTCCTTATCACTAGTCATATAACTTGAGCAGGCACTGTTCATATACCATTTATTGCTCTTTCTAGCTTTAAGACAAACCTGCAAGACAAAGTTTATATTTTCTTTTTAGGTACCTAAATTTACTTGGGTCCTTTTCTGTCAGTAGTATTTTCCTTAGATACAGATGTACCTTTAGGAATCCATTTAACTTTCTTGTCAAGTCCATTTTTCTTTAAAGCATATGAACTAGAAATATGTCCCTTCTTGTTACAGAAGTAACAGGTGGTAAAGGGACTGCTGGATTGAGATGCAGGAAAAAAGCAATACAAATAATATTTTTGTTTTACATGCTTTGGTTGATCATATGATTTAATATGTCGTGAAATATGATCTTTCTTTTTACTGCCACTAGGATGCACAAAATGTTTCATATACACATTTTAATTTTTCTTCCTAATCTTTTGTTTTACTACACAAGGGTCATAGCCAAGTCCATCATTTCCCTGTGTTATTCTCTGACTTCCCATTAAAACAAATAACATATTTTTTCCTTTAGTAAGTTTAGACATGCTTTTCACCAGATAGTCATTGGTTTGCTTTAATTCAATGCTTGATTTACAGCAAGTAGATTCAGCAATATACAGATAAGCAGTTTTAGAGATGTTATGCTGAGATTTTAACTTGTTAATCTTTCTCTTAGCTTGTTTGAGTTCTTTGGTAGTCTTAATGAACTCATCTTGAAATTCATGAAATGCATCCAGTAATTCAGAATATGAAGGTTCAGATTCATATACCTTATCTTCCTGATCACTGTTGAATGAGATTTCAGCTTCTTCAAATACAAATGCCATCAGACAGATGTTGGCAATCTTATCTTCATCATTTTCTTCTTCATCTGAGCTGTTGTCCCAGATTGATAAGATATACGCTCTTTTCTTCTTGCCTTTATCTGCAACTTTCTTTTCTTTCTCTTACTTCTTGAGAAAATGTCCCTGCTTCTTGCACTCGTAGCAAGTGACAGGTTCTTTTCCTTCTCTTTTGCTATCTCCAGCTGCTCCTTTCTTGAAGAATTTCTTGTTTCTTTTCTTGTTGTAAAATCTTCCAAATTTTTTGACTATCATAGCCAGAGTTTCTTCATCTAGCTCATCTCCATCGTCAGATTCTTCTTATTTCTCCTCATCAGCTTTCAGAGCAAGACCCTTCTTCTTTCTGTCTTGTCATGCCTCCTTGAGAGCCTTCATCTTTCCTTCATATTCTTCGAGACTACCAAAGAAGGCTGTGACAGATGCCATTGATTCTCCTCTGACTTTCTCTATTGCTGTTACTTTGGGATGCCATTCCAGAGGAAGAGCGCTGAGGATCTTTCTGACATTTTCTGTCTGAGTGTACTCATTGCCAAGACTTTTCAATTGATTCACAATGAGGGTGAATCTCTTTTGCAGTTCTTTAACACTCTCTCCTTCAACCATTCTTAAGCTCTCGTATTCTCCTATGTAGGAGTTCAATTTGTTTTCTCTAACTCTAGTGTTTTCTTCATGAGTGATTTCAAGGGTGTCCCACATATTCTTGGTTGTGGAGCATTGTGAGACCCTGTAGAATTCGTCTTGATTCAATACACTGACCAAGCAGTGTTTTGCTTTGAAGTTCAGCAAGACTCTTCTCCTATCTTCCTCTTTCCATTCGGCCTCTAGCTTCTCTCTATACTTCCCATCATCCTGCAATGTCATTGGGACAAAATCTCCCTTCTGGATGATAGACCATATGTCTAAATCAATGAACTGGAGATAAATTGACATTCTCATCTCCAGTATCCATAGTGCTCTCCACTGAAGCCAGGTGGTCTATTTGTATTGTTTCCCTCTGGTAGTATACTCTCTCCAAAGCCAACCATTGTTCTTCCCGGACTGTTAAATCCTTTGTTTGGGAATTCGAGCTCTGATACCACTTGTTAAATATGTTGGCTTCCCAAGAGAGGGGTGAATTGGGAAGATTAAAATTTTCTACAAAATGTCAATAAAGTGAAGAAAGCAAAGATAATAGTTGAACAGTTGTTCCATTTTGCTACAGTGCCTTCGAAATTCAAATTTTGATACCCAAAATTCGTCTGTCAATGGGCAGTTCAATAAGGCACAATAGTTCATCTATTCGAAATTTGAATTTTCAAAATGCAAAGTTCTTCTGTCAGAGAGGCTTTTTTTCAGACTTACTTCAAAGTTCGAATTTCTGAATACTATCATTTGTATGTCAACATATTATCATAACAGACTCACAAGCTTTGTTTTTGAAATTCGAATTTTCATATTCAAAGTTCGTATGTCAGTGAACCATTTTGATGCTCTTTCCAAACTCAGTTTTCAGATGAACTTTGACATATCTTCAGACGAATTTTTCATTTTTCGTAAGTTGTATTTTGTCTGAAATTCGAATTTTCAAAAGCCAAAGTTCGTCTGTCAGATAAGGCTCTTTTTAGACTTGTTCATTTTCAATACGAAATTCGAATTTCCAAAGTTAAAGTTCAAATTTTCAAAACAGCATATTAGTATAAAAGTTTCACACTTCGTCTGTTAGTGGGTGTTTTTCAAATATTCTATGGATTAACATAGAATCATAGTTTTAAAATATTTTTTTACCAATTCAAAGTCTTTTACTCAATTTAAACATGGCTGTAGATTCTACATCGATTATTGTGCTAGTTTTTCTTGAATTTCTCCACTTGAGATCATTTGTGTACCTTTGATATATTTTCTTCAAACTCTACAAAGTTGGTTTGGAATCATCAAAACACTTAATTCAACAAAAAAATCTTAAAAAAATTTTAGGTACAACTTGTTGAATTTCTGCTTCATCTTATTAATTTTCACATCATGATTGTAAATCAGGGAACAAAAAAAATTTAGCTCACCCTTGTAAATTTTCACTGACATGTTGTAATTTTTTCAACTGAAGAAATGTCAAAAAAAAAAAATCCAGGTGCTCTTTGTTAAATTTTAGCTCCATATGATTAATTTTTACATTATCGTTGTAAATCAGGGAACAAAATAAAATTTTAGCTCACCCTTCTAAATTTTCACCAACATGTTGTAATTTTCTCAACTCAAGAAATGTAACAAAGAAATTTAGGTGTTCCTTATTAAATTTCAATTCAATCTTATTAATTTTCATATCATGGTTATAAGTTAGGGAACAAAAAAATTTTAGCTCACTATTACAAATTTTCATTGGCATGTTGCTATTTTTTGAACTCAAGAAATCTTACAAAAAGTTCAGTGCACCTTATTAAATTTCAACTCTATCTTGTTAATTTCCACATCATGATTGTAAATCATGAAACAAAAAAATTTCAACTCGCCCTTGTAAATTTTCACCGACATGTTGTAATTTTTTCAATTCAAGAAATCTATAAAAAATTTGAGGTATACCTTGTTAAATTTCAACTTCATCTTGTTAATTTTCACATCATGGTTGTAAATTAGAGAACAAAAAAAATTTCAGCTCACTAACACATTGTAATTTTTTCAACTTAAAAAATCTCAAAAAAAGTGCAAGTGCACCTTGTTAAATCTCACCTCCATCTTATTAATTTTCACTTCATAATAGTAAATCAGGGGACAAAAAAAAATTTAGATCCCCCTTGTAAATTTTCACTCACATGCTATAATTTTTTCAATTTAAGAAATCTACAAAAAATTCAATTACACCTTGCTAAATTTTAGCTCAATCTTATTAATTTTCACATCTTGTAAATTAGGAAACAAGAAAAATTTCAGCTCTAAGTTGTAATTTTTTACTAACAAGTTGTAAGTTCCTCAACTCAAGAAATCTTCAAAAAAGTTGAGGTGTACCTTATTAAATTTATGCTTCGTCTTGTTAATTTTTACTTTATGATTGTAAATCTGGTAACAAACAAATTTTACCTCCTATTTAAAAATTTTCACTGACAAGTTGTAATTTCACCTCCGGCAAACTTTATGGTAAACACAACTGCCACAAGCAATTATTTTGGTGAACCCTCACCTCCGGTGCGTTTTCCGATAAACATTATGGCCATTGGTGATTATTCCGGCGAAGTCTTTATCTCTCTCTTCTCTCTTTTAAATTAAGGACAATTCTGTCATTATACACCACCACAAAAAAGACGAAAAAAAGAGAAAAATACATGTATGCATTAAATTGTAATAAAGTTTCCTGGCAAACATTAAAATCTAAATGTCCCAATAAGTTTTCCATTACCAAACACGAGATGTGCGGCACAATTTTTTTCCTATGCTGTACGGCATGACTAGAATCTTTTTTTTTTTCTTCTCTCCATTCATTGTACCAATAGAATCTATTATTTAAACTGTCTCCCGTAAAATTGCAACTTGCAAAAAGAAACTTATATTTTTTATATCTTATATTAATTATTGGCAAAAAATAAATTAATTTTTATTAATATTTAATATACCTTTGGTCCAAAAAATATTTAATATATTAATATTAAATATAAGAACAATATTTTTTTGGTTAAAATATATAAGAACATTAAATAAAATATGAATATAAAACAAAACAATTTGTTATTCATTCTCATTTTTAGCTAGTTATTATTTATTTTGGATGAGTACATTTTTTTACGTAGGAATATTCTTATATATCTTTTTTATAGTTTTTAAATTTTAAATAAAACTATATGTGTTTTTGTGTGTACTGTTGGAAATGAATGATCCCTTTGCTATAAATTTTATTACACATATGGATGATTTTTAGAATATATAATATCACTATAAAAGTTAAAACATATAGAATTGCACTGTTTACAACCATAAGCGTTGTAGCTTATTTCAAGTTCTATACAAATACATGAGACCTATCTTATAATAAGTTTGTTAAAATTAAGATTTACATTCTTTAGTATTTTTATTATGAAAAAGTTTAATAAAAATATATGTTTTCTTAGAAAAAAAAAATTATAATATTTAGTTATAAAAACTATCTACTTATTTATAAATTTTATATTGTCATGGTTTGATTTTATAGTAACATAAAAAAAATACATTATTATTTTTAAATCCATTATGCCCTCCTAATGATGCATTATTCATGTTACACTATGTAATGGTAATTGGACAGTGGAACCAAGAAAATTCAATGCCTGACGTTGTTGCATCTAGACCTAGCAAATCGGATCGGTCTGCTAAGGGCTGGGTAATTTGCCAAATGAGCTTGAAAATTCATACTTGAGCTTGTGGGCTTTTTTTTTTAATTTATGTTTTTTATTTTTTTCATATAATTATTTAAATTAATACAACTAATTATTATTGTTATTCATAAAAAATAACATAATATTTAAATTTTATAATTTATATATTACTAATTAATAAAATAATATGTCTTTTTTAATATTTTAAATAAAAAAAGAAAACAGACTAAACGAGCAGGGTCCAAAAAACTCGAATTGTATTTTAATACCAAATATTGAGACTTAACTTGTTCATTTTTTTCAGGCCTTGCCTGACGAGCTGTTTTAGCTATGTATCCAAATTGGGGAAGGAAATTTTATTGATGTTATGTTGCCTGACGGGCTGTTTTAGCTATGTATCCAAATTGGGGAAGGAAATTTTATTGATGTTATGCGAATACTAAGGATATAGGCTAATAAATTCAACCAGACACTCGTCCTTTTCATTATTAAGCTTCAAATACTTGGTGTGTGATCCAACTAATGAATAATGACAGGAATATGTTTGAGACATGTGGATGGTAATTAAAAAGACCAATAAACAAGTGTATGAGCTGATAGATGAAACAAAGAGGCAAATTGAGCATAATACTAAGAAAAAATTACTAAAATGCTAGTACATGCTAAAAAATAATCGTAATTAAGTAACCTTTTCACATAACCTTCGTTCCCTCCTCCCTCTCCCCAGATGTACAATGTTTCATTCATGATTCCTGGATAACATGAAGTTCATTGATTAGAATCTGATTAGTTTAGTCTCCCCCTCTCTCTCTCTCTCTCACTCTATATATATATATATATATGATTCTTCGTTTGAAATAAGAATAGGAGTTTATTTTCAATGATGTTTTTGCTTTGGGAGTATTAAGGAGAGATTATGGATTGATTTGCATGATTGACGAGGAATTATGGGCACCAATCATGAGTTCAGATTTTATCAAGCTTTTGCTTTGACATTGAAGTCGTTTTTTAAGTGTTCAGAGAGAGTATCATTGTAAAATGAGATGGAGTCTAATTAATTAATTCAGTGAGCATACTCTCAAGCTACAAAATCAATATAAAATATAAAATTTATAATATGCTGCACTGTTTATGAGTTATGAATAAAATATTTTTTTTTCAAACTCCACGTAAAGTGCATTTTATTGATTTTATATGGCTCTTGAGAAGACATGAAAGCTGAAACATGAATTGCTTTGGGAATGGAATGGTTAACAAATGATTCAACCAATTTCTTCAAACGTGCGTTTAATATTGCTCTTCCCTTACAAGTCCATTTAGGAGTGGTTATGAGAAAAATCGTTTAATTAATTTCAGTGGGAGTTTTCATGCAATTCTTGTTTTGCAAAGAGTATTGAGATTTCAGTTTACTTAGAAGCATGCATGGTATTAATTAATTAGTGAAAATTTCTGAAATTGTAATTTTGTCCAATTTCTTAATGCCATGTTGGATAATAAAACTATAAAATAGACCAAACTCAAGAAGATGTGAAAATACTTGTGAGAAGTTGACCTTACCATCAAATTTATTGGAGAGAACATTTAATTACATAGGAAAACACTTGATCATTGAACGATGCTTTATAATTTGAGTTTTTCATTTTTCCAACCAAGTCCAAATATTGTTCGATCAACTATAGCGTCTCTTATTAGTTGCAACATTTTGATATTAAAAAAAAATAAAAAGGGTAATGGATGAAGTAGAAAGTATGAAAAAAAAAATATTCATTCTAAATAGTTAATTAGTTCGCATCGATATGTTTTCCTCAATGAATTTGATGATGAATCAATAATTTTACAACTATTTTTTTGGTTAAATAAGAAGAAAACATTTAACTACAGAGAGAGAGAGCTTTACCAAAAGTGCAATCAAGTATAGCAATGTGCATGTTAAACATATTTTTTATTTGACGAAACATACAATTTAATATTGAGGATTTAAAACATGAAAGCATAAACTCATGAGCTAAAACATAGATATGGTAGTTTATCTCAGCCAAGGAAACTTACGAGAGGTCCATAACAAAGAACTCAGGTGTTACAGAGATGTGATTAACTAGTGCCAAATAAGTAATTATTAGAATTAGGATGAAGCTCACCTGAGGACGTTGTGAATGTAGCGCCTTCAGAGTTGAGAGCAAAAACGAAGACAAGGAAAATATCAAATTAAATTATAAAATAGAGAGAGAAGGGAGCAAAAGTGGAAAGGGGAATGCCAAAAGGATAAGAAAATGAACTTAAAAATATTTGCATCAAGATTTAATTATTGATAGAGAAAATAAAAGAAAAGAATAAGAAACGACAAATGAAGTGCACGTCAGGCATGAAGAGAGAGGTTATCACCAACGGTCAGATGAGGCCCAATCTCATCATCAGCTTCTCAGTTAAGACACTGCGCCCTCCCACTCCATCCCCGCTTTCGATGCTCCCTATTCACTAAACCCCGCTCTCTCTCTCTCTCTCTCTCTCTGGCTGGCCCCATTCAATTCTCCAATCTACCCCTCGTCTCCTCCATGGACCCCTCCTCCATCGCACCTCCTCCCACCTTCACTGCCGCTCCTACCGCCGTTCCGGCTCCCTTCCTCCAACCTAACAACCACGTCGCCGTCGCTGCCAACGCCAATCCAAGTTCTGCCCCAGCTCCCAACCACCCTCCCTATGCTGAGGTAAGATTATGATTTATGACAGCAAAGATTGACAATCCAACTTCTCTCTCTCTCTCTCTCTCTCTCTCTCTCTGTGGAAGCTTCTTCTTTTTCCACTTTCACTGTCATTCTTGACCTAATCTTGCTGTTTATTGTCATGCCCCCGTTTGAATTCTATTCTGTGTCAGATGATACGGACAGCGATCACGACTCTCAACGAGAGAAACGGATCCAGCAAGAGAGCCATCTCCAAGTACATAGAGCAAGCCTATCCCAACCTTCCTTCTACTCACCCTACCTTGTTGACTCAGCATTTGAATCGCTTGAAAACCAATGGTCTTCTTGTTATGGTCAAGAAATCTTACAGACTCCCTAGATCTGATGCTGCGTCCACTTCTACCGCTCATAGAAGACCTGGTCCTGGTCGACCCCCCAAGCGCAAGCCCAACACCGTCCCTCAGCCACAGCCAAATGCCAACCCTGTATGGCTTGCGCTTGGGCTTGAAGATGAGCCCACTATCCCTGAGGCGACCAGAGGGGGCCCGGGTCCTTCATCGAACACTGGGACCAACATAGTGGACCAACCTGGGCCATCAGCGCGTAGGGGACGACCACCCGGGTCTAAAAGGCCTGGGCGTCCTCCCAAGCCCAAACCGGACTCGCCATTTTCTAATGGGCCTAAGAGGCGTCCTGGTCGCCCTCCCAAAAATCAAACGAACGTGACGGTCATTCCTTTTGCTCCTCCCGATGCCGCTATACCCGCCGAAGCCGCAACTGCAGGCACAGTCCCCGCGGTACAGCCAGATACTGGTGCGCCTTTGCTATCTCCAAGAAGTAGAGGACGGCCGAAGAAGAGTGCAGCTGCAGTGCCGCCATTGGGAGCTGCGCCACAAGCTGTTGGAGCTGGTCCCGCGGTACGGCTTAATACTAGTGTGCCTTTACTTTCTCCGAGAAGTAGAGGACGGCCGAAGAAGAACGTAGCTGCAGTGCCGCCATCGGGAGCTGCGCCACAAGCTGTTGGAGCTGGTCCTAGTCCTGGGCGTGGACATGGACGCGGGCGTGGGCGTGGCCGAGGTCAAGGATTATTGCCAGGACGGCCTCCGAAGGTTGCAGGCGTAAAATCAGTCGGCCGGCCAAAGAAGGTGATCCTTGTAGCTGTTAAAAATTCTGCCTCATACTTCTTTCTGATCTTTTCCCAAGTTAAGCACTGTTCTATTTACGACGCTTGGTTAGCTTATTTGTTGTGAAATGTTTTTCTAATACTTTATATTTTCCGTACCAAATTATTGACTTCATCGTAATCAAACCTATCCTCATTGACTTACGGACTCTCTCTCTCTCTCTCGTTTTCTTAGGGTCCGTCTGTTTGGTTCAACCGTATGATTAAGAATGATTGGTTCAACCAAAGATGGGAGGGGAGGAATTTTAATGGAGGAGATTGGAGAGATTTTAAAATTTTCTTATTTGATGTTTGATGAAATTCAAGAGGAGGAGATTGAAAAGATTTTAATGAAATTTTGTTTGATGCAAGAGAAATTTTGGAGAGCATTGAACTCAATTCCCTACAAAAAAAAAATCTCAACTTAGAGGAAAATAAAAAGGGAATTGGGGGAAATTAAATCCTTCCAATTCCCTCCATATTTATGAACTAAATAAGGGGAAGGGGAGGCGATTTAATCCCCTCTCCTCCCTTCCCCTTCCCTCAAAAAAAATTCTAACCAAATAGGGCATGAGGAATTATTCTCCGTTTGGGGGGGGGGGGGGAATGGAGAGGATAGGGTTATTTTCCAATTTCTCTAAGTTATGGTCTTAGGTCATGCAATTTTTTGTGAGGCGTTTTTGTTGCTCACTACTTCATTCCTTTAGAACTGGACCATGAGTAAACTTTGAAGCATTATTCTTTTCTTGTTTGCAATGAATGAATTAAAACATTTTATAGTGATTTTACTTAAGAATCCTAATTGGAATCCGCTCTTTGGCATATGTATTCAGGTTTTAAAAATTTGCCTGCTGTGAGTAAACTTTAAGGCATTATTCTATTCTTGTTTGCAATAAATGAATTAAGACATTTCGTAGTGATTTTACTTAAGAATCCTAATTGGAAGCCGCTCTTAGGCGTGTGTATTCCCCACAATTCTTTTTGGTTCAGGCTTTAAAAAGTTGCCTGCTGCCAGGCCTATGATCATCTCTCCTGAGTAAATATGAATTTTAAGTTAGAAACTTAACAGGATTTTGTATGAGACGAATTTGCCGCAAACACTTTTAAGATGTATAAATGCTGCAGTTTGAATAAGGAAACTTTGGGATTGTAGATAATACAGAGTTGTTTTTTATCATGGTATGCATTGTAATTACTTTTGTTCCCAATATAAATGATTTATTTTGTTATCTGTTGTGCTGCAGCATGCCCTGCCTTTTTTGCTATCTAAATCTATGGGAATTGTTTTCATTTTCATTGCATTATTTTTTGTCGGACCAGGGAACATCTGTTGAGGTTGAGTTGAGGAGGAAACTTCAATATTTTGTAAGTTTAAATAGTCATTTGCATGAATGCTCAATTGGTCAATTTATTACACTATCATAGATTTGATCATCCATGCCTCTGTTCTTTTATAACAGCAATCAAAAGTTAATGAATCACTTGGTGTGATCAAGCCCCATTTTAACCTAGAAAGTCCAGTTAGTGCAATTGCAGCAATCCAAGAATTAGAGATACTAGCTGCAATGGACCTTAGTGTTTCATTAAGAGATGAAACACAAGAACTTCCGGCACATGCATCTGGTTCAAGATAGGAAGATGTTCATGAGCCCCAAAATGATGGTGAAGAACTTGCACAGGTGTTCGTAACAAGGCACAGGGGGTAAAAGATCTGTAAATCGAGTAGGAGGTAGCAGAAATGATTTTTCATTGAAAGTATAATGAATATATCCGTTTAAGTTTGATGTTTGTGCCGCAGTTTAGATTGACCCTGAAGTAATGTTCAGAATACTGATGATTCTGTTGTTATTCGAGTAAGAGTTGCTTCACAGCTTCTTGTAGTCATATCAATGTTTGTTGGTCCCTTTTGAGATTTATATTTATCCTCTTCATCCCTTTACCCTATTGGTTACTCTGTTTAGGGCTTGTATATAGCCTTTTGTTTCTGAAACTTTCCTGTTCTTCTGTCTATTTCTATCAGTTTGATACATAGGTGATGAGACAATAGGGCTCTTAGCGTAGAAATTGTTGACATCGGTAACTTTCTGGGAAAAATGGCTTGTCAGCATGACAATCTGCTGAAACTGTTGAACACTGGGAAGGGAAGAACTAGTGTTTCAGGTTTATTAATAGCGCCTCTTTTTTTGTTTGTGTTGTTAGTGACTAAAAAATGACTGGAATGTATTGGATTAATGAATTTTGTTTAGAAAATAGATGCTTGCTTGAAAGAATGTGACATGTTGTTGATTGCAGCTGCGGCTGCATCTGGTATGCCAGGTTTCATTTATTTTTTGGTTATTAACTTTACATTTAATAGTGTTTGTGGTGCTAATTCTGTGGTTTTAGTTGGGTTTGTGAATTCCCTTGCTTAGGTTTGCCACTTATAAATTCTGTGTTCCTTCTGCCCATATCTGATTCTGTTCAATCTGAAGGATGAAGAGAGACAACCAAGGAAAATTTCTTGTGCTTTTGTGATCTTAGGTTGACCAAATGAATGTGGGAATGTGATAAGGCAATTGCCTCTTTACTTAAAACTTGTTATTTAATACATATGAGGCGTTTATAGTTATCATTCAGCTTAAAATTTTTCAGACCGAAAGAAATCTTTTGCCTAGTTGTCACCTTCACTGGTTTTTCTCCTGTCTTCCTTTCCCTGCGTAAATTTTGTGATCTTAGTGGGTAAAATTTCATTCCCTCTGTTTTTCTGTTCAATTGAAACTTTGCTCAGTGGATTAGATTTGATGTGGCTTGTATTATCCCCCATCCCCTCAGTGTCACACCCTAAAAAATGCGACAAAAGGAAAAAAAGAGAACCAATTGAGTTTTTTTGACGAAAACTGACTTATAAGGAGTTGTCATCCAAATTTTGAAGGAAAATCTGGAAAAATCGAATTAGGAAAAAAAAAGATGGTTTGCATAGTCAACGTTTGATTCGGGAGTCAATTATATATGAAAAAGATATTAAATATTCCATAACATCCGTTTCTTTTTTATTATTTTTCTTTTTTTTTGTTGTTTTTTATTTATTATTTTCATTTTTTTTTATTCTCTTTGTTTTTTTCTTTTTTCCTTTTTTCCTCCTCGTTCTTTCTTTATTTTATTTTTATTATTATTACTTTTTGTTTTGTTTAGTTTTCTTTTTGTTACTTTTTTTTTACATTAATCCCTTTTAAAATAGATAAGATTTTTGAAGAATCAAAATAAAGGGGTAGAATTTTTTTTTAAGACTATAAAGATGGGACTTTGTTTTTTTTTTTTTTAGCTTATCTTAAAAGATAGGAAAACAATTTGATTAGTTTAAAAAATTAAAGGAAAGGAATAGGATTTTTGAAAATCTCAAAAAGAATTGGATTTGGAAAACATATATTTTATTTATTATTATTTATATTTTCTTTTATTTTATAAATTTTGAATTTAAATTGATAAAATTTGCATCAATTTTTAATTACGTTTTTTTAATTTTTTTTTATTTTTATGTATAAACACTAGACAAAGTGTTCACACCCAGCATATGTAATGTACTCATAATGAAGCTCTCTGGGAAGAATCGGTTAGCCTGATGGGAAATTGGTATGATTTCGTAGAATGCTGTTGAAATTGTGTTTATTTCCGAGGGGACAAAATTGTGTCTGTGCGTCTTTCCTGCTCTCGTTATCATTTTTTTTTTCCAGCATGTAAGTCTACTTGAAACTCCTGGCTTAAGCATACTGATTTATTTGTGTGTTGTTTAGCTTCATCGAGCAGGCAAAGCTTTTGGGTTGTTTTGGCAATCGGCCCCCCATGGTCACAGAAGAGTCCGTGTTAATTATTGGTCTGCCGAACTTCCTTCTCTTTTGCTGAAAGAAATCGCATTTATTGTCTATTCCCTCACTAAAATTTAAATGTTCCAGTTTACTATCTCTCATTTTATATTATTAATGAAATATTAATTATAATTTTTATTATTTTACTTTCATTAAAAATAATGATATGAAAAATATAAGTAATTTTTTAATATTTAATTTAAAGATATTTTAGTAAAATATTTAAATTTTATTATAATTTAGTTTATTTAATAGTTTTATTGGTTTGTATAAAAAATTATAAAATGGCAAATAAAATGAAACGAAGGAAGAATAATATTTTTAAGAAAATTAAGTGTTTTGTTTTTTACACTTAAATACTAATTAATATTGCAAATGATAGTAATATAGTTTTTGTTCTCCTATTAGCAGACGAGTCTTCAGTTTAGAATCACTATAACGTTATAAAATTATAAAAGCCGAGGAATGGGATAAAATAAAAGCACATGGAAATAAATCTAAATGGGAACACATTGAAAACAAATTTTATACGTCCTTTATTTTCCTTTTATGAGTGAAGTTAAAATGAATGGATTATATGTATAGTATGAGGCGTAGTAGTAGTCCTTTTGATAAGTCATAACTAAAAATGAAGAAAAAAGTAAATTATTCCAAGAGTAAGTATAGTGTTTTTCGGTCCAAAGATGGTAGAAACCAAACCAGGAATGGCTTGCTTGTCTGCATTACGATGTAGCCAACTGTCAGTTAACCCACCCGACGACAGAAAAATGCTAGAATTTGTGTTGTGCGCAGCACGCGCCCACACGAGTTGGACTGTTGAGCAGGGAGTGAGTAGGGCTTGGATGACGGTAGCGCGTGGTATCGACGCAAGCAAGCACAGTTTAGGGGGGAAAAATGAGGCAAGACAGGGAAAGCCGCCCCCGACCGGTTCACGCCACCAACAACCCGTTTAGATTTCAGTTAGTTAAAAATAAGTTTTGATAGAATTAGTTTTATAACATAATTATGATAAAAATTGATTTTGAACTAACGTATTTATATTTGGATGATTTATTTAAAAATTAGTTTTGATAAAACTCATAATTTTTCTCTAAATTGAGTTTAAACTCTATCCCATGATTAATTTAATTTACTTGGATTAAAATTTAATTTACATTTATTTAATTGAAAACATAATATATCTGATATAATATTTTTTTACAGGTCATGATCTATAAAAATTAAAATTTTAAAGGGATATTTTAGTCAATAGATAGGATAAATTTTATGAAAATATTATTTTCCTAATTTTCTATTTTTTCTCATTTTTATTGATCTATTTTTATCTGTCTTGAAAATAAATATAGGAAAAAAATGAATAACCAAACCGAAAAGCAGTAAATGTATTACTTCTCCTTCAACTCCGTTTTCACCCAAATTCAAGGCAGCAACGCAACTAATTTGAAGACCCAAACATCAATAAAAAATTGGGAGAATTGGTTTGCGGCTGGAACGTGATTTCTGAAGGAGAACCAAACGGAGCCTAACTTGGGAACTTTGGGAATTGTTTTAATGTATTATCTGTTTTAATATTTTTAAAATAATTTTCTAGAATTATTTTTAACAACAAGTTTTGAAAATTAAAAAATAAAAAAAATTATTTGAATAATTGTTACAAAAATAGACTCCTCTTATCTGTATTATAGGTGTTTTGTATGATAAGTTTTAGTTTAAAATATGATGTTGGATATTTTTCTTCCTATTTTATTTATATCTTTAATTTTTTTTACTCCTTATTTATAATCACATAATGATAATAGAATATAATATTTAATAAACATGGGAAATGTTGGTATTCTTTACATTAATTTCAAATTAAAAAATAATTTTCTTAACATATGTATAATTAATACAAAATAACTTATAATATGGATCATAAAGAGTAACTAGCAAGTATTAAATAAATTGTTAAAAATTTATAACTTTGCCACTAATTATGAAGGTATTTTTTATCTTTTTCTTATGTTTTCAGAACAAAAATACGGAACATTTTAAAAATGTTTCGAGTTTTCTGTTCTTTTATTTTTTTTATTTTTTAAAAAATTTTATAAAATACAGTATTATCAAACAATTTTTTTTATTTTCAAAAATTAAAAAACTATTAAGAAAACATGAATCAAATAAACTCTTAAATTCAATAATGTACTAAGTTTTTCAATTTCAAATTATTTTTTGTGTCATTCCTTCTTCTATTTCAAAAAGTCATTTTTTTGTTATATTTTTTCTTCTATTTCATCCCATTACATTCTAGGTATGTAGCAAACTAGCACTTAAAGTGACATCTTTTTCAATGATCACCAGAGTAAGATACAACATGCTTGGAAAAATAAGGGCTCCAATGGTATAACTCTTGGAAAAGTATACTTTTTGGAAAATTTATACATAATATTCTTATTTTATTTTTTATTTCTTGAAAAGTTTAATTAATTTTCAAATAAATATACGATATTTTAATTTTAAAGACATAAATACACTTTCTATTTAAAAAATTAAGAAAGGAATTATAAATTTTTTTAGGAAAATATTATAAAATGTTCAGGAAGTAGAACTTCTCTAAGTTTTATTTGAGAAGTTTTATTTCTCCAGTTAAGTTAAACTTTTTCAGGATTTTTAAATTTTTTTCGAACCAAGTAACACTAATCAATTCATTTCTTAGAAAGTTTAGCTTTCTTTTCCCACTCGCCTCATATCAAGTGAACCCTAAATTTTAAAAGAATTACTTCTCCAATTTTTAATATAGAGCCTTTTGACTTAATCTTGAATATATGCCATTTTGACCAAGGTGGAAAAAATTGGACCGGATCGGCTGGTTTAATTGGGCCGACCGGGAACCTGTGCCAAGCCCAGCCTAGTTATGGTTGAAGATCGGTTAATTTCAGAACCGGTACAAATCGGTTAAAATAGTCAAGAATTGGTAAAAAATAAGTACAAAACCAATTTGAATTGGTTTATATTTTTTTATTTTTAATATAAAATGACATTATTTTTAATACTAAGTAGTATTATTTTTTGTATAAGTTTTTTCTATATTATATAAGTATTATTATGATATATAATTATTAACAATGATAAATTTACTTAACATATAATATGAAAATAGAATATCAATTGACTATTTTAAATTCAAAATATAATTATAAATGAATATTAACTTATTTAGATTTTAATATTAGATTATAAAACTTATTAATAATATTTTTAATTTTTTATATGATATATAAAATTAAAAAATTATTAAATTTATTTTTCATTCTAGTTTGAATGTTAATTTTATGATTATAAATAAATATTTTTTATATTTTTCATTTACATTATTTAAAATACATCAATTTATTCATAATCGGTCTGATTTTAATCCAACCATTAAACCTTAAATCGGTGCCTCATTCGGTTCAATGGATGGTTCTATTTTTAATGCCTTATTTTGACTTGATCTTAAATATGACTATTTTTCATGTGATTTTTTAGGTGATTAGCTAATTTTAACTCCCTATTTTTTCTATATAATTTGATTAAAAGGGTTTATATTAAGTACCGATACGAGTAATAGTTTTATCTTCATTTACGTAAAATATGCACAGAAGTAATTACCTTGTGTTTGGTAAAAAAAATTTCCTTGTGTTAAAACCAAAAAATATTTTCTACTGTGAGATAAAATTGATGTCACAATTCCAAAAGTCACCGAGTCTCATCAAATGAAAAACGCATGATCAAATGAACTGAACCCTTTCTTAATTTGGGTATGGTGGCGTTAGGATTGAAAGCTACCTGAATTCGTTCCCAATGAGCTCCAATGTGCAAATAGATAACACAACGGATCATCGTAGGAAAGAGAAGACAAAGGGAAAAAAAATAATAAATGACAAAAATTTCTTGTTACATTTTCCTCTAAAATAAACTCTTTTTCAATGGCAAAACCGGGTCAGACGATCCTTCCTTTCTCAGCAAAACTACTTCTTTTTTTGTTGGGGCCAACCTCTCTCACTCTCTTTTCGTACTACTTAAGAAATACTTAATCCATACCTTAATATAAGAGATATGAAACAAAATCATACAAATCAAGAAAAGTAATAAATTTATTTGGAATATAAAATAGTTTCTAAAAATACCCTCATTTAATGTTAATAACTATTCCATCATGCAATTAATATAAATAAATTATATTAAAAATATATCATCTTAATTAGAGGCATTTTTGAAAAAAGTCATTAAATATACCAGACAAACCCTATGTGTCCCTTATATTTTGAAACACGGAAATTCTCTCAATTGTCCCTTATATTAAGGAACGGAGAGAATATCACAATGTTAAATTTCTTCCTTCTTCTCATGTTATTTGTTATTTTAGAAAATTTTAAATATCTCAATTTATTTATTAGTTCACATTACTAATAAAATATTAATTATATTTTTTACTATTTTATTTTTCATTAAAAAGTAAAAAACAAAAACAATACTAGTAAGTAGAGTAAAGTCATCTTTTAACATTTAATTGAAAGATGTTTTGATAAAATATTATTAAATTTTAATATAATCTAGATTATTCAATAATTTTATTGATTTATATAAAATTTTTTAAAATAACAAATAAAATAGGATGAAGAGTGTTTAATTATCTAACCCAACATATGATGCCTGATGCAAGCAATGATGTTAATTGTCAGTTTCGTTCTGCATTATCTCTACCACATCCGCATGGTGCTTTTTCGAAGGAGTAGAGGCATTTATAAAAAATAAAAAAAGGTCGATGATTGGGCATAATTAAAAAAAATGACAATAACAATGACAGACATGAGACATCCATACTTTAATTCATTATTTTCCACCATACATATTGTCCACGTAATTCATAGCTGGCTTGAAAAGAAATGTGCCATGTCATGCCTTGCATTAGGGTTTCCTCCAAAGGCAAAACTAAATAAAATATGACCATACCGAAGTTTCATGAAACCTAGAAAGTAACAACCGAAAACTAACCTCATACAGATGAAGAACAAATTATTCACGATTGATTTAAGTTCTTTCTCACTGTAACATTGCTTTTTCTCTGTCATTCATCTCATCACATATATATATCTATCCATCTCACACACTTAAGAAGCTCTCTAACATGACGCTATTTCCCAATATAAATACTACATATTATCAAACTTAGTAGCTTGGCATAGTTGGTTAGTGATTGTGAATGCTAAGACAGGGTTATGAGTTCGATTCTTATCTACAGGGTCACGTTAAAGAGTTTTGTGCTAGTAGTCTTCACCTTCGAGTAAGAGTTGGACTTTGCAAGTAATCAAATTCAGATTAGTTAGGATTCAATATAACTACCAAAAAAAATAGATGCGTAAGCAAAAAAAATTATACATATTGTTAGTGCTTTTGATATTTGAGGACCTATTTTTGTTCATCTTTGGCAATCCTTGGATATGGAAGATCACTCATATAGGAAGGCAAAAAAATCATCAAAAGGTGAACTTTGTGCTGGGCACATAAAAGACAATTTAACTTGCTCCGCCGTAAAGGAAAAAAAAGAAGGTACAACCAAAAAGGAAAGAATTCAACAAGCATAAATCTTTTGGTAAAGCAAGCAACTAACAGGTGTTAGTCTTAATGGAATGGTTTAGAATCATTTAAGTACTATATCTTAGGTTTGAGAGACCACATGAATGTAAAAAATATTTTTGGGAGACCTCCATCTGAATAAACCTGACTATAACTTGATTTGAATTAGTTGTAATCCAAAATAATGATCAAATACCAGAGGCTATTAAAAAAAAGATCTTTTGACAACCCTTGTATGTGTGCTATAGATTAATGGGGTAAAAATATTAAAAAAGAAAATATTTGGACATCGCCAGAGAGAGTAGGCTTCAGGGAGTTGGCATGTTGCCAGATTTGACTTCCCCCATTGGCGAAAATAAAAAACAATTCCCAGAATTCTTTTTAATTATTTATGTTGCTATGATTTCCTTAACGTTATCATCTCTGATCTTATATATAGTAATATGTTAGTAGAAAGAATTGAGTAATCAGCCAAGATTCCTCTGTATTTAAGGTTAAGTGCTGAAGTGAATAATTATTTTGATTAAGAAAAAATAGTTTTAAGAGGACTGTCTATGATGCCTGCTAAATCGGGGCACTGGAACAAGGACAGAATATAATAAAAAGGTATGGCCTTGGTGTTAAGAGATCAAGGATTCATAAGCTACTTTTCCGTCTAAGTCTGGGCCTGGGGTGGGTAAAAAGAAGCCACCAGAATTATATGCGTTGAAGATTCAAGAATTTGCGGTGGTGAATTTCGAATATAATATTATTTTTAAGTGAACAATTGAAAAGCTGCGTTGGGTCACTTTCATGTTGACAAATAAATTATTTGGAGAGGATGCAAAGTGCAAACATGCCATGGCCGTTGGCATTAATGGCCAAAAACGAGGCAGCGATAAATGTCAAAATTGGGCTTACATCTGCCTCTCCGACTTTTTCTTCCCTCTTCTGCTACTTCTTCCATCGTTTCTTTGTCCTCATCCTGCAGGAAGCAAACAAAATCACAATTTGTGCACTTTTTGGTGCCCCTTTGCTGCGGATCTGCTCTCTCTCTCTCTCTCTCTGCGTCTCAAGGGTAGTTCATGGAGGAATAATTTTGGTCAAATGTAAATAATTAGGCCCGTTTCTTTCTATAATTAGCCGCAATTCACTCTATCATAGTATTTTAGATTCTTAATCTTACTCCTGTCAACTTTTATTTGATTAAAAGATAAGGACTCCACTCTCCACCCGACTGTAACTTCATTTGGTAAAAAAAAAAAAAATTAAGGATAAAATTTGTTTGCAATTTTTTTTTGGTATAAGCTATCTCAATGTTTGATAAGTTAGTAACAGATAAGAATTCATTTTAAGTAATTTTGGTAAAAATTGAAATGCATAAGAAAAAAGGACGAGCAGTCAATAATCATAGGGAGTTGCTAAAAATCATCCACTTCCCCGTAGGTATTGGATGGTTATGATTGATCAGAGCGCAGAAGGCATATTGGAATTGATAGAGATTTTTTTCATGTTAAAGTTGTAGGCAAATCATGGAGGCTGATAGAGGAAAAGAGTTAGGACATGCTTTGAGCCATCTCCTGTAATTCTTGGCTTTCCTTGTTTTTCCTTCTATGTGCTCCTCATTGGTGTTTTTTTTTTGTCCGTAATGTCGGTCAATTTCTTCGTTTTTAACGATTTTGTAAGAAGCCTGCTTGTGGAAAATTATACTCGCTTCCATTTTAAAATGTCCAAAAATAGGTATTTAAATTATTAAAATAAAAAATATAATTAAGCATTTTAAACATATCATAATTTTTTTTTAAATGTTCTTATTTAATATTTTCACTTTATTCTTCCTTAGTTTATATATCATAATAATAAGTTTATTTTAATTAAAAATAAAATTTAAAAAAATACAATAATTTATTATCTTTTATATTTTAAAATAAAACATATTTAAAAATCTTTGGAACGGAGTAATTATAATCCCACAAACAACGTGAACACGCGAACAACGTGACAATGTAGGGGAGAATTTGACTTCTTTCACAGTTAAAATTTTTCTAAATCCGGATGCCAAAAGTTTTTTTTTTCCCAAAGCAAAAACATGGAAGCATTAATGGCTACCGTTATCGGCGAGCATTGAGGACAGCATCAAAAGCAGGATACAGAGTTAGACCAGAGTCAGATGAGTGTGGTTGGAATCGTAAACCAAAAACCAAAGCGTGAAAGTGAGTTTTTGCTACTTCCACTTTAAATTCATTTGTCCTATAGTTGGAAAAGCGGCATTTATCACAAAGAACAAACATCGAGTTTGCTTGAAATAGCAAAGGTGGAGCTGAAAGCAATGATTTTTCCAACTTGTTCATTCAATATTCCGATTCTGAGCACCTCACAAATTTCAGATCCATGTTCATGCTCATGCTGCCACAAGTCGATTTGGGACTCCGCAATACACAGAGCCAAGGGAGGGAGAAGAAAGTGAAAGTCATTTGGCCGTGTTTCCCACCGAGTTCAGCTTTTCATGGGACCGTGAAATCCTTCTCTCCCTATACTCTAGTGGGTCACTCTTTGTGGCCCTACTCTCCCACTTGCTGCTCTATTCTGTCTTAGCCTCTGCTTACCTGCTCTTCTATTTACTTTAATTTTCTGTTCAAACTCCTTCATGTCTCTTCTATTTTTGTGCTCTACCTCCATTTAGCCGAAGAAAGATCTTATTTTATTTTCCCCCTTCTCAATCTTTGAGCTCAACAATTTTTGTTTTCTGCTTCATAAAGGTGATCTATACCATAAAACTTATGAAATTGGTTGTTTGGATATTTCAGGATTATCTTCGACAGTTGTTTTTTGTCGTCCACTTCAAACAAAACTGTTCACTTTTAATCCAAGCATCTGGATCACCTTGATTGGACAGCGTTCGCAGGTTATTGCTTGAATAAGTTTAAGGTGTTCCGTGGATTTGATTGTTTCGATTGCGGACTAAAGAGCTGATGGTAAAGGGCTCCTTGAATAATTTCTTTGCTTAACCTTCTGAGACATAGCGATTAGGATTTGATACTTGTCCAAGACAATGGAGATGCCTCAGTTTCTTTAGCATTCGATACTGTAGCTTGTAGAAAAGATATGAAGAACATTCTTAAGAAGCTTCATATCATGTCTAATCGATCAGAAGATGCAGAAGGGTCTACTTCATCAAGAGCCAACAAGTCCAATTATGGTTCATTCCCTAAGAAGCCTTCGAACTCTCGCTCTCCTCAAAGTTCTGAGCATAAACCCTTTCCGGGGCTTTCGAGTTGGTTGAACTCGGTTGCTAACAGGCAGAGTCCCAATCCTCCATCTACGAATCTGAAAAGAGGAGAAAGAGTGGAACCATCGGATTTAGTTAGCAGTGGTGGTTTGGATATTGTTTCGTATTCAGCGAGGCGTGATTCCGGGTCTAGCAATTCGAGGGATCCTGAAGTAGAGGAAGAGTATCAAATACAATTGGCTTTAGAAATGAGTGCAAAGGAGGATCCTGAGGCAGTGCAGATTGAAGCTGTTAAGCAGATCAGTTTGGGTTCTTGTGACCCTGATAATACACCAGCTGAAGTTGTGGCCTACAGATACTGGGTTAGTCACTTTATCCACTTTAAGCCCATTGACTTGAGGTTGAAGTCACATTCTCCTTGTTATGATGATTCCGTCAGAAGCAAAGATAATGGGTGAAGTAAGATTGATCATTATGTCATTCAATGAAATATGTGAGTCATCTAGAAATTTAAAAAGAATTTCAGATGGATAGATGGTATTTAGTTCTATACGGTGAAGCATGGGATTATGGTTAAGGCTTACATTTCAAATGAACATCAGCATTCTTTTGGAATTCCAGGACTGTTTTAATAAAATGTCTAGTTCAGATTTGTCTAAAAAATGTCCTATAAATTGTTCAGAGGACATACGTTGTGTGTTGGCTTTGTCTTGCACTTTTTCCATGCAGCATCTCCTGCATTTCATTTACCTTCCCTCGATTCTGTATAACTTTTATATAGTTTTTGGCTTATTCAAAATGCTGCCTACATTTTCTCTGTATGTGCTTCTTAATTTTTTTTTTCCCTTTTTGCCAACCTCTGTATGAGCTTCTTACATGCAATCATATGGTGACGTAGAGGTGTTCTCAGGTTGCTGTATAGTGTTTGGATTGTTTCACAAAATCCATGAATTGATGGACTTAGTCGTATATGCCCTTTGGTTACTTGACTCTATTTTGTCCTGCTTTATTCCTTTCTAACTTATCTCATATCGTAGATTTATCAATGCTTCACAGAATTACAATGCTCTTGGTTATGATGACAAGATCTTGGACGGTTTCTATGATCTATATGGGATCTTGAATGAGTCTCAGTCAACCTCTGCAAGAATGCCTTCCCTGGTAGATCTGCAGGGGACACCGACCTCAGATGGTGTCACTTGGGAAGCAGTCTTGGTCAATAGGCCTGCTGATTCAAATTTGGTGAAACTTGAGCAAAAAGCCCTAGAGCTGGCAGTCAAGTCAAGACCAAAATTTGAAGTAGTTGTAAATAGCAATTTGGTGCAGAGGCTTGCCATATTAGTGGCTGACTATATGGGTGGACCAGTTACAGATCCTGAAAGCATGACAAGAGCATGGAGGAGTCTTAGTTACAGTCTGAAAGCAACCCTTGGTAGCATGGTTTTGCCACTTGGTTCTCTGAACATTGGATTGGCTCGACATCGTGCATTATTGTTTAAGGTACTTGTTCCTCCATTTTCTTTTGTGGTTTGAATTTTAATTAAGAACTATCCCATGTATAAAGTGATGGATGCCTCTAGCAATGTAAACAAATTTTTGTTAGATGATATGAAGAGAATGAGCCAATCATGACTGCCACATGCTAAGAGGTTTTCATTATATTTTCTAACTTGGGGATTTACTATGCCCTTGAGATATTCATGAACATTTGTATTTTCTTTTTTTGGTACTTTTGATATAAAATCTTAGAACTCCTGTCCTTTGATATATAAAGTATTTCACTATATCGAATATAGGTTTTATCTGATTGTGCGGGCATCTCGTGCCGCTTGGTCAAAGGACAACAATATACGGGTTCTGATGATGTGGCCATGAACTTTGTGAAGGTTGATGATGGAAGGTAACTGTTAATAGATTTGTTTTTCGTGACGTTGGAAAGATATGTTTTTATGTAGTTCTCCTTGCATTGTATTGAGACATAATTTTTTATGCCTATATAAATTATTTTTCTAGTTTTCTGTCATCAATATTCCATTGAGTACACATGCAATCACACTCAATGCTTCTTTTGTCTCAGATTGCTCAAGGGTAGAACCTGCGTCTTGTTACTTGTCTCTTTTATGTCTTCATTAACCTTTCCTGCTGTAGCATTTTGTAGTTTTTCAAATAATAATTCTTGAAAAGTGATAGTAGCTGAATATTACGTCATTCTTTTCATAGCTTTTTTAAATAGGAGTTGCAAAGCATTATTCTGTTTCTATAAGATATGGTTAATATAAATTTCAGGGAGTACATTGTTGACCTAATGGCAGATCCTGGAACACTTATTCCACCTGATGCAACTGGATTGCATAACGAGTATGATGAATCTTTTTTTGTGGCCAGTCCTTTATCAAGAGATCTTGATTCCTCTTGTGTCGCGTCATCCAGCAGCGGGGTTGGAAGTTCATCTGAGGAAGCTTCAGACTTTGGTACATTTGACAAAAAAAACAGATCAAAACAGATTGCCTACGCAGGCAAAGAATCTGATGTAAGCAGGCCCACTGCAGGCAAAGACGAATCAAAGAGCCCCTTGAATGACTTCAGATGTCCCCCTAATGTTGAAAAGTTCATGATGCAGGAAGCTCCTGGTAGACCAAATTATCCCTACGGTCATGCAAGATCTCCTTCTTGGACTGAAGGGATCAGTTCCCCTGCAGTTCGTAGAATGAAAGTGAAAGATGTTTCACAATATATGATTGATGCTGCAAAGGAGAATCCTCACTTAGCTCAAAAACTTCACCATGTTTTGCTTGAAAGTGGTGTCGTTGCTCCTCCAAACTTATTTTCTGAAACTTATCACCAGCAGGTATGTGCCCCAATTGTTGAGGCTAACTCCAACACCAAGGAAAAAGACTATAAACAGGAGAGTGGGAAACAGAAAACTCAGGTTGATTCCCACCGGAGTTCGTCTCAATTCTTGCCACCTTTGCCTCACTACAGAACTCATCTCAAAGCAATTCCTAGCAGTCAGCTGGAGCATTCTAAGCCTGTAGAAGGTTTAGGGATCAACCTTCCTTTTGATACAAGGGAAGCAGCTGGACAGCACTCCCCATCACATGGAGAAGCAACTCCTATAAGATATGGGAGAAATGTACCAGTTGCTGCAGCTGCTGCAGCAGCAGCTGCTGTTGTTGCTTCTTCAATGGTAGTTGCGGTGTCAAAGTCAGGTACTGACTCAAATATTGAGCTTCCTGTTGCAGCAGCTGCCACTGCTACTGCTGCGGCTGTAGTAGCAACCACTGCAGCTGTTACTAAACAATATGAACAGGGAAGTCGAAGTGATGGAGATTCAGATGGTGCTTTTTATGAGCACAAGAGCAGTGATCATGGAGAACACACTGTTTTTGGAGCAAACTCAGAAGGTGAGAGGATATCTGACAGATCAGCAAGTAATGATAGCACCAAATCTGATTCTGCACTAGATGATGTTGCTGAGTACGAGATTCCATGGGAGGATATCATGCTGGGTGAACGTATTGGGCTTGGTATGAACTGTACAGCATTCAATAAGACTCAATTACATTCTTTTAGATGGTGCTTTAGTGTATTGCAACAGGTGTTTGTACCTCGTTTTACATATGAAGACTTAATTTCACTTATGTGACATATGCTTGGCCTGCAGGATCATATGGAGAGGTGTATCGTGGTGAATGGCATGGAACTGTAAGTTTTTTATGCTCATCTTTAACAAATTGTATTTAGTTGCAAGCATTTCATTGGCATATATGATGCATCTTTTTCTCCTCTCATTTACTTTTCTCATTTTTAGAAGTGTGAACTTTTAAAACCTAACTTCTCACTTATTCAGTTTGACCTTTGTATATGTCATAAATGCAGAAAAATAAAAATATGCCCTTTTCATTAATTGAATGTTTCCCAAAATAATCATCAATATTTTCTGCTTTCCTGGGTAAATTTCACTTATGATGGAAGGGTTATGAAATTTAAGTATTTAATGCTAATTGCCGCCCTTTGTTCTTAGGAAGTAGCTGTAAAGAGATTTTTAGATCAAGACATCTCTGGTGAATGTCTTGAGGAATTCATAAGTGAGGTACAAGCCACCTTGACTTCCCTGCAGTGAATCTTCATTGAATTTTCACTCAGATTATGCTTCCAGTTGATTGATGGTTCTGTATACTTCAAATGTTACAAATAGGATCTTAGACTTATATATGGTACTTCGCTTCTCTGTTGCTTCCAGTAATGTGATTGTGCTTCATAATCAGGAATCACATAGAAGTAATCTTTTTGTTTTGTTTAATTTACTCATTGGGTCTAGTTTTTTATTCTTTGTAGTTTTCAGTACATTTATACCAATATGGCATATAGCTGTTGCTTCTGAAAGGAGGATTTGTCTATACTATAGTGTTTATAACGTGCTTCAAGTTGCTGTATATGGGCTATTTCAGTCACCAATGTAAAGCTACCTTTCTTTTTGCCTGTTCATTCTGCATTCCATTTTCAATATCTTTTCATATTTATAACTCATCATAATATTCATCCTTGGTTTTATTGATGAGTATCTTCTGATTCCCTGACTGCTACCTTATATTTTGTTTAACCTTTTTACTTATTTCTTGTTGGGATACTATACAAGTTATTAAAACAATCATTTTTAGTCTTCAGTTAAGTAATTTATTATGCATCTTTACTAGGAGTGCTAGCTTATTTTTTCCTCTTGGTTCTACAAAGGGTTCTTCTTAATCCAATATGCAACAAATCAGAATGACTTTGATATGGCTTTCATCTTGAAAGATGTGTCAGAGATCTCTGGCTCCCAAGTCTTTTTAGCCCATAAGAGCAGCATTAGGTTGCTTTCCTAATTCTTCTGTTTTTTGTTTTTTCGGTGCCTCTTTGCATATTTGAAACTTTATAACTAGTGAGTGTGACTACCTCTGTCAGCTGAGTTACATGTTTTATCATATTCAAGATATTTTTACTAGGTGGGGAGTACCTTATGCAGAGACAGAGGCCCTGTCCTAATTCCCCTTCTTGTTTTTCCTAGAAATTTATAAATGTTGTGACCAAGATTGACCAATTCAAAATATGCCTGGATATGACTCTGATTAGTTCTGCAAAATGAACGTAATAGTAATTAATTTTTTCCCTTGGTTTCGTCATCTCATAGATATTGTGTTCTAAATTGCAATAGGTCCAAATAATGAAAAGGCTCAGGCATCCGAATGTTGTTCTCTTCATGGGAGCTGTAACTAGACCTCCAAATCTTTCAATTGTTACAGAATTTCTTCCCAGGTAATTTGGAAGTCTAAATTTCTTGGGGTTAATAAGAGATTGTTGATTGCAAATTTACAATTTTTTGGAAGTTGATCTTTTATGACAGTGAAAATTAATGGAATAGTTCTTTTTCTCCTCTATAGAAAAGAATAATGCTCTATCTATATGTCTCCTGTTTAGGATCCCAAAAGCTGTTAAGTGACGGCTCATAATTAATTTTATGTTATTTCTAAAATCTACTGAAAAATCTTGCTGGATGGGCTTATTAAATGATGTGGCATGAGCTACGACCACCAGTGGCCCAGAAGTTAATGGTAAAGTAATAGCATCCTATATGTATAATAACTTCCATGTTGTGAGATAAGCATATTTAGTATTTACTAAGATTCTTTTGGTAAAATAACATTAGTCAAGGCCAAAATACACATAATGAATTATTTTCTGTTTTATATAATTTCTATTATACTGTATGGTGTATACATGGATATTCTTGTATTGTAGGAACACACGTGAGGAAAATTTTAGGCACGTATTTGAGAATGTGTTATGTTATATAATATTGTCTTCACTCTACAATAATATTTCCTTTTATTTAAAAAAACATATTTAAACCCAAAAAATTTGCTGATGCCTGTCTAGTTAATAAATTAATTGGTAGACAAACTCAGAAATTATTGAGATTTTATATATTTTGTGTACCATATTTTAGTGAATTTCTTTCTTTACACTAGTTCGAGTGTATTTGTTGTTTTACAAATGTCTTTTCTGTGGGCAATGTTGACTGTTCAAATACTGATATGTAGATAATTTTTTCAGAGGAAGTTTGTATAGATTAATTCACCGGCCTAACAATCAATTAGATGAACGAAGACGACTGAGGATGGCCCTGGATACTGTAGGATTCTGTTGTCTTTCTGTGAAGCTTCATTCAGCCATTGTATGCTTTAATCAATGAATCTCATTAGACGTAACCTGTCTCTTCTGAATATTCAGGCACGAGGAATGAACTATTTGCATAACTGCTCACCAGTGATAGTCCATCGTGATTTGAAGTCTCCAAATCTTCTTGTTGACAAAAACTGGGTTGTAAAGGTGCCAACCTAAACTTACTTTCAAAATTCCTTAATAATTTGGTGGATGCCAAGTTGATATGAATTTGGTCTGACATTTCTCCTGTCCTTGAATAGGTATGTGACTTCGGTTTATCACGAATGAAGCACAGTACATTCCTTTCATCAAGATCAACTGCAGGAACAGTAAGCTAACATAAGCCTTTCCTTAATAAATTTTGTGTATAATGTCCTTTCATGAAGCACAGTACACTGTGCTTAGTGTTGTATAATGTTAAATGTGTCAGGCAGAGTGGATGGCTCCAGAAGTATTAAGAAATGAACCTTCAAATGAAAAGTAAGTTTTTTCCTTCTCGATACATAATATTTTTAATTTTCTGATAAAATTTCCCGAGGGAGAGTAGTGTACCATTGTGAATGTATGATACTATGACAATCATCTGTTGCTTGCCAATAAAAATTTATGTTAAAATATAGTATACACACGCATACAAATTTCATGAGATTGCTGTAGGAATGCAAGAAAATATGGTTCTTGTTAGTATATTGATATTAAATTAAAAATTGAACTAATTCACATTTATCAGTAAGTATCATTGTATCACTGGTTAAGTTTTCTTAATTTTTCTGAGAGGAAAGAATGCACTATTGTGGAATAAGATTGGATAAAAATTTAAGTTGCAAGTTAGAGGGCTCTATACTTACCCATTTAACAGTGTCAGGACTCTAAGCTTAGGGTTTTACTGTGGTGAAAGCATTAAAAAAGTTATGAGGATCAGGCGCAAGAACTGAAATGAAGAGGAATCATATGTTGTAAACCTCCAACACAGTTAACCACAAGTGCTTGGATCAACTGACAAGAGTTGTTCCAGCTTAACCAGATATCTCGAGTTCAAGTCCTAGGAACACAGCAGAGCAAGTGGCTAGGAGCGCCCATCCTTGTGGTGCTTGTCATGCCTTTATTCGGATTAGATTGAGCCCCATTGAAGTCCTCAAAGCTCGAGTGAGGCAAATCCAGGATATCGAGTGCTAACGCAAAAAAAAAAAACCTCCAACACAGTTCAATTCTCACTAAATTAAATCCAAATGTTGTAGTGATACACTTTTGTACTTTCAAAACCTTTTGCTTTTCTCAAAGGGGACTTTGACTGCCGGAACTGGGACTCAAAATGCAGAAGCTACATGGTTGTTAATTTATGTTTGCCTGGAAAAATAACATTTAGAATCACCTGATATTTAATTTTTCCGTCCATAAATTTGACAAACGGAAATGTTTCACAGGGCTTCTGAAAAGCAGATATGTGTTTGCACAAAATATATTCATTTTTTGGCCAACTGATCTAGTCAAACTCAGACATGTAAAAACTAATTAAAGTATCCTACTTTAATAAATGGGCCTTCAAACAAGAAGTGTTAGTGTCATATTTGAAATAATCTTGGTCCACATCTCCAATAATGATACACTGTTGAAAGCTTGAAGCCCATTTAGAGCTTCAGGAAAATTAATATTTTGAATTGTCATTTTACATGTGATATGATTCATTATCTCCCTTCTCTTTTACATATCTTCTCATCCGCTTTGCTGCTTTTGATCCATTCATGGTTTATGATGATAATTAAGTTGGGATCCAATATCCAGGTGCGATGTTTTCAGTTTTGGGGTCATATTATGGGAGCTCTCTACGATGCAGCAACCCTGGGGGGGAATGAATCCAATGCAGGTTGTTGGTGCTGTGGGTTTCCAACATCGCCGACTTGAAATTCCAGATGATATGGACCCTGCCATTGCAGATATTATCACGAAATGCTGGCAGACGTGAGTGTAGTTTTGTTCATATCGTCATTCTATATTAAATTTCATATGTCTGATTAATTAATTGCAGAATATCAGTCAATGAACTTAAGAGATATCCTAATAGGAACTGATTTAATGGTTATTTTCCTGAACACCCAAGTGTACCTATTGACTCAATAAACTCTGTGACCCTGCGTGAGTATAGAGTTTCCAAAAGTTTAGGAAGGTTCAGAATCAGAGGAGCTTGATTGATTATAGGGATTAGAGAATGGCTTATGTGAATTTTTCTGTGATTTTCTGGACCATTCACCCTTGTCTACTGGTGTAAGGTCTACAGGCCAGGTTGAATATCTCGAGCCCCAATTTTTGCTTCACTCTCTCTCTTTCTTTCTCTGTGCCTATGCTTGCTGGCAGCAGCAAATTTTCCTTGTTTCTCTCAGATATAATTTTTTTAAAGAGATGTGGTTCAAATGTTTCTGAAGAAAGACACAGTTATGTGCATGCTATCTCGCAAAAGCCATTGTAGACAAGCTTGACGCTTGAATAAGTTATGGATACACTGGGTTGCAATAATTACTGTTTTTAGTTATTGCATGTTATGTCCTGGTGGAAGAATTGATTTTTTCCCCTCGTTTTGGTTGCATGACCGAATATGGCTTTTTTTTTTTGGTTGGCAATAGAGATCCAAAGTTGAGACCGAGCTTTGCCGAAATAATGGCAGCTCTGAAGCCATTGCAGAAGCCAAATATTAGTTCACAAGTGCAGAGATCAAGTGCAGCAGGGGGGAGTGTCCATGAGAAGGCTCAGATATCACGAGTTGCACAAGGCCCAGCAGGATAGAAGACCAATTATACAGCTAACTAAATCCTTGTTCAATCTACTGCAAATAGTGGAAGGCAAGTTGTAGAGTATTTGAAAGAATGAAGAAGTGATTGGTTGAAGTTGAACACCATGACCTCTCGTACATTCTCATTCAAGGTTGTGATTCTTTTCACTCCAGTTTTTCCTCTTGTTTCCCCCCCTTCTTTTTAATTTTCTTTTTCTGGTTTCTCCTCAACAATCCACAGTGTAGCCATTGTTTATCAAGGTTGTACCATTTGTTTGTATAAAATTCTTTTGAAATTGGTGTAATCAATGTCTAAATTTTGGTGTCCAGAAGTTTTGATTAGTAAAGGATACACTGAAAACTATATTTGCTGCTTCAACTAGTGGCCGTGGAAATTGGGTAAATTAGAAGCGTTGAATTTTACGCGAACCTTGTTTGATTGTGCCAAGCCAACTTCCCTCATTCTCTTCCAACCCTACTCTGTAAATTGCACTGAATTTAACAACACAAACACGCACACACATACATTTTCGTCAAATGAACAGCTTCTAAGAATAAGCATGTGTTTGTTAGATAACCCCTTGCTGGCTGTAGTAGATTCTTTAATCAGGATTTATGTAATAGTCTATAATTTCTTTTTCATTTTATGGCTTTGCCTCCGCCCTTTGTTTTTTTTAAAAAACATTAAAAAAAAGCATGTGTCTTCTCTGCTGCGCAATGCAGACGACCATTGGATCATTGGGGTGTTAAGGTAAATGACACTTTAATTTTATTCTTTTAACGTGAACAAGAGAAACTAATTCTACCATTTTTGAATAATTAGTTAATGCTGGCACTTGTGAGCTACGGTTCTGTGCAGCTAGTATTATTCTTTATTCCCAGATCTTCCTCCATTTTATTTCTTTTACATCATTGATCATGTTAATTTTTCTAATGATTTGATTAAAATACCCTCAATTAATGGCCTACATTGAGTTAATTGACTTACATTAAATTAAATGAAAGGAGGACATAGTTGAGAACATACAATTAATAATACATTAAAAATCTAAAATAATAATAGATTTCAATTGAGAGTCAAATAAGATGCACTGATATCCGCAAAAAAACTCAACTTGGTTTCTGAAAGTAAAACACCATTATTTTGAATAAATTTTAATTATTTGATTAATCTGTACAAATCTTTAAGAACAATTATCATTCTAGTTAAAAAATCTAAGTTATTCATATTGTTCAGACAAGCAAAATTTGGTTAAGATGATTTATTTTTATTTTTAAAATAAAAAACCAAATTAAAAAATAGCATGATAACCGTGTATTTTTGCTTACCAAAAGGTAGAAAGGACATCAAACTGCGCTAACCATTTTGTGAGATTTTATTATATTATCAAACTATCTACACTTTCAATATACAACTTCAAATAATAAAACAAAGATCCTACTGGGTGTTGTTTCCAGTCACCCAAACTGTAAATTGCCTCAACAAGGTCGACAATCTCTTCCCGCTCCATCGATGAGAAATCCGGTAATCTGATACAAACAAGAGTGGAGAATGTCAAAAATACTAGTAAGCAGTAACAATGAACAGGAAGCTGTGACATTCCTAACAACACAAATTAAAACATTCACCTGGCACTTGTATATGTTCCAATGAATTTCTTCCTTGATCAGCCAAAATACAATTCTCCATACAAGAGAAAGAGACTCAGCAATGTAAAACTTACTTAGAATAATGTGAATCTGGACGCAGATAGCATGAACCAACTTGTATCACGAAGATTCTAACCCAACCCCGAAGTTCTGATTACCGATCAGTCCTCTAATAATAACTGGAAATGACTACCAAAAATAAACATGAGAAGCTCAATAATCATCATTCAGCCCAAGATTATTATTTGGAAATCGGCAAAGACAACACTTACAGGTATAGAGGAAGGAAAAATGCATATTAGAGGGAGATCATGATAAAAAGTGGAGGGAGGGAGGTTGCCCGGATTGACCAATGCTGCACAAAGAAGAAAACAGCTTCAGTCTGATTGATGGGAGCCTATGCTTTTCATCATCTTACCAGACCTCTAGTGATCATTTCCAGATGAAGTTCCTCTGCCTTACCAGTCTCATTGTTTTTTAGCATAGCACTTATAATTGTACTGAAAGTAACAACATCAGGAAGGCAATCATTGCTTTCCATTTCTGAAAGCAAGGTCATAGCTTCATCGAGCAAGCCATCTCTACAAAGTCCACTAATCATAATGGTATAGGTTTTGACATTTGGACGACAACCTTTAATGACGAGATTCCGAAAAATTTCTTCCACAGTCTTCAGCATTCCACTTTCTACTTTTGTTTCTAGACAGCTCAATCTTCCACCTTTGCGCCAATCATAATTGAGCACATCATCTAAATTAGGCCAGATTCCTTGGACAACTAATTGATGAAAAAATGCAATTGCCATGTCAATTTGTTGGGTTTTGCAAAAAGTGTCTAACAGGATATTATAAGTGACTACATCAGCAGGCTGACCATTATCATGCATCTCAGCTACAAGCTCCTTCACATCTGACATTCTCCCTAGTTTGCACAAGCCCCCGATAAGAGAATTATATGTTACAATATCAGGAACTAACTTTTTGTGACGCATCTCTTTCAAGAGAATCATGGCTTCATTAATCTTGTCAATATTGCAATATCCGTTAATCAAGACATTATAATTCTGAATGTCCGGAACTAAGCCTCTGCTGACCATCCCATCGAATAATTCTTTCGCCTCATCAACATTATTGCTAGAACAACACACATCTATCAAAACGCTGTAAGTAAGAACATCGGGTTTCTCATCTCTTTTCAACATCATAGCAAACACACCTTGAGCTTCCACAACCCTTCCTTGTTTACATAATGCATCGAGCAATATATTGAAAGTGTAGACATCTGGATTGAGGTTTTTCAGTACCATTTGATTCAGTAATTGATTCACTTTTTCCCACTGACCCACATTGCAAAAACCAAAAATCAGAGAATTGAAGGTGACAACATCAAGGAAAATTCCCTTAACAATCATTTCAGAAGCCAACATGTGCGCATCATTCACAAGTCCATCTTTACATAGGCGATCAACGATTGTGCTGTACATGACTAGATTAGGCTTAAACGCCTTTTTCTCCATCTTTTGAAGCAATTCCGTGGCAGCTCCTGTTTGTCCAGTTATACATAGTCCCTTGATTAAGATCCCATAAGTATATTCATCAGACCGATACCCTCTTGCGGTTAAATCCCCGTGAAAGTCTAGTGCTTTTGAGACCTTTCCATTAATACAAAATCCTTTAAGCAATGTATTCAAAGTTATCATATTGAGTTGATAACCCTTCTTGAGAATCTTTGCCATTACGGAGAAAGCGAAACCCATTCGGTCCATATGGCAGAAACAGTTTATCAAGATAGTAAAAGTAGCGATCGAAGGCGTCATTCTCCTTAACTCTACTAGTTGAACAAGTGAAATAACAGTGGGATAATGTTTCATCCTTACAATTGCTCCTAAAATCTTGTCGAATTCCAGAATGGGAGGAGGAGGACGGAGGTCGATCAGGGTATTGAATGAAGCAAAAGCATCCGCAACATTATCAAAGCCAGAAATTTTCTTCGCAGATTGCCGTTGAGAATGTGAATAGAATCTCAGATTTTGAGAAAAAGACAAGTAAACGAGGAATGTAGATGCTGTAAGGAGAGGAGGGGACTTGGGGATGGCATACCTCGTATTCAACATCGCCGTCACCTTGAAAGATACTGTGCTTCGCTGCGAATCGATTATCTTCGGAGGCAGCGCACTCCAGCGGCTGCGCTGCTCACTTTGTGGCAAATATCTCGACTATTTCTCGCCCTTCCTTCCGGCCAGTGCGAAGCGCAAAAGCGAACATTTTCTCGGGCGCAGGAGCATTCATTGCAATCTCTAACCTACACATTTTTTTTTCAGTCTGAAAAAAACCATATTTTTCCTTTAAGTATATATATATATATAATGACATTCTCTTCTCTAATTTTTTTATGAAAAATATTATTCACAATATTTTTATTCTAGTTAAAATAATTTTTTTTCTTAAAAAGTACATATTATATAAAAAATAGTAGAATAAAAATAAAATATAATTTTTATAAAAATCATATATTCATTTAATCAAACATAAAAAGATTAATATAAATTATTCTAAAATTTAAATTAAATATAATTTTTATTTTTATTATTTTTAAAGGGTATTATGTACTTTTTTAAATTACTTTTTTGGATAATCATTTATAAAATTGTTTATTCATTATATTTTGTTAATAAAACTTAATAAGAAAAATATAACAACCACTAAGTTACCATGAAAACTGCCTCTCTTCATAGGATCCCAATGGGCGCATGTCTAGCAGATGTGGCTCCCTGGTGAACCCTTGCCTTTTTTTTTTTTCTTCTTGACCAGGTGAGCCCCTGCTAATTCAGTCATAATATTCTGGGTTCAATTGCTGATATAAGAAGAGGACATAATGCTCATGAGATGCAGAAATATAGGAGGAGGCGGACCAGAAAATTATTTGAAGACGATAAGCAGGCCCAACTCATAGTTCGAATTGGGCCCAGACTCTCCGCTGGATGTGCTCCCCATCAACAAGGAAGCCCAATGTTCCAGACAACGACGACCCTATCTAGGTGCCCCGAAGCGCAATAGAAATTTGTGAAGACTCGGAGCGAAAGCCTATCCCTCCTGTCTTACTCTCGCTTGGGGTTAATTCCAATTTAACATGATTCTATGTTCAAAACTACTATTATTAACAATATCTTTTTGTAAAAAATTAAAAGAAATTTGAATATTTTGCTCGCATAAGCTTGTTAACACGTGGAGGTCATCTAATCAATACTCTATTTTCTGTTCAACTTTTGTTCTAACAACTTTTAGATTTTAAGAATCTTATCACCCTGATGAATAAATTAGTAAAAATGAGTTTCTTGTTAAGGTGTTTTCAGACTATTCAAACTATTAGTTTTTCAACAATGTAATATCTTGATCTTAAGAGCTGTGAGTTAATCTAAAGAAGAGGAAAAAGAAAAAGATGTCATCATTTAATCAACAAAGCTACCCTTTTAGAGAATCCCCTTGTCCAATATTTACAATAGAAGAAGGAGAAGAAGAAAAATGAGTAACGTTTCGATATGGATGTGTAACTGTAAACTCGAGCGTTGCTCATTTAGTAGGAAAACAAAATCTTTTATATGAGAGAAAAAATCTGCATTTACATTGTGTGATTCGGTTATGACAATCAGTCCATTACTTAGAAGAGAAAAAGTAATGATCGGTACGTGGTAGAGAAGTCAACAGCAAGAAAATTGCCAAGACAAGAGGCAGGGAAAGATAGCAAGTATTGATGACACGGTAACTAACTCAACAACATTTGCGAAATGAATCTCAAGAATTATTAATTCTAAAGGGAAAGCTCTCAGCTTGAACAGCAATTAGATTGCCTAGTTTCTGTGACTTCATCAACTACATTGATCTCCTTCCCATCTGGAATATTGATGGTTGTTTCCTTAAGTTTGGCTTCCAAGCTTTTATGGCTCGTGATGTCGTGGATCTTGGTGATCATTTGTAAGAATGCATCCTCAACATTCACATTCTGCAAAGCAGAGGTTTCCATGAAACACAGCCCTTCTGTTTCGGCAAATCCTTTGCCTTCTTCTTTCTCAACTTCTCTCGACTGATCCAAATCACATTTGTTTCCCACCAGAATAACTACCATATCATCGTTCCCAAATTCTCTGAGCTCCCATAACCACTTTCTTACACTCTCATAGCTTGATCGTCTGCTTATGTCATACACCAGCAATGCTCCCAATGCTCCTCGGTAGTACGAGCTTGTTATGGCTCTAAACCTGTCACAAATCAAACAACACCCCAGAAATATTACCAGATGAATTTTTCCCTATAACAAGTCTCGAAGAATTGATACCAAAAATCTTGTTATTTTCAAGATAAACAATTATTCATGTATTGCTATTACAGTCAAGTGGAGTAGTATGTGCTCTGCCTTTTGCAGTATGTAGCAGGTGGATACCCATATAAATTCTGGCTCTGCAATTGAACAATTTTGGTGTTTGGGACGGTGACAAATATTTAAAAAAAAATTGTTGTTTGATTGTGGGGTAGAGGACAGCGTGATAAACCAACCTACTTCACATGCATTTCTAATTGCTCTGTCTCACTCTATCGCTAACTACGCATTTGCTTTTCTGTTGTTTAGCTTGACTTCTCTCACCATGTTGGAGATTTTAATAAATAAAAATGTTTCATTCGACATGCACAAATGCAATTCAACATTCCCTTTTTTTTTTTTTTTGAACTCCCAGGTCCACTATCTGAAGCATAGGGTCATCATCATGCCCTGGCCCGCCTCGCCCTATATTTACGCTACTGAGATTGCATTGCATGTGAACTTTATAAAAAAATTAATGAGAAAAGAGGAAGTGCGGAAAGCAATCGTGATGACAAATGAGTGACCCTCTTGATAAGATTCTTTTCTTTTGTTCTACTTCTTTCTTTTTTTTCTCTTCTTTTTCCTTAAGCATCAAATTGATTATGAACTCGTTGTTCATATACAAAATTACATCTTTGGTTTGAAAACAAGTCACATGAAGGCTGAAGCATGCGCTATAAACAAAGAATCTGGGTGAAATTTCAATGCAGTGCCTGGGATACAGAGATAGAACACGTCTCTGACAGTGCAATGACCTGCACTGTTCTTTCCATAGAAATGTTTCTGTATAAAGCAACAAAATGTCTAGAAAATCTAAGAATCCTCAATCTCAGTGTCTTCAGGGTCCCACCTGAATGGACTTTTCCCGCGTAACTTTTTCTCAATTGGAAACATCTACTTTTTGCGTGATCAGATCCAAGAGTTCATCACGGAAGGATTCTACAGTCTCAAAGCTCTAGCCTCTAGTGATGTTTCTTTTTCTTTTTCTTTTTCCTCTTCTGTGTTTTTAATGAACTTTTGGTCACTAGTAACTAGCCAGATGAACTGTATTCATGAACTCCCAGATGAAGAAAACAGTATAACATAGTGGACACCCACTTTGATACCATACTGGAAAATCTACCCTTCCAATCAATTAAAGAAGCTAAAAGGTGGTGCAGTTCTTATGGTTATCATGCTGAACTGTACAAAATATTTAACCAGCTACATCCAAGTTTCTTTTGTAAAAAGAGTTCAAAAGAGACTAGAAAAGGCTTGCATTGGTTCGCCATTGAAACCAAAAAACCATCGATAAGATCCAAGCATGGAGAATCAATTAAGAATGAAAGATAGTGACACAAAAAGAGAGAAAGGAAGAAAGAGCGATAAGACTAATGGAGAAAAAGTGAAATAAAGAGATGAAAAACAAAAGGGTGACGATGATGAAGAGTTACCTTTCTTGGCCGGCAGTGTCCCATATCTGAGCTTTGATGAGTTTATCTCCGACCTTGATATTTCGGTAAGCGAATTCCACACCAATAGTGGGCTTGGAATCCAATCGGAATTCATCTTTTGCAAACCTTGAGAGCAGATTTGATTTCCCAACTCCAGAGTCACCAATCAGAACAGCTTTGAACAGGAAATCACAATATTCATCAAATGCATCAGCCATAAATATGTTGACCTCAATTTCTCTTCTCTCTCTGAAGCTAGCTCCTGTCTCCTTTAATTTCTCAAGGTAAATTCAGCAGAGACAAGGCTAGCTACTGATGAAGATGGTGAACAAACTTTGGCTTGAAGAATATGATGGTTATGAATATGGGAAGTGGCTAGTAGTAGGGTGCAAAAAGGGATTATCATATTTATTTGGCAATGTTTTTGGAGGGTATTGAGTAACTCTTCATCATGTGAATCCAAAGATAGAGACATGATGACCGGTCCTCATAGTTGTCCATTCCTGTGGATGTGATCAACTATATTAGGAAGAGCCAGCCATGGTTGCACCGAAATTCACAGAAGGTCCAACAACATTGTTCCACCTGTCATCTGCCTTTTGGGTATTGGCCTTTTTTCATTGGGTGTTCATGGCTTTATGTACTGTGCCTAAAACTGGCTATCAACCACATGTGGTTTAGATCATAACAATCGCACTGGTGGTTATAAAAATGTAGAACGATAATGATTCCAAATTATAAGACCTTAAGGTAATTAGTGTTTAGCTGTGACCATATGTTTTGTGGTTGGATGCCGTTGTTATGATAACTTAAGATGGGTTCGGATTCAAATCTCGTGGGGTGTTTGATGGGCAATTGCTGAAACTGGGTTTGTTTTAGGTCAAGAGCCTACAAGATCAAGCTGGCTTCTTAATTAGGCTTTTTTCGGCCACACATAAAGACCATTTTATTTAATCAACCGTAATTTGAATTCGTGGAATTTAGAGCCCACTTTGGTGCATGCATCCCATTTTATTTGTTTTTATTTACTGTTTTAAAAAATTTTAAATATTTCAATTTAATTATTATTTTACATTACTAATGAAATTATTTTTTTATTATTTATTAAAAATAATAATAAGTAGGGTATAAGTCATTTTTGAACATTTAACACAATGATATTTTGGTAAAACATTATTAAATTTTATCATAACCTGGATTGTTTAATAATTTTGTTGGTTTATATAAGAAGCCTTAAAGCTATAAATAAAATGGAATGGAGAGTGTAATTAAATTTAATCACCCTATAACTGGTAGTTTTAAAGCTGTAACCCATCACAACTCGAAGGCTTCGGCCTTCAAATTAATGAGGTTTTCAAAGTCGGGCCATTGGGTTGGGTTTAACCAAAAACAAAGATTTCTCATCCCATTTTGCTGGTCAGATTGGTCGAGTCCAATCAAATTACAGTAAAAAAAATATTTATAAAAAATTATATAAAAATGTTAATCTTTTGAGATGAAATATAAATTTATAGAGACTTGTGCAAAACGTTATCTATCTTTTCATGAAAAGACTGCATTCACATATTTTAGTACAAATATAAAAAATTCAAAAAATTGACAAAAGTACAAAAAAGAAAAAGAATTAAAAATGCTAAGGGCTGCTGACTGCATAATCCACAGCCCCTAAAAAGTAAAATGATATTTTAAGGGAAGCGGACCGCAACTACGAAAAATTAATGGATGTGGAATATGATAACCTGCACATTGTTTAAACACTAACTGCCATTTGGTTCAATTAGATTGAGGGTTAGATAATATGGTGTAAAAAATATAAAAAAAAGTGATGAAATTATGATTATATGTTTGTTTGTTTAGTACAATACTAGGAAAGTAAAAGATAAATTTATTTTTTATATTTACTTAAATATAAATAAATAAGAAATGATTACAATGTCCCTTATTAAAAAAAAAACATCTCTCTTCTTCCGTCGTTTTCCATGCTCGTCGACCATCACTGCCATTTACTATTCCCTTCATCAACATCTCTTCTCTCAATGACAGACAAGTCATTAAACAAAAAAAAAATTGAAAGATGCAGAGATGAAGCCTAGAGATGAAGAAGATGACAACAATTTCAAGGAGGTTGAAGACGATAGGATCGATAAGACGATCTTCTCCATTCGCAACAAAGGTCACAAAGCTCAAATATGCTCCAGTGAGACCTTTGGGAGGTTCAAATCACAAATTTCATTTAGATCAAAGGCATTAAGTGCCAATAGTGTTGATGGGAGCTTTGATGAAATCGCTGTCATTGGTTGTGCTATTCTCATTGGACAAGTACACTCACCATTGGTGGCTTTAGGTGTCACCATGAGGGTGCCAGTGGGTTGTCATTGGAAGACCGAGGAAGGTGCTGCTGGGTCACCTATGGAAGAATAAGGAAGGTGGTGGTGAATGGATGGCAAAGGGAAGACGATGCAAAAGGGTATTTTTGAGAAAAGAGGTTCGATAATCAGCTTCACGTAGCATTTTGATGGTGAAAATGATTACATCAATTGAGGGGATAGAGTTCATATATATGAGGGGTAAAATGCGAACCGAACACATGAACTGAGGTAATGTCAAGGTGATTACTTCATATTACTCCCATATGTAAATCAACCAAACATGATGTTAATAAAACATTAAAATGTTAAGCATAAAAATAAAAGATTACCATAGAAAGCAATGCTATTAGGGCTTGTTTGTTTCCACTACTGATAATCCGTTTGAAGGCAAAAACCAAGTTTGACATTTTTGTTTGTATTTGGATGTCAAAAAGGGAGTACGTTGTGGCAGTGTTTTTGGCTGAAAACGAAGTTGAAGGAGAAGCAGTCCGGATGCTGCTTTTCCATTCTGCTTTCTTATTTTTATCTGTATTTAAAATAAATACAGATAAAAATATACCAATAAAGATGAGAAAAAATAAAAAAATTAGGAAAATAAAATTTCCATAAAATTTTTTCTATCTTTTAACCAAAATTTCCCTTCAAAATTTTAGTTTTTATAGATCATGACATGCAAGAAAATATTATATCAGATATATTATGTTCTCAATTAAATAAATATACATTAAATTTTAGTTCAAGTAAATTAAATTAACCATGAGATAGAGTTTAAACTCAATTTAGAGAAAAATTGTGAGTTTTGTCAAAACTAATTTTTAAATAAATCATTCAAACATAAACACGTTAGTCCAAAATCAATTTTTATCATAATTATGTTACAAAATCAATTCTAACTAAACTCATTTTTAACTAACTGAAATTCAAACGGGCCTTAGTGGGTTAGCCTCTTCATTAATTCTCTTTATTTCAAGTCATATGATAAGGAAAACCCAAAAAAAAAAAAAAGCCTGGGACTCTTGTGCTGAAAGATAAGTTGGGATTGCTATCCCTCTCTTGTTCTTTGTAATTTTTTTTGTTTTGGGGCTAGCCATCATACGTACTAAGAAAAAATAATAGAAAACCCAAAAGTCCACTTATGTAATATATTTTGAAAATAAAGTCTCTCCAATTATGCAATCAAAGAGAAGAATACTATAAAAAGACTCCACATTTTATAACTACACAAATGCATTTCAAAGCCATAGAGGTCATATTGACAAGTTATGCCAAAATCAAATATCTGAATCTCCTTCCCACTGACGCACTCAGCCAGCGAGAGATAAACGACGCAGCGCAGATGCTTGAATTGAGCTGTTGAAGATTATGAAAAGTCAAGGGCTCCTGAGATCGTTCAAACCAATGGATCAGATTAACTCTGGTTTAATGATTAAAATCCATGACGTGGCAAATCATTTTCCACAGATGAGATCGACAGACGGATTTATGAGCAAGCAGTTTCCCGGACGCGCAAGCCATATGGACGCCATATACTTCTTTTCTCCATAGGTATTTTATATAAAAAATTTTTTATTTAAAATATAAAACATTAAATATTTTTTTTATTTTATTTTTATCTTTAATTCTTTCCTATCCCTCATTTTACTCTACAATAATAATAGATTAATTCTCATATAAAATATCATATAATATGGACAAAAGAAACATATGGTTTATAAATAAGGAATAGGGGAAAATTAAAAATAAAGATAAAATAAAAAAATATTTAATTAATATACATTTATTTTTACATATTAATTTTTGTATTAATTTTAATAAAAATATAATTTTTTTAATATAAAAAATCTTATAATATTCACTACGGAATTAGAGTTCCCGTGTCTCTTTTTTTCATTTTTTTTAATCTCTTTAGATGTTTAAAATTTTGAAAGTCCTAAGTCAAAAATAACGCGTTAAATTATCGCAAACTCGGAAAGGCTCAATCATGGTGGCCCGACAGTCTGCACATGTATGGCAGCTGCCTTTCAGAAAGGTAGTTGACCAAAGACTCTTCCGCACCTCCTCAACTACCCGCATGTGAAATTCTTTCCCACAATAAATTTTTAAAATTGGAAAGTTCTTATTTGAATCGTTCCTCCACATTTCTTCAAGTATTCGCACGCCAAATTGTTCGCATAAATTCCTCTCTCAGCTCAAAGGCAACCAGAATTGACGGGGCAAAAACTCTAGGAAAAAGTGTCGGGAAATTACACAGTCGGATTGATCATTTGTTAGTTCTTTAATCGTCGTTAAGAACTTAATAAAATTGTGAAGGTAAATACGGATCACAAGTTGCAACTCAACTACTAAATCATTTATAGATGAAATGACACGTTTGGCAAACTGAAACCACAACGATTATTCTATTGTCGTCTTCGTTTGGTCAATATGCCAATTTTCTGTTCAGCATTCGGCCATTCGACCAAAAATTATTTGCATAACGGAAACTAAAAGCAAAGCAATCAGCAAAAGAAAAAAGCAGAGTAAGAGAAAACATACTACAACGGCAGCCACGATGCAGATTTTGGATCCGGAGACGGTTAATTGTAATGTCCAAAACTAGAAGGATATGTCAATTGAAAATGCAAATGCTTCTTCTATCGGACGGAGCCATTCATAGGATTGTTGGTCATCATCGTCTTGAACTCTTCGAAGTTGACGTTGCCATCGCCATCGGAATCAACCGATTGGATCATGACGCGACATTCCTCGACAGTGCACTTTAATCCCAATCGATTCAACACCATGTGGAGCTCGGAAGCGGAGATTTGACCGTTCTTGTCATGATCGTAGAGGTTAAAAGCTTCGCGGAGCTCGGAGGCGCCGCCGTCCTCTGTTTCAGAGCTACAAAATCGGGCGAACTCCGTGAAGTCAATGAATCCGTCGTGATCCATGTCGAGGTCGTCCATGACGCGTTGGAGCTCCTCCGGTGGAACGCCTGACCCCAGGGTCCTGAGAACGTTGTCCAGCTCGGTGATGGATATCTTGCCGTCGCCGTTGGCATCGAAGCGATTGAAGACTCTCTTGAGTTCCTCCGTGTCTTGGAGATACATTGAGGGTTTAGAGATAGGGTGAGAGCTCGAGTTTGAGTCGGCCGAAGCGGGTGCGGTTGCGTTCGTCGACATTGTTATGGTTTTGCTTCTGATCCCTGAGAAATGAGAAAAAGGAAGAGCTTGGCGGTTTGATCGTGAACGGAGAGATGACCGAAGAGCATGAGGCTCAGCGGTGCTCGTTTTGCGATTTTATAGCTCCATTCGTGTTACATGGTGTATTAAATTAAATTTAAATGCTCGGTTAAGAATTCCAAAATTGCCGCGTCGGATTGAAAAATATATATATATATATATATAATCATAAAGCATAATTCACTTAACCATTCTTTTTTTAAAGTAAAAGAGAAAAAGTAATTCACAAAAAAACACACACACAAACAAAAATATTAGTAAGGGAGAAAATATTTAAAAATTTTTGGTACACAAATATTTAACTTTTCATTGAACAGAAATCTGCATGTCTACCCTACGAGAATGAGTGAAATGAGTATAATGGGATGTTTTGAGTTTGAATTTTGAAATTTATATTGTTCATTACTAATGAATAATATAATTTTTTTAATAAAATATTACTCATTCCTTTCCATTTTATTAATCATTTTAAAGTTTTTATATAAACTAATAAAATAATTAAATAATCTAAATTATAATAAAATTTAATGATATTTTATCAAAATATTCCTGAATTAAATGTTAAAAGATAACTTGTGATATGGTTATCATTATTTTTAATAAAAGATAAAATAATAAAAAATTAATATTTTATTTATTATATAAAATGATAAATAAATTGAGATATTTAAAATTTTTTAAATCAAAAAATAAAATAGAATAAAAGAAATACTATCATATTTCTCTAACAACAAAAAGTAACCGGTGGAAAATTGGAAATTCATGTTATACTTTATCAGTCTTCAATACAAGGAATAAATATCTACATTACACAAATCAATAAAAAATAATTAAAAATAATTATGATAATTAAATTTGTTACAAATGATTATTTTTCAGAAATTTCCATTTAATAATAAAATTTAGATCATATAATTAATGATTCACTACTATTTTTTTCTAGCAAAAAATGATTTACTACTATTTTTCTCTCCTATATAAAGTAATTAAGGGGTGGTTAGAGTAAAAAATTAAATTCACAAAAAAATTTGCATCTGTACTTTATATCTTAAAGTAAGGGAGTCTCTCCAAAATCCCTTATACTTCATATCGGAGGGAGTAATAAGAAACAAAAGCGATTTTGGGAAAAATTGATTTTTTTTTTTTACGAAAAAGGTCGACACAAAATAAATTATTTTAAACAGCTATGGTAAGGGAAGGAGATAATAGGGACAAATCTGGGGCTAGTACGCCATGTGACAGTTTTAAAGATTGCAATTATAAAGTCATTGGAAAACAAGAATTGTCGGTTCTATTTTTTTTTAATACTCCCCCTTATTCTTAATATAAAATTCTTTTAACTAAATTATATAAATTAAAAATTAAAATTAAAACTAATTAACTATCTTAATTTTTTTAAAAATTTTAATATTTTTCCAAAATTACCTTTATTTAATCTCTCTCCCTTTTTCTTTGGATATATTAAATAGAGGTATTTTTCTAAAAATATATAATAAATATTACCTCATATATTGTAAAAGGTCTTATATTTAGAATCAGGATAAAAGATCCTATATATAGGACCAAAGGTAATACTAATAATAATGAATTTTGTTGAGTTTGGTATTTTGATATACAAAATGAAATAGGATAAAAATAATTTATAGGACAAAATATTTGTTATGGTTCTAAATAAAAAGTATAATAAAACTTATTAATTTTTTTGTTAATTATATTTATAGAACTAAACAAGATCACTTAACATCTAATAATTATTAATAAATATTATATATATAGCTAAAATTTCGTTTAATATATAATATGGTCCCCGTTTTCCAAACAGAGCGGTCAGCCATATGCGTGTCGCCGAACCAGTCAGCAATGATTTGAGTTTGGGGTGGATTGCGGGCTATCATCTGGTCTGATCATAGAAGTATTCAGTCTGTGACAAACTATATGTATAAACCCAGATTTTTACCTTAAAAAAAAAAACAAGAAGAAGAAGAAGAAGCTATTCTAGTAACACGAGGGGAGCTATAAGACGTGATCGCAAATAATAAGAAATGAAAGGCTTGTGTTGCTTGTGGCCAAAGAAAGAAAGAATTGTGTTGCTATGATTTTTTGTTTTTTCTTTTTCTTGTGACATAGACATGTACGCTGGTTTCATCTATTAAATGAATGGAAAAAATGAATCACGGGAGAGCGGAGGAAGTTGAGAGAGGAAGGCGGTACGGTACATGTTAATGCGTGTCTGTTTTGTTGTTAGCTGCTTCTTCTCACGCTAGTCACCCTATTCTTCTTCTTCTTCTTCTTCTCCTCATGTTAGTCTCCGTATGAGTCAGTTTAATTAATTCACATATATTAAAAAAATTGTAAAACTTATTAAATTTGTCTCAAGTTTTATTTACTTTTTATATTTACTTCTAATTAAATATTATATTTAATAATATACATATAATTTATATTTTGAACTATGAAATTTTTTTAGTATTTTATATTTGAGATTGAAATATTAAATTAGATTTCATTTATATATAAAACAAAAGGATGGGATGAAATCAGAAAGGGGTGGCACGCGGTGGAAACACGGGGTGGACGCGGAAAGGAAGAAGATGGATATTGATTGAGAATACTGATAAGCTATACTCTATCTACTGATTTTGATTTTTGACGCAAAGCATAAAAGTTCGTTGCATCCTGAAGGGACATCTGTCCTCTTACTCGGGAAGCCGTGTGCCCCGCCGACCACCTTTACACACGTAACGCACTTGCTTTGATTCTTTTGTCTTTTCCTTTTTTTATTTTTGTTTTCTTTAGACTCCTGCTTCGCTTCACTCCAAATTTTCCATTTCCCTTGGCCCCACAACCCCCCAAGTTTTTTTTTTTTCCCCAGGCCCCCAACAAGTTATTTAATCACTACACTTTAGATTCAGATTTGGTATCCCAGGCCTGCATGGCCAAAAAAAAAAAGAAAAAGAAACTGAGATCACAAGTGGTCCAGCCGAGCGTATGTATTTCATAGCAAGTTATATCAAAAGATTCCTAACTTTTAACGAGCTTCAGCCTCCCATTTTTAATTTTACTTGAAGTCAGGCCAAAAAAGCAAAAACACAAAAAAAAAAAAATCCCATTTATACTTAATTTACCGTTCTCATTCTGATTTTTTTTTTATAAAAAAAGTAGCCATATAGTAAAAGCGTCATCCAAATTCTAAACCCCGGCTGTAGCTTAGCTTCAAGCCTCGCGTAATTATTGAAATGGGAAAAATAGAAGGATTCCATTCGGGCATTCCGGGGTCAATTTTAACCCTTTTAAATATAAGCATCTTGTAGAATTTTCATCCAATCCTTTACGTTAGGCTTAGGCATGACATAAGGAATCCAAAGAAAGAATAAATTCAAAGACCAACGAGAAAGCAGAAATTACTTCTTCCTGTCGTCAATTTTACGGTATCTAAACATACTCAATTTTGAAATGGAGTACATTGTCTTCCACAGACAAATCAATAACCCCTTGGACGAGAAATTTGTAAAGTCCAAATATAAGCTCACGAGTCCAGTCTATCTAGGCTACATTTTTTGGGTCCAAAAGAAATACTCAAATTACATCCTTTTTTTTGTCAAATTTGTTTACGTTTTTCCCGAAATATCAACTCATTCGGCTGGGCCTGTGTCGTGTTCTAAAGAAATTGAGGATTTTGCTGGGCGGAAAGGACGCATGACAGCATCAATGAAGTTTCCATAATCATGGCAATCAGTATATTTAAGACATGATGTAAAATCAACAATAATCAAACCGTAACATTTATAAATTTGTAAATAATATGATTTTTGCTTTTAAATTTCGTGTCATGTATTAAAAATTGCTTTGCTGAAAAAAATAGCAAAGTCACATGCTCGGATTACCTGTTATGCCTGATCACAATGAAAGAAAGAGAAAGCCATCATCTACCAATCTCTAAGGATCTGTTTGGTTCAACTGAGGGGATTGGAGGGGAGGAGATTGGAAGGATTTTAATGAAGAAAATTGGAGGGATTTTAAAATTCCCTTGTTTGGTGGAATTGGAAGGGAGGGAATCAGAGAGATTTTAATAAAATCTTATTTGGTTCAGGAAGAAATTGGAGGGGATCCCTCAAAAAAACCCCAATTTGGGGGAATTTAAAATGGGGAGGGGGAGGGGATTAAATTCCTCCCAATCCCCTCCAATATTTTAGCCAAATAAAAAGAGGGGATTCAATTCCCTCCAATTTCCTCTCCTCCCCTTAAAAAACTCCGAACGAAATGGAGCCTAAGGCTCCCATTCTTCTACGTTCGGAGCCAAGCAACTGCGAGGCTCAGAGTCAGAGGTGGACTAGATTTTCATCTCTCTTCCTCGAGTTCTAAACAGTGAAACATTGCTTGAGTTTGGAAGTGAAGGTACTTCTTCACTTGAAAGAAAGGCCCATACACAACGACTCTCATGAGATCCGTCTGGAAAAAAAAAACATAATTACTAGGAGTGCTGACCCTGTTTCTCAAACATGGAAACGTCCCAAGTCCGGTTGAATGAAATTGAACAATGATGGTTCACCCAAGCAGCGAGGCTCTCACTCGGGACTCTGTCTGTGGTGGTCTCATCAGAAATCTCTCTCATATGGCCAAACACCTTATTTAGTCAAAATAGGCGTCGTTTGTCTAAAATATATGCCATTCATTCTCTCCCAAAAGTGTGTGACCAACAGGCTATAGGCTCCTTAACTTCATGTAACTCACAGCTTTTTCTTTAAGCTCAAAACTTCACGTTTTCCTTTTGAAAATAGTGTAGGCAGTCCGTTCATAAACCAATTGCTATTCCAAGGCCAGCCTGCCGATTTCTATCATTGCTTCTCTTGTTTGACTATATTTGTCACCCACTCTGGGAACAAAACTTGCCATAAGATCGATGATCAACATGCAATGCTAGACGATTTTTTTGGTATTGGATAATTAAATCCGTTATTTTCTGCACACACACACATATAGAACTGTTTTTCTTTGGCATCTTGCTTTTAACAGCAAGAATATGAATCAAATTAAGTATCGAACATCTTCTCACTAGTCACTTCATGACATGAGATTTATATATGCATACAATTGCATGCGATCACACAGTTCTTGCACAACTGCACTCATCTTTAGTCCCCGGAATGGTGTGTGTTATGTGGAGGTGGAGCCAAACGCAATCTTCCACTTCTGAATGCGAATCAAAATTCAGTGCACATAATTAACTTAATAATCATATGTATACTATCGAATGGTGCTGATATGATGTCCTCGTAATTAACTATGACCCCGACTTCAATTATATTTCATGAACTTTACTGTAAATGCACCTGAATCTGTTCGCGTCTATTGCATTTATGTGATTTCTTCAGTGTCATAAACTGCAGTAAAATTTACTACACCGGAATTGATTTTGATGTAATGTTAATCAACCACATACCACAACATTAAATTTTGTTTTCCATACATGCAACTAAAGAACAAAAGAATTCCTTAACCCAAATTCATAGTTACTTCAACATCCAAGTTTGTCACATCTCATTCTCATTTCAGCTAGTTTGTCTCATCTTATGACCCTCGCGTCATGTCTCTCTTTTCTTCAGATTCCACATGCATGCCATTACACACACACACATGTACACTCTCCCTTCTTTTAGTTCAATTTTCATCGTCCAAATGCATTTTAAGGTAAATATCTTCACTTAAACTCAGAATCCTATTACAACACCAATCTCTTGAATCATAACATCACTAGCAATAAAAGCACGGTCACTTTCTAACAAAAATTACAAACAATATGATCACATCACAGCCCTATCTCGGTTTACTTACATAGTAAAGTGTGTGTTAGTTCTTCAATGGAAGGAACTCAAAGAACTGGCTCGGGAAGTTGGCATTCACTGCTGAAACTGAAATCTCACTCTCTTTATGGTTGACGTTATCACTGCCATCCACACTCCTTAACGGGAAAAGTTCAAGGGTTTGAGGTTCCCCACGATTATCAACTTGTACTTGGTTACTTATACTGTTAAAGTGGATAATAGTGCTTTCACTGTCAGGAGATATAAAGAAGCTGAGATCATGTGCTTTAATGAGCTTTGGGTCAATAGCTCTCGCTGTTACCATGCTTGTGGAAGCAATACTAGCTGTAGAGGTGTTTATGAGGTGGGTGGAAGCTGCAGCAGGAGAAGGAGAAGGACATGATAGCTGCATCATGCGCCACGTTGCATTCCTTTCCATTAAGTTTCTTCTTTGTTGTAATTCCCCTTCATTGAATTGGATCCATCCATCCGTTTTGCGCCCTGCAACCAATGCTTTTGTTGCTCTTGGTATTGAAACAGATTCCTGAAGGTTCAATTAAAGACACGAGAAACCTCAGTATTATTATATTATTATAAAATTGAAACCAAAGAAATTAATGTTTTATATACGATGGCACATATTTTATTTGGGCACTCTATGAATGTTTCTATTCAAATAAAAGACACATGGAAGAAGATGAGAGTTGTCTTTTCATGATCAGCTCAATTCTATATAATGGAATATAATGGGATGCCCCCAAAAATACTGACCTAAACAGCATGAATGAGCACAAGCCCCAAAACCCTCCCCCACAGCTAAGTTTCAAAAAAGCAGCCCCGACAGAATGGAGGCAATGCAGCTTTTAGCTAGACACTCTTCATTTCCCAATAAACAAATCTTTTGTTGGGTCCTTTCACTAACTAAAGCATCTCTGATCTCTCTTTAATTTCCCATCATCGCCTTCATCTCTACTCTAGTAATCATATGCAAATAATCATTGCTTAATTAGTAGATTCTTACAAATCAAGTAACTGAATTCCAAGTAGAAAAAGAAGAAAATGGGTTATGGTATGAAAGGTTCAAGACAAAGGAGAGGGTATGGAATAGACCTCTGCAAGTGTACTGCAGTTCATAGAGAGTGCCCAGTTCTTGGTCTGTTCAACTTCGAACACTGTCCTACTTACGTCTGTGGACAAAAACAAATACAAAAAGAATCCAACTTTACATATCTCAAGCAACAACCGGAACGGAAAGAAGAAAAAAACGCATCACATAATATAGATCTCCAACTAACAAAATGCAATGGAGAAAGCCACATACATTAGAAAACAAGGAATTAGAAACTATACTCTTTTCCTCCTTCTCTCCTCTTTCTGTCTTTTCAGTAAAAAATTACAGACTAATTATGGTTATAGTTGATTTTACCAAAGTCTTCCTTATCATCTAGACCATCAAAATCACGGGGAACTGATTCCATCTGACGACGTCGTTTCTGCCTTTCTCTGGCTTTGTGATTTTGAAACCAATAGAAAACATTCTTCCCTTCAATTTTACCAAACCTTCGAAGCTGTTGAGTGATATGTTGAATTTCCTCAGCAGATAGTGTTCTTGTCCCTCGTCGATACAATTCTTCAAGGGCTCTTAGCTGCTCTGGGGTAGGATTCCACCTTGAGCTCACCACGACTAGAGGATTATTGAACTCTCTCTTACTCTGATCTGTCAATGAAGCTAAAACCAGAAATAACATTCAGAAAACGCACTGTGCGTAAACAAATAATGCAAATAGAAAGAGTGAGGAGAGATAAAATAGTGAAAAAAAAAAAACTTACCCAGATCGTGATACTGTGTAAAGAAATCGGAGCCGTGAATCCGGCTTAGGCAAGGAGGAGTTATAGAAGTATTGTTGGAAGAAGTCATTGGCCTTGGATTGAGAGGCCTGAGCTTTCTTCCATTGAATGAGTGATCACCCATGCTGACCTCGCCACCATCGTCATGACCCACCATCCACATATTTTTATCTACAGTGAGGTAGACTGATTTAAGCTAGGGTTTTTAATTATAGCTAGAAAAGTTGAAATAGCAAAAGGAAGCTACTGTTATATCAGCCTATAAAATGAAAGGGAACAGTGGGAGTGCTTTAATTGATTTGTGTTTCTAGTTTTTTCTTCCCTTGCCACTCGAGTAATGGGACTGAAATGGGGTATGAGGGAATGGTGTTAAAGTAGACAAAAAGGGGTGTGTAGTGTAGAGCATGCAAAGGCTATAAGAAATGGCAATCCCTATGTAGCCCAAATGAAAAAGTAGGGAAGGTTTATATTTAGTATATAGATTGACGGTGATAAGAAGGCATATTGCTGAAAAATGAGTGGGGTGAGCTGAAAGTGTGAAGTGTTTGTGTCTCATCAGGACATACAGAGATGGGGATAGATCACTCTAGTCTAGCATACGGTGAGAGAAAAAAAATGGTGTTGGTTTAACATGGGACAAAGAAAGGCAGACATGAGGTTGACTGGGGCATCTATAGAGAGAGGGAGATCAGGACGAAGACAAAAAGTGAAGGAAAGAGGAAGAAGAGGAGGAAGGGGGAGGAAGCATGTGGAATTCTGTGGGAGATTTTTGGGAGTAGCAATTGAAAAAGGACGTAACGTTGATGAGAGTTATCATGAGAGGGCCTCATCACCCCTCTCTCTATTTTTCCCCTCTCATTTATGTTTATGTTTCCTTCATGTCTCGTGCCTTTCACACTAATTCTCAATCCGAACTGTTCCTCTCCCCTCTTCCCTGTCTGTTACATACACACAAGCCATTCTCACTCACTCTCTCTCCCCCTGCACATCTACTGTACGGATATCTCTTATATTTTCATCTTCATACATCAGCTTCCTGGTCCAATCAAAATTTGTGTGGATATAAATCAGCAACGTGATATCTTTACCGTATAATTTGTTCTGGGAATGTGAGATCCACATATCCTTCTAGTTTTGAGACGTTTATAATTTTGTTAATATCTGAGCAACCTGACATATATATGACTGAGATGCAAAATTTTACAGCTACCAAAAATAACTATCACCCATTTGGAATCTTCTTCGACTGGTCCTGAACTCCAGACCTCCATTTATTAGATTAAATTCATGGGTTGTCCTGTCCTAAACAAATCTATCCATGCCCCCTCTGTGTGTGGCCTAGATTGCATCTTTCTCTATCCTTTCTCTGCTCTTTTTTTTTTGGGAGTTTGATCAAGAGTTAAGACTTCTATCTCTGCTTCTCTGTGACTGCCTCTAAGATATAGCCACTTGGTCATCATGGAATGACAGTGCATGTGCCGCTGAAATAGAATTTAAAAGCTATAATTGTTTAATTATTTCAAGTTTTTTTGGGGGTTCTAAGGGTTTCTTTATGAAATTGGTTATCTTTTTAAAATAATAAAAAATTAAATATTCCTTTTTTATATTATTTAATATAATAATACAATACACATTAAATATCAGTTACATTAAATATCAGTTGATCAATTGATAGTGTCTTTTTTATCCAAAAAATTAAATAACAATTTATGAGAAGAAATAAATGATAAGGAAAAAATAGAAAAAATCCTACAAAATATTATAAAATTCCTTATAAAAAGAATAAAAAAAAAATTTAAAAGATCCTTTATAAAACGGACAGAGGGAATGTGTCTGTTATTTATTATGTGCATGCAAAATATGTCATGGAAATACATGCAAACTACAGGGCAATGTATCCACTATCTACTTTAAGTATGAATTCCATTAATTTAAGCTCTAATTATCCGTCATTTCTGGCCACCAAAATCCCGTACAGTACTTAAAAGTGTGACCCTTTGATTCCAGTTTGATCTCTTTACGCTTGAGCTGCAATTAGTCCATAGCGTAGAACATTAGGCTTAGGGAAATGTTATACTTTCCTCCCTCCCATGGTAACATATACTTCCTCCCTCTCCAAAGGCAAGTCATCATCATTAATCAACAAATCATATACTTCCTCCTCCCATGGTAACATAAGAGATTTTTCGTATCTCATAATATTATAAAATAGTATGTAGTAATTTATTATTTTTATTTCTTATTTATTATATTATTAGTATTGTAATTTATGATATATTTAATGAATGAAGTAAAATTAATATGGATAAAATTGAAAATTTTGATTTTTTTAATAAATATTTTCTAATATGTGTGAAACCCCTCTCATTACCTTATAATATGGGATAGAGAAAATATCTTATTCTTTCTTTGTGTGTTGAAATTTAAGAATATTAGCCATCTTTTAATATGCATCTCAAATTAAACCTGACCAGCATTATTTTTTCATTTCATAGGTACTCTCTCAATCACTGAAACTGAACAATTAATGAAAATGAAAATACTCCGGCTACATAGAGTACATCAAAAGAAGATGCAAATAATGCATAAGGAGTATTGTTTTACTCCATACCTTGGAAAAAGGGTAAAATATATATACTCAGTCTGTACTATTTTATGTGTTATTTTAGAAAATTTTAAATGTTTCATTTTATTTATCATTTTAAAAAATCAATGAAAAATCAATTATTTTTTTTTAATTATACCCTTAAATATTTAATAGTATATTATTTCAAGAAATCAATGGTATGAATAGTAAAATAATATCAATTAAGAATAATTTAATAAAATTACATCATTTATTATATTGTTTATTATTTTTCTTAATCCTTATGTGCAAACTTTAAAAGATACTCCTTATAGGAAATACACACCGAAGAGTATACACGCTTTGTCATGCAATGTTTTCAGAAAAATTATGGTGACACTTGTCTTAGTGCTGCTGTCTTTCATGTTTGTCTTTCCCAAGAGTATGGTAAGACATTCATTTTACGACAAGAAATGATGAAAGCATTTACACTGGCAGGGAAGAGTCAAGAGCGTAGCTGGGGCATGACCTTCTCCCCTAAAAATTGGGGGAAATGGGTAGCCAACAAAAATTAAATTTTGATGCATTACAATTTTAATCAAGTTGCATCATTATATGGTTTCTCTAATTTTATGCAAATCAATATACTCCCTCCCTCTTATCCTTAATATGAGTTTTTTAAGAAGGCTATTTTTTTTTTCTTAATATAAGATTTTTTACAAAGTTAAATAAATCATTAATGACTAATTTTTACAAATACCTTTTATAATTTTAACTTTCTCTTCCTAAGGTTTTGTTTGATTCAATGGAGGGGAGGGATTTTAATGAATGGGAGGAGAGAGAAGGGGAGGGAAAGAATTTTAATTTTTCCTTGTTTAGATTTGTTGAAGAGAAGGAGATGGGGGATTTTAATGTTCTCTTGCTTGGTTTAGGAGGGAAAGAGAGAGAAAATAATAACATATAAACAATTATATCCTTATTTATATAATGTTTTTTTTTAAATCTTAAAGAGATAGGAGATAACTAATCTCATTACTTAGGATTAAATAAATAAATACACTAATTATCATTTAGAATAGATCATATTCCATTTTGAAGGAAGTAGAATAAAAAATATTTTTCATTATTAACTTATTATAAAATTATTATTATCATAACTAAAAGGGAAAAACAAAATTTACATCATGCAATTAGTATGTTTGCAGCAACATCCAAATTGCTTATAAAGAATCCTTTTAAGGTTACTTCACATGTGATAACCAATTATTTAAAAACCATCCTTTTTTTTTTACTTCTCTTGCAAGAGCCACACATTTCACTATATAAAAATTTAAATTTTTTACTGAAGCAAAGAATCAAAATAATGGGAGCTACAAGGGAGGGAAGACAGGAGGAAATTGCGGTAGCGTGAGATGAAACCTAGGTTAATGAGAACAAATATTTGAAAAAGACAAAAAGAATAGGAGTGTTTTAGTTCTTAAATTTTTAATGATAAATTTTATCCCCAAATCCCCCCATTTTTGGGGGAGAGAAATAAGAGGGGAGGGGAGGGAAAATCCATTTTGGAACAAATATTAAAATTTTCCCTCCTCTCCTAAAAATAATTTGAACCAAACAGGAGAAAATTGCTATTTTCCCTCTGCTCCCCTCCCCCCAAATCATCCGAACCAAATACAGTGTAAGTGTGAGATAGAGATCAATAGTTTTTATTAAAGTATTTTAGAAATGCTACAATAATTTTTTACAAATTCAATGTCTCAAACTCATTTTAACTATCTATCTTAATATATGTAATTTCAGTTAAAAAACCCTTATTAAAAAAAAGAAAAAGATATGAGAGAGTATATATCAGGATGTATATGTATAATAGATACACGGGGAGAGGGAGGGAGAGTAGAAAGCGTGTATATTGAAATCCTCCATGGGCTTCAAGCCATGAGTCCCTTAGCTTGGTAGAAATCCAATTAAACCTTGTGTGGTAAGTGCTTGGAACGTCTTTTGCGGCTCATTCTTGGTGAAAGCTAGTTCGACTTGAGCTTCTCGGCCCAGAAAAACACTTCAGCTTATGCCCAATTGAGTTTATGCATTAATTTGCTTAAACTACATTTCGCACCGGGAGCTTTTTTTTCTGTCTGTACTTTCCCCACATTTGGAGGAACATGTATTGATCTAAAAAGTACACATGTGAATTGTTTGGTGTATTTATTTATTTTTTCCTATAATATTTCCTATTGGAAATAGTGGTAAGTCATTAATTACATATGAGTTTTAACAATTAAATGGAGATAATTTTAGAAAAAAAATTTATTTATAAAAAATTTAATGATTATAACTATTTTTCATCATATGTATAAAGTAAGTATTTATTCCTTATATTTAATACATGATGGATCATATGTTAAGGGTTACTATTGTGTTAGTTGTATGAATAAATAGAAATATTAAATTATAAAAGGGGAGAGAGAGAGAAACATTAATATTTTTTTTTGCCGAATTGGACTCACGAAACATTAATAACGCTTTGTTTCAATTTTGGCTTCTAAATTGTTTATTGAATATTAATTTAGTAAATTAATGCAATTGTGTGATTTTTTTTGGATATTATTGAATAAATAAGTGAAACGAGTTGGTTAGTTTTCCTAAATAGTTATAAGAAAGAAAAAAAAAAAGGGATATGCCAACATAAAAATGTTTGTTGGAAATAATTATCCTATACAATGTTTGTATTAGAATTCGAATCATATGATCGGGTTTTACTTCAAGGTAGACAAATTTAACCCTCTATTATAAAACATTATTGGTGACCGTCCAAATAAAATAGGTGGGTAGCTATGGTGCATATATTGACAACGAGAAAGCCATTTAGGTCCTCCATGCTATGACCCTCGATATCATCCCGGGGCGGACACACATAGAAGCTGGGAGGGGCTGTGGCCCCCTCAACCACTGGTCTCATCCCTTTTATATGTGTGTATATATATATATATATATATATATTATACATTATACACACATACAAAATAATATAATATATACACGCACAGCATGACATATTTGGCCCCTCCCCCTCCCTTTCCCTCCCCCTCACATATGTACTCACACACACGTTATATATTCATTCACTCACACACACATACGCATATATAATATAATATAAATTGCACACATATAATTAATAAATAGTATATATTTAACATGAAATAAAATATATATTTAATTATTTTATTAAAATATATTTGTTATTGATTAATATTAACTTTTGATAAAAAAATGATACTCAATATTTTTTTATCAATTAATCTTTTTTTTTTATAAAAATGTTTGGATTTAGTTATCATAAAAATATATTTACATAAATATATATTTAATTTGTTATTTAATTTACATACAATATTAATTAAGAGTTCTTTAGCAGGTTAAACATATAATTTCTAAAATATCTATATATTGATTTATTTTTATGAAGTTTGATGATTTATCCTAATTTTTTGTTGAAATCATCAATATACAAACAATATGTAAATGTATTATAAATATAAGCTTTTAATATATTTTTTATAATTTTTTTTCATAAAATTAATATATTAGATATATGGTTTCACTTTATATATATATATATTTAATTTTTAAAAAATATTATATAATTATACATAATTTATCTTTTCATAACTTTTTTAAATTATACAGTTATTCTGAAAAATTAATTATGATAAATATTAAAAATTAAATTAATAATACAAAATATATATTATTTTTAAAAATTGGCCCCCCTACAATCTTGATGCTGTGTCCGCCCCTGATATCATCAAAACAGATGCTGATGCCATGTTATAATAAAAAGGTTGTTGGTTACCAAAAAAGAATTAAAAAAGGTTGTTAACATCAAGGGCTGTTTTGGATTCGACTAAATTATTGTTTTAATTTGATGAAACTCATATAAGATTGCTTCATATGTTAGCTCGTGACTGAATTATAAATGAAAATGTGAAAGTCACAAGTTACATGCCAAATCTATCACTACAAAAAAAAGGGTATAGATGGCATTTTACTTCACACTTTAATAACATTTCCAAAACACCATGTATTCCATGTATTCCAGTGCTGATAAAAATGGGGATACTTTCATTGGTGTTTTCAGGATTTATGCCAAGTAAGTATGACAATTTTAGTTGGCGTTTATCAGAAGAAACGCTATCTTTATATTTTTTCTTTTAAAAAAAATATGATTTCCTAATTACTTTAGATGGCGTTTCTTAAAGAAAGGCCATCTTGAATCTTACTAAGATGGCGTTTTCTCATCTTTGTAAATGGTAGTAATTATTTTAGATGGCATTTCAAAATGAAACGACATCTTTAAGCTGAGCTTAGATGGCGTTTTTGAATGAAACGCCATCTTTTGTTGTTGAAATTATATGGCGTTTTCTATTAAACGCCATATGTTATGTTCATTATATATGACATTTCACTATGAAACACCATCTTTTGATATTTACTTAGATTGCGTTTATTGTACAAACGCCATCTTTTATGATAATTTCAATGGCATTTAACCTGAAATGCCAACTAAATCATGAGTTTTTTTGGGATAGTAATTTGATTAATTTGTTCCTTTGAAACCTGTATTTACGAACTTGCCAATATATATAGAAAGCCCTAGTAAACAAACTAAAATACAACGACTAGAATACAATACAATAAATTTAACAGTAGAATATGCCTAGTATAAATAAGAAGGTTGATAATATTTTTCAACAACTAAAATATAAAGCATAGAATTCAATAGAGAACCGCAGCTTAGTACTAGAAATTCTACATCATCTAATCCAGCTTTGATCTCAAAAATTTTTTGCTGCTTCTGGTTTGAAATTAATGAATAAAAACTAGTAATGCATTTAATTTCATAATGAATAATTATAAATCTTTTGTTTTTTTTTTCTAGAGTAATTATACATCTTCACATAAGCCCATTCAAGGAAACATTTGACAACCAGCTTAGTACTATGGAAAATTTTTTTAGCAGATATCTTTCGAGGACAATATAACATCTAACATTGAAAACAAAGGATCAAATTATTTAAAGTAATCACCAAGTAATGTCAGGCTGCCCAAGAGCAATTGTCAAACATCAGTTAATTCCACTAATATACGTAATCATAGTCATGAGTAAAATCACTTAGTCAACCAAATTGGACATAGAATATGCAAGCAAATTGCACAAGAAGTGATCTCATGTAATAACACCTACTCATGATTTTCTTTTTTTGATTTTTTTGAATTCTAATGATATCTATTACAATAAATCTCATACACCACCACCTTGAGCAGCATCTCAAGCTACATCTGAAAGTAAGATTTGGAAGAATTCAACTATCAACCAATTTAGATGATGCACATCTTGCAGACAAAGATATGCATGCTATTTCTATTCTAACCAGATTTTGTTGGTAAGTTCAGGAGAGAGTAACATCTAGAAGTATACCTTTTTCCATGGCTTTAGATATTCTAGATGCATCATACAAAGATTTCTCAAATGCACGCAACAATCGAGTACCATCTGCATTCGCAAAAATTTTAATCCCATTTTCATTTGCAACACTATAAGCCATTGTTTGAACAAAAAGCTATAAAATAGATATCGTAATTGATCATACAAGAAACAAAACGGAACAAACAGCATTATAAGCCATTGTTGTGCACCAACGACCAGGAGCATCATAATCAACACGAGATCCCAAATTGTCATACAACCAGCCTTTTATCTTTCCATCTAAAGCTGTTGAAAATTTGAACTTGAACATTAAAGCACAAGAGTATCAGAAAGAAATCCAAACAAAAAAAATAGCCTAAGAACTTTAGCCTAATCATTTAGGATAATTTATAATAGTCTCCACAAATGAGTCATAGTTCAATTATACCTGAATGTTTTCTTTATAATGAGGGCAGACAGAATAAATCGGAGCCTCATGACCTTCAAAAGTATACTGTGAGGATATGAACTTGAGATGCAAGAGGAAAAGCTAATGACCAAGTGTATAAACAAAAGAAAAAGAAAGGGAAAGATGAGGTTTGTAGTCACATGTGAGGATATGAAAAGCGGTCAATAGTATATGCTTTTATTCTGCATAAAGGAAGATTTTACCATAGCATCTGCCACATGTAATCACAAGCACTTATCAAGCACGTACTGACACCATTCTTCGACAAGTTCCTCAATCTGAGCATCAGAGTATTCAGGATAATAGGCGTCAAGGAAGTATTGTAAATAAAAATATTATATATAAGTGAAACTGGTAAAATTATATTAGCACTAATGTAATATAATGGAATCATTACATACCATGTCTGGAATTATTCTTTGACTATGTGTGATAGTATCCTTCATGAATAATATCACATAATACCCATAATCATTATCATTTGGCTGTCTCAGGCACTAAAGGGAAAAATTATATTAATTACCATAAGGGAATGCTAATCTCAACAATATATTTGATTGGATATAAATTTATGCATACTCGTATTTTTTTCCATTTATATAATGAGGAAGCTAGGGGTTTTTCCATTTTTCTCTTATGGTGATCTCTACACCCCCGTGCTGCCAAAAATATTGATACAACACTGTTAACCATAAGAAATTGAAAAAGCTTAATATAATGAAAAAAAGTCTTAATATAAGAAATACTGAATTCGAATAACTACATAGAAGCATAAAAAGTTAAATATATTGAAAATGAATAATTATTGTTACTTATTAATTATGCTCATCATTTGTTCGTGAAGTTTGGGCTCATAATTCAAAGGATCCAAGAAGTATATAGTCGGCTCCAATGACTTGATAGCAATTAGCATCCAATGTGAACTATCAAAAAAATAACCAGTGTCATTAGTAAATTATAAGTTTACTTACATATCAAATAAGTGAAAATTGGAAAGGTTAGTTACACATTATGATAAGGAACCAAGAACAAGACATCTTTATTAGCTCTTGCATTGAATGCATTCCCAATTAGTTGTTGCTATTCAGTTATCTTGGTGTCAATTAATTTTACCGTAGGAGCCGCAACCTCTTGGGGATGGATAAATATAAATTTTTCCTTCAAATCCCGAGGCACCAAGAATGTCTCATACAAGTACCTTGAACAGAAAAAAAAAATAACAAAAAACATAGGTTAATATAAAGGCCTAAAGTAAAAAAAAAAAAAGAGGAATAAAAGAAATAGATTAATATCAAGTGCCTTATGTATAAGTTAACGTTCGCGACCCCGATCCACTTGCGATGGACGATGTAACTAACAATTTCAGCATTGATACTTTCATATAACACCTTATTGTAAATGTTTTTGTCAAATTTAACAAGTTTGTCGATTTCACCATGAAGCGACTGTGGTAGAAACTTGACAATCATCCTTCAAAAAGTGTTTGGAACTTTATGCTTTGGCAGTTGCTTTGGTGGTTGAGCTATTGAGTTCTTTGATTGTCTCGACCCTTGGACATTACTCTTTCCCTTCAACTAACCAACAAAGTGGAAAACTTTGGGTTAAACCACATTAATATTGCATAACAGGATATGGTAGTACATTATCAACTGAAATACCTTTACTAATGGATCAGCAGTGATAAGGTGTGCGGGCCATGCGATGAAGCTATCCAATGTCATTCCTATTGCTTCCATGTCCCCTGTAGGAACAGACAACCTAACACCCTCCTCTCTAACTACCTTAATCGACACTTTCAGATGGTTCACAGGTATAGGTACATTGTGAAGCATCTCTCCAGGGTTGTTATGCACATACTCTTTTGCAACCATGTGCCGAGTAGGTGTATCTAACCATAACGGGCAATATGTTTGACCCTATACCCATCAATGCATTACTAATCATCCATTTATTATGAGGTAGAAAAAATTAAGTCTGAACTTAATTATTAATGAAAGCAATTACCTGAGGGAGTTGCTTAGGTCTAATAGTGCAACTATCTTTGGCACTGGGCACCTCTTGTTGTGTCTGTTACGATGACTGCATTTTAAGCACCATCTCCATCAATTGAGCTAATCGGAGCTACATCTAAGATTGGGTTTGATGTTGTTCCTCAACAATTGCCTCCAATCGGGCAACCTTTGCAGCGTCTGCCAATAGTCGGGGCCCAAAAAAGGCACTATGTGTCACACCAAACCCTGCACCTCTAACCTAACCAAGGTACTCAAGGACCCACAGTGCCTTACCTAGTATATCTTATCCTGAGCTTTCCTCCTCAATACCTTGAGCCATGGACTTCGAGAGTTGGTCATGTGGAAAGAAGAAAAACAAAATATAAATATTGGTTGCAAATACATAATAAACACTTGAAAAAGCCTAAATAAAATAGATAAAAAAGTAATACTAACAATTGAATCGACAACTTTCCGAACATTTTTATTGTCAATTATCCCATTCTTGTTCTTGCGAGATTCAATCCATAGCTCATAGAGTTGTATTTTCCTCCCTTGTGACCCCTCATTTGATTGCTATATATGAACACAAATAAACACGTGTAAGTATTTGAAAGGAAATGTAAGTCAAAGAATTAAATGTAGTACCTTTCACGTACCAGTTTATACTCTATACCATGGTATCCTTAATGACTTACTCTATAGGGGTATTGCTGCTTCTTGACTCTGTCACTGTTGGTTTGGCTTGATTTCTGCAAAATAGTACACCAAATTAGCTCTAGGCTAACAAAAACTAACCAACCTAACAAAATTCAACAACAAATTCTATTCAACAGCTAAACGTAGTGTATGAAAATTAAGTGATGTACCTGAAAAGTTTCCTCACGGTGCCTTGCAACAAAAGTATCCCAGTATTCTTGTGTAACGTATATCTCAAACAACCGAGACGAATGCTCAAGGAAGTTGCCTGCTTCATCTCTCATGAAGAATCTAGTGAGAATGCTTCGGAAGTTTTGCAATGCTACTCCAGCCTTTATATATATATGACGCTTGTGACTATCATTTATATTAAAAGCAGACTGCAAATTACATGACCTTAAAGAATTATTGTCTGTAAATATATATAAACATAATAATTAAATGATATACTATGTTTTTACCTCTATATCATCAAAAATGCTTTTCTTCACAGGTTTAAGGACTTTCCTCCAATCCTTATGAGGATGAGAGATTGGAACCTTCAACTTCACAATGACTCTGATGTAGCTACTCAATTTGTGTCCACCCTTCCGTATTGGATTGCCTTTATGATTCCATTATACATGAATCTTTTAGCAAGTATCTCGGGCTCGTATCACCTCTTTTAGCTCATTCAAGCCCTGCCGGTGCATTTCGATATATTGCTCTAACTCTTTTTAACCAGGATCATCACCATGATCATTATGATCAGAAGAGGACACCATTTACCTGCAAAGAAATTCCAACAAACATGTAAGGTATCAAAGATGGATAAAGAACCATTTAACTTGAAAAATTATACATATATGTTGAAGGAAATAAAATTCATATTAAGCCAAGCAATAAATTATATTTAAAAATGATGACCTTTTCCTTTTTCCTGTCAGATGTTGACTCATTTGTCCCTTATTTATGATCCAAGTACCCTCTTGATGGTCATCTCTCACATAGAGGGCATTGTCTCCACTAGGATTAGTATCAAGTGATGTTCTGTGGAAAGGATCATCCTCAATATCCGCATCTCGATAGTCCTGAGCATTATCCTCAATTATTTTGTTCGTTAACATAACAATAGACCATTTCTTATTAGCAGGATCAGGTACAAAAAACACTTGTTGAGCTTGTGATGCTAAAATAAAAGGCTCATTTGTATACCTTACCCTATTAGGATCTACCTGAATGAACCCTCAATCATCAATTTGAAGGTTGTTGTTGTTGTCAAACCATTTACAACAAAAGACAGGTGCACGGAATGAGATGTAATGCAACTCCGATATGCGCTCAATTACCCCAAAGTATGACATGTTTGCAAAAATAGGTTTTTGTCTTTGGTACTTGAGATATGCATTGATTGAGCTACAAGAGTTACTCTACTATTTTGCATTATGCTCTGATCATCTTGCTCTCTTGTATAGAATGTATATCCATTGATGAGATAAGACTGGTGTAAGAGAGTACATACATGCTTGGACTCATAGCTAACTTTTTCAACCTGTCTAACACTAAACAATGATTCCTCTCTAACTCCATAATAATGTGATTTCGTAACCAATATATAAAAAATCGATTGTGTTCTTTTGATATCCAACCTTCATTCTTATTAGGGTTCAAGCTTCTAATTCTCCCCTTGTGCATTTCCACATATTCACCAACCTCATCTGAGTTATGTAAGACATATAGGTGAGCTTGCTCCCACAGTGTCCTGAAGATACTAACTATTTCACTTCCCCGAATCCCTTCCCCACTTGTCCTCCCCAAGTGACGAGACTTTGGAAGCCCAATAATAACAACATTTGATAAGTATTCGGTACGGAATTCAACAGCTTCTTTAGCTATGTGCCTTTCAACAATACAACCCGTTAGTCTACTTTGATTTTTCACATACCCTTTCAATATCTTCATGTAATGCTCAATTAGGTACATCTATCTCATATAAGCTAGGCCGCGTATCTGTGTTTCCCTAATGAGGTGAATCGTTAGGTGAATCATCATGTCAAAGAATGAATGCGGGAAATATATCTCAGGCTCACACATAGTGACAACAATTTGTTTACAAAGTGGACAATTTTCTAGGGTTAATGACTTTGCTGCAAATAGACTTGAAAAAGAAACATAGTTTCATTATTGTCCCCCACACCTTTTTAGGCAAAATGGATCGTCTACCTACTGGCATCATGTGCTCCATCAGAACATAATAGTCATGAGACTTCACACCCTTTAACTTCAAGTCTTTCATAGATATAAGGTTTCTGGTATTTGAGGAGTATCCCTCTGGAACTTTAACCTGATGAAGGAATTCACAAAAAGCGATTTTCTCTTTTCTACATAAAATATGAGCTGCTGGAGGTAGATAAGTACGTCGTTTCTGCTTCACTGGTGCCAATTCTCCTCTTATTCCCATAGCAACCAAATCTAACCTCATGTTCTTACCATCTTTGGTCTTTCCTTTTACATTGAGTAGCGTACCAATGATATTATCACATATATTTTTTTCTATATGTATGACATCAAGGAAGTGTCTCACATACAAAAACTTCCAATATGGCAGTTAAAAGAAAAGTGATCTTTTATTCCACCCGCTTATCCCAAGGTGTCTTGAAAAAGGTTTCTAAAAGTTTTTATTCAAATCATGTACCTTGCGAAACAGGTCCTCACAGCTACACGCCACTGGTTCTCCTATTTCTTTTGTATTCCCATCAAAGGCTTTTCTCTACCCCTTGTAGTAATGTCCCTGAGGCAAAAATTTGCAATGTCTAAGGAAGACATATTTCCCACCATGTTTCAACCAAATTGAGTGTATCCCTTCTTCATATATGGGGCATCCAAACTCTCCTTTGATACTGTATCCAGACAAATTACTGTACGCCAGAAAATCATTGATTGTACCAAATAGCATAGCTTTCAAATTGAATGATTCCTCCTTATATCCATCATACACTTCCATACTTTTATCCCACAATAGCTTCAAATTTTCAATAAGTGGAGCTAAGTATACATCTATATCATTTTCAGGCTGTTTGGAACCAGAAATCAACATAGACAACATCATAAATTTCTGCTTCATATATAGCCACAGTGGCAAGTTATAAATCACCAAAATCACAGGCCATGTATTGTGGGTACTACGCTGCATATATATCATGAGGGTTCATTCCATTGGTAGATAAGGCAAGGTATAGGTTTCTATCTTTTGCCCCGAAGTCTTCGTAGTCATGATCAATTAATTTCCATTGTGGAGAATCTGCAGGACGTCTAAGCTTTCCATCTTTAATTCTTTCATCCACATGCCATGTTAAAAGCTTTGCATTCTCTGCACTACTGTACATGCATCTAAATCTAGGTATGATGGGAAAATACCATACCACCTTCGTTGGGGTCGATTCTTTCTTCTTATATCGTGGGACATTGCATTTTGGACACTTGTCTAAAGATGCATATTCTTTCCAGAATAAACTGCAATTATTAGGACAAGTATGTATCCTCTCATAGCTCATCCCAATAAAGTTCAACATTCTTTTAGCCTCATATGTTCAGCTAGGAGGTAAATTATCCTCTGGCAGCTTATCCTTCAAAAGTGCAAGTAACTTTGTGAAGCTCTTATCACTTCATCCATTGTCCTCTTTCAAATTGTACAGCTTCAAAATGGCTGATAATATCGTGAACATAATGCAGTCAAAGTATAATAGTTTTTCTACATCACTTTTCAACCTCTCAAATATCTCCAGACAGTATTGAAGTTCATCCTCAATCACATTTGCCATCTCTTCAAGATGATCAACCTCCAATGTACTTGTGTCAAAATCATTTGATCCACAACTCCCATTATACCTCTTACTACTATTCTCATCATTCATCTCATCATGTTTTGTCGATCAAGTGTAACTTCAATCAATTCCATTACATATTAAATGTGATTGCAACTCAGCTGAACTAACTAACTTCCCATATCAACACTTGAAATAAGGGCATATCATTTTTTCAGGGTTATCAGTATGCTTAATTGCAAAGCTAACAAGCTCTGTCACTACATCCCAATATTTCTGAGTCAAACGATTTGTAGATATCCATGACCGATTCCTATTCCTAGGATGGGTAAAAATTTTGGCAGAGCCTCCCCAGTAGTTGAAGGTCCAATAATTCTATAACAATGCACAAAAAAAAAGACTTTTAAGCTATAAGCAGTAGCACTTGATATTATATTTATATCATTATGTGAAATTCATTTCCATACTATGCATAATTAACCTTTGGTCTACTAATACATGTCTGACAACCATTTGTAGGCAAATGACAAATCACTAATCCATTTCTAGCTACCATAAACTAATTTTCAAAGAAAAATCAGCAGTATAAAATAAGATTGACGTCCCTTAGAAGCTTTGAAGTTAATCACTAACACCAAGGACTTGAACTTGTCCTTTTATCTCTATGAGACCTTTGCACCTAGACTTCCAACAGTTATTTTTCACACTTTAATTGACCTAAACGTAATTTTTAAAGTAAGATTAAACTGAATCAACTAGAGAAAAGAAATTTAGAACAAATATCTAAAAAATATTCAAAAGAATATAATGCACAATTATGTCCAAAATAGAGAGAAAAGAAATTTAGAACAAAAATCTAAAAAAACTCTTTTCTAATAGAACCTCAAATTACATTCCAGCAATTCAATTACAATTCAATTAGGGCAAAAAAAATATACAATTCAATTTCTATTATACCAACACCAAATCCTAAAAAAAAATCTTCTGCTTACATATTTATTTTCTTTCTCAAAAAAATGAAAAAAAAATTATATCATCAATTATTAAATAAAATATCTTTAGTCATCAAATCATCCTAGGAAAAATTGAATATCTGTATCACTTGCAAATATCATTTCAAATTATTAAGTTCAGCAGAAGTAAATCAGAAATAATGAAAGACATGATTAATTAAATTGGAGTATCCACAATGAGAGCAATTTCCTTGAAATTGGCCCTTTCAGCTCTTTTTACAAGATGTACAAACACATTCCTATCTTTATACACCTAAGTAAGGAATAAAACAGCAATTGATTAGGCTATAACAAATTGAGAATCTTAATTAAACTCACATTTTTTATTTTATAAGAAAAATGTGGGAAGGTAATACAAGATCAATACCACTAATATTATAAGATTGTTGTGTTTTGCCAACAGGGCATACAATCTAATTCAAATAATCCAAATCAGTCAACCTTCACTACTTACAACATTTTCTTAACATAATCTAACTTAAATAGCCATTTTCTTGGCTAATATTTCCAACAAGCTCAGAGACCAACTTTCTAACTCTTACATATCAGTATGGAGTTGAAGTATATCATATATTATATTCTAACCAAATTTGCAACCATAATGAACAACTACTAATTGAAATTATAATCCTTTCTTCTTTAAATCAATTAATCAAACATTTGTATATAAAAAAAAAGCAATTAATCAAACATTTGAAATGCACTAGTATAACTATCATGGGCAACATTCCAAGATTCAAATCCCTTTCTTTAAAAACATATTTGCCAAACAGCCCCCAAACATCATCCGAACTCCATAAAGCTTCTAGAACATCTATTTCATCAATAACTTAAAGCCCTAAATTCCATTTCATCTTTTAAGAGATGAGAAAGAAACCATCATCCTCTAAACATGGAAATACTAAATAAAGACTAATGATGTGATTACCTAGGGAAAAGAGGTCCTAAACATCACCAGATTCAGCCAGGCAATTCAATCGATCTCCTCCCCTATTTCTGGTAGTGAAAACGATGAAGAAATCTATATTAAATAACTACTCAGTTATAGTAATGTGCAGGGGAGTTGCTACTGTGCATAAGATTAAAGGAAAGGAGAGAAGCAAAGGGAATAGTGGCTAACTTACAGGAGGCAAATGAGCCCTAGCCGAGACATACCACTGTGATGCAAGAAGAAGGAAGAACTCGGCTGAAACAAGTAGCAAATCTGAATCAAGTAACCGTGAGGAAAGAGAAATGCAGGTGGGCAGCTTCGACAATGACACTCTACTGACAGCCCCACCGATTTGAGCAAAAGATAAAATGTGAAGATTAAAAGAGCCCTAAATCACAAATCGCAATTTGAGCAGGAAGCCACTACACAAACACCAAATCTTAGGAAGATTGCAAACTTGAAGCAACAGATTGAGATCCCACTGGCAAGGAGAGGGCAAGGTGGACTACGTGACGAGAGAAGAGAGCCCGACGGCGAGGAGACTTTGAGAGCTCGATGGTGGCAAGAGAAAAGGGGTGAGAGATCAAGAATGGTTCGAAGTGTTTTCAATATGGTAGCCGATGGAACATAAACATTAAAAATTAAATAATTCAGGAATATTGTTAAAAATATTATACATGTCATTTATTAACCAAACGCCATCTAAAGTTGAACTTTGGATGGTGTTTACCCATAAACACCATGTAAAGTAATTTTTCAATTTTTTTTTAATTTATAAATAATATTAGATGGCATTTAACTATAAAGGCCACCTAAAGTATGACTTTTTAGCATTTCCAGTGAAAACGCCAATTAATATTTTACATTTTTATTTATTTTTATTTTGTTATTAATTTGCAAATCACTTTGATTGGCGTTTATTGTAAATGCTAACTAATATTTATATATTTTTATTTTTTAAATTTTTAAATCATGTTAGTTGACATTTCATTTCTAAATGCCAACTAATGTTATATATTTAATTGGTGTTTTATTTGTAAATACCAACTAAAGTTGTTCGTGTCCATTTTAATTGGTGTTTTTGTGCTAAACACCAACTATTGAGCGTCAATAATTCCTCAAATTGGCATAGTATATCCGTGCTGATTAAAAAAAAAATAAGTAAAGAAGCATTGACCTTGATATAACAATTTTTTTTTTGGAAAAAAAAAAGTTCTTGTTGCCGCCACTCAACTTGTTATCATTTGACCAGATCAGCAAGTATAAATTTTGCTTAGCACGCATGGCAAGTGTACAATTTTAAATTTGGTGAAACTTAATTACCTATATTTATATGAGCTATTTACGTATCAACATCAACATGCTTGTCCCTGTGTTATGTTATTTTTTTTTTTGGTAGATATCCCGAATTAATAAAAGAAAAAAGGGGAGAAAAAGAATAGAATGTTAGTAATATGGAGTTAATCAGCCGGCGGTGATGAATGCAAATAGCTACAAATGGCAGTCATTAGATGCGCTTTTGCACAAACAGACATGTTTACTCAATCTGACTCCAACGAAGGCAGTCCTCCACCGTCCGATGTCATCTTCACCCTTCATTAATGTCCTCTACATACTCTTTCTGGTTGCTATTGCTATATAACTAACTACCCCCACCCCCACCCCCCAAGGCCTTTATTCCAAGCAGTTGCCGGTGAGTGCAGTGTAGTGTGACGGTTGAAATATCCACGCCGTTCCAATAGTACCCCTGGTGAGTTAGGCCAACATGCGTGAGATTCTTCACATTCAGGGAGGGCAATGTGGGAACCAAATAGGATCCAAGTTCTGGGAGGTAGTGTGCGATGAACATGGGATAGACCCCATAGGCCAATACACAGGCAAGTCGGAGGTTCAGCTTGAAAGAGTGAATGTTTACTTCAATGAGGCAAGCAGTGGGCGTTACGTGCCAAGGGCAGTGCTCATGGATCTCGAGCCTGGCACCATGGATGCTGTCCGCACCGGCCCTTACGGCCAGATTTTCAGACCCGACAACTTCGTTTTTGGCCAGTCCGGTGCCGGAAACAATTGGGCTAAGGGCCATTACACTGAGGGTGCTGAGCTTATTGATTCCGTCCTTGATGTTGTCAGGAAGGACGTTGAGAACTGTGATTGCTTGCAAGGTAAATATGTGCTTTCTCCTTTATCCTTTATTGTGGTTTAGATGAGCATCTTGATCCAATTATGTGAAGATCAGTGCATATGAATTAATGGTACTTAATGCTTATTGCTAAGAGACATCAGGAATGTGTAAACTTCTAGTTGTGCCCCACACGCTAGTTGAAGTGATCCCTGATCAAGATAAAACCAAGTGTAAGCTTTGTTATGAGATCTTTCCTAAAGTCAACTTTCAAATTCTAAAACGTGGGCTTCCATAGAAAGTTTGTTCAAAGTTTTGTGCCTGAATCAATATCTTTCCTGTCCAGAAGAATATTGGATGGAGGGTCTACCATTTTTAAGTTCTGGTCTGGGGTTTCTCTATGTAAGATGTTTGTCAATTGGTTTGTTGGTTTCATGTTTATATTGAATGTTTTTGTTTGGCATGATTTTAGGATTTCAAGTATGCCATTCACTGGGAGGTGGAACAGGTTCTGGAATGGGAACTCTGCTCATCTCAAAGATCAGAGAGGAATACCCAGATCGCATGATGCTTACTTTCTCTGTCTTCCCATCGCCAAAGGTGTCGGACACGGTGGTTGAGCCTTATAATGCTATACTTTCTGTTCACCAGTTGGTGGAGAATGCTGATGAGTGTATGGTCCTTGACAATGAAGCACTCTATGACATCTGCATCAGAACCCTCAAGCTTGCCACGCCAAGCTGTAAGTAGATGCTATATTATACTTTATGAGCCCATCATGTTCTCAACTTCTTTGGTTCTTGATGACCAAAATCTATATATATTCCAGTCGGAGACTTAAATCATTTGATATCAGCAACAATGAGTGGAGTTACTTGTTGCTTAAGATTCCCGGGGCAGCTCAACTCGGACCTGAGGAAGCTAGCTGTGAACTTAATCCCATTTCCCCGGCTTCACTTCTTCATGGTGGGTTTCGCTCCTCTCACATCTCGAGGATCACAGCAGTACCGTGCACTGACTGTACCTGAACTCACACAACAGATGTGGGATGCCAAGAACATGATGTGTGCAGCTGATCCGCGCCATGGCCGTTACTTGACAGCGTCGGCCATGTTCAGAGGCAAAATGAGCACAAAAGAAGTAGATGAACAGATGCTGAATGTTCAGAACAAGAATTCCTCCTACTTTGTTGAGTGGATTCCCAATAATGTTAAATCCAGTGTCTGCGACATACCTCCCAAAGGTCTGGCCATGGCTTCGACTTTTGTTGGGAACTCAACCTCTATCCAGGAAATGTTCAGGAGAGTGAGCGAGCAGTTCACAGCCATGTTTAGAAGGAAAGCCTTCTTGCACTGGTATACTGGAGAAGGAATGGATGAGATGGAATTTACTGAAGCAGAGAGCAACATGAACGATCTTGTTGCTGAGTATCAGCAGTATCAGGAGGCCACGGCTGAGGAAGATGGTGATTATGAAGAAGAAGAAGAAGATGATGATGATGGAGGCGCTGAAACCTGAAGGTGTTCACCCAATCTCCTATTTCGCATGTTACAAGTAGTACTGAATCAATAACTCTGTTTTATTGCCATAATATTGGTTCTGTGACACAGTTTGACGCACGGCAATTCGAAAAAAACCATGCATGTGTTCAATATGCACATGTCAATGTAACGCTTTTTTACTTTGGTGGTTGTTTACAGCCAGCTGTTTGTCCATGTGTGTGTTTTTTGGGCTTTTCTCTATAATGGGTGCCACTTCTATAATATCATTTTCTTCGAATCTTGTAGTATGATGAGCTTTGATGACAATTAATCCGATAACTAACCAGAGTGAACTCAATATATTTGTGGAAAATTCAAAATAAATGAGTAATAAACAGCGCAATTTCATACATTTTTATATTTTATATTAAAGAAGTGACAAGAGAACTGGGCTTACATAGTTGATAGTTCTCTCTTGTTAACTCAGCGGAAAAATTTGAGAAGTACAACCGGGACTTTTGAGAAAGATAAAACCATAAACTCGCTAGGAGAGCTCGTGGAAGAGAATCTAGCCCGACCTCTACAGATCAGTATGGTAACGTAGGGGAAGATGAGGATGAAACGGTAATTATATTGCTCAGAATTATAAAATAGGCAGACCATATAGTTAAGGCTGGAGCTAAAAAAAGAAATGATTCAGTTTTGCATTACAGATAATACGATGTCATTGGCCTAAACTTAAAGCATACAAAGTTCAACAGGTTCATCTTGCGCTACTCAACACATGGCCATAGTTTAATACGACGTCACACCAAAAAGAAAAATCTAAGATACGATATAACTAGACGGTTATCCAAAACAGCGTTTGGCAAACTCTATTCCCACACTACTAATTTTAGCTGTTACATTACATTAGCACAAAGCATTATGATGAGAGTGAAGCATCATTTTTTAGTCGCAACAAACAAGCCCCATACATGCTCACCAGATGCACCCCTGTTCTTCTTTGCCCTCCATTTTTCAATAATGTCGTTGTACTCTTCCTGTAAATAACGAATCAAGAAATGAATGCCTTGAAATTCAAAGAAACAAGTACCTCAAGGGCATATAAGGAGAAACCGACCTCGGAGAAGTCGTGAATGAAGCTGTCCTTCTTGTTCTCAAGGGCATCCAACTCCTTCTGCAGACTCTTCATGAACTGGCGCATACAAGCAATAATTTTGTTAGAACTCCAGAAGAACAAGAGCAAAAATGTCAAGCCAAGTGAGGACAAACCAGATTTGTTTGGTCCTCGACAATGACATCATCAAATCCAGCGTTCTTGATCATCTGCAGATGATTTTAAATGCGCGTGACTTGTTATGCTAAAAGCATGTTAATTAGCAAAATAATTCAGTCAAATTCAAATAGGCAAAAAGGAAAGCCAGAGGATGATATTAAAAGAACATGCGCCATACCTGACAATATGCTTTCAAGTCATGCAGATAATATCCTCCTTTCTTGATGCACTCAGCATATTCTGCTGATGGACCTCCAGCACTTAAACAGTAATCAGTGATTAGAAGTTTACCTCCAGGCTTCAGCCACTGGTAAAATGACCTGAACAATGTTGGTTTATCCTGTAACAACTCAGACACAGTTTGCAGAAGCAAGAATTAGGAGTAAAAGGAAAGAATCTTGAAGCATATAAGAAAAAAAAAAAAAAAACCATCACAAGAACAGCATAATAGGTGAGCAATAGCTGATGAAAATGATTGATAAAATCAAAATTTAGTACAGTAGGTAACATCTATCTGATAGTCATAAATTTAATGTCATGGACCTATACGATTAGATTTATCTAGGTTCTTTAAAGAACAATGAGATGCACAGTATAAAATCGGCTATTATGAAGATAGATTCTGTCTGGCTCATTCAAACCCCATGCAGGAGATGTGAAAAGGATAACACAGATATCTGTTCCATGTTATAAAGCTTACAGTTGCTAAAATCCAGAGATTTTTTAACAAAGAAGAAGTTCCTCACCTGGATGTGTAACATGGTGTCACAGGTGTAGATTACATCAAACGTCCTCTCAGGGTATATTTTTTTAGTGCAATCAGCACATTCAAATTCAACTGAGCATTTGAGTCCAATAGCACGTTCAATTGCAAGAGAAATCATATTTATGGAGAGGTCAATGCCAACAACCTCAACATCAAAATTCTCAGCCATGTAAATGTCACCTCCCCCAATACCACAACCAACATCTAGTACTTTCTGACCAGGCTTAAGTTCCAACTTCTTCACAATTTCTTTTGTTGTTTCTGCTCAAGCAATAAGCACCCTTACAGATTAGAATTTAGAACCATGAAAACATCTGTGATGGCACCTCGATATACTGGTTCAAATACAGTGATAATCGCCCAAAAAAATACATGCCAGACAGCCAGAAATTAAAAATAGTATTAAGCAGTTCAAGAGCAAAATTTCTTTATTCATCAGTAGATCTCTTTCTTGCACACATGCATTATTTTCTGAATCTGTGTATCTGCCACTGGATCATAAGGAAAAGAAAGTGCCATCAGATAATCATGGAACAAACCATTTGACTGCTTTCCAGTCAGTTACGAAGTTCAGTTTCCTTCATTCCCAAGGCCCAGGTAATGATTAGGTGAGAAAAATCATCATACTTCTATAATTCTATTCCCTCTTAATAGAGGAACTAAAAAATCCCAATTGAATTGCAGGTCAATGATGGGAGGAAAAGAAATTAAGACATACCAATTCCTCCTGTGCTCACAAAGCCTTGCCCATAAACACGCTCATATCGTAAAATACCCTTATGACTATACTCAACACTATCAAGAAACCGCTGGAATTCCCTATCAACTTGTGACCGAACTTTTTGCCAAATCCAGCAAATCTGCATGACGGAGATATTGTACCATGTATCAGTCAACTGAATAAACTGAGAAAAAGAAAACAATAAAGAGTTCCATCTTCTTACCTGGTTTTGATTCTTTTTATTTCGCACATACGCTCCAATGCATTTACAGCCAACAAGAGAAAGTTCAAAGGAATTACCAGAATCATCATTCATATGGCACTCTTTAAATAACTGCCAGAAAAAAGGGGAAGCCAAAATAAAGTTTTTGACAAGGTGTTATTTGATTAATAAAATACAGAGAACACCTCAGATTTCAAATTGATTCAGAAGAATAATGACCAAGGATGACAGACTTGTTACAGAGTGTGCATCACACTATCTATGTCAAAACAAAAACCCACAAAAGGTGAGGGGTGCAGGGGGAAACCTGGATAGGATTAATACATCCTTTACAATTTACAGCTCAAATTGAAACAAAATAATGAAACGGTGACCACAAAGATCTATCCTCACAGAAGGGAATTGCCGATTTCAAGGCAAGTTCTTACCATCAGTTCAAAATAGGTAGCCACAGCATCCAAAATATGTGTTCCATAACAACAGAAAATGTTTCATTTATAAAATGGGACTCATGCAATTCACAGCACATTAGCTCACCACTTTTAATGCAGTGAGTGCTCAACACTTCACCCACACGTGGAGGAAGGATATTGATTATGGATAGACATTTGACTAGATAACAGCATCAAAAGTAGGAAATAAACCCATGAGCTTAAGGTCACATTTAATTTGGAACAGGTTCAATTACGCATTAAAGGCACTTTATTATGTCTGATGGTTAATCTGTGTGAAATACAAATAATGACACTCCAAACGAGATCTGGATAAATGTCATCCTCTTTTTCCATCAATCATTTTTTGTTTTTTCAGACATTGACCAAGTAGGAAAGATAAGTTTGCTCTAGAGAACAAACCTTTGTGTAAAATCTGGGTTGCCTATAATGAGTAGGGTTGTATTTTCTCTTGGAATCTCCAGATTGGTGGAAACAAGATTCTCTAAAAAATAGATACCCCCCAACTTTTAACCATTTGACCATCCTTTCTGCCAAATTCTCAACCTGAGTAATCAAGGAAAAATAAAGCCTTAAGAAAAGAAAGCAGTGAGCAAGGAAGTAATATTGCTAGTTCTTCAATCACCAACATCAAACAGTTGAAAAAACATAATCTATGATGATACTAAACTCAATCCTTGAAAAGAAATTTGAAGAATTAATCCTGTTAATTTAGTGACTTCTAAACTCTTTAATGCACGCACCCTCAACTGCCTCAAATACCCCAATAATGAACAAGATACATAAAGATCTGGGTCATCAATGGCAGAAAACCAGAACCCGAAGGAAATGATCAAAAGAAATCATACTAGCAGAATATAAGTGCAAGAACTAAATTTTTATCCCGGTGCCAGTTACCTAAAACCTTGAGGCATTTCTTTATAGATCCTACTAACTTCTGCGGACCTAGTTGATCATAAAACCATAAAAAGTTTGTCCTTCCAATCTCTAGAATAAATAAAAATATACCTCTTTATCTGAAAGGTACATAAGCAACCAGTTGGAGAATATCAGATCAACTGATCCTTCAGAAATATGCAAGTGTGGAGATGTGACATCAGCGCAGATAAACTTGACATTCTTGTGGTGCCCATTGATGCTTTCATTCTGTAGAAAAATTATCATATGCAAGATTTAGGGCATCTTAAACAGAGTAGAACCACCACTGGTTTGAGATCTGTCAATTATCAACATTCAAAGTGTCAGGACACAGATGATACCTTTTTCATTGCACTCTCAATGAAGTCCACAGCAAGCAACTGACCAGCCTTCTGAGCCAATTCACCTGTAAATCGTCCAATACCTGCTCCAAGTTCTAAAACTGACTTTCCTTCATATGCTGGTAGTAAGGAGAGTACCTATGTGGATAAAATTAGCTGAGTTACAAAACCACTGACTCTGACTACCAAAAGAAAGGGGAGGAGGGTTTGGAAAAGAAGAGAGGGGGGGTGGAATTTTAGCAAGCCTTGAATGCTGCTTTCCATAGATAAATTCAGCCAATAAGTATACAAATTTACTAGTATGTTTGCAGGAAGAAGAGGAACTTTTCACATGTGATACCGATGGATCTAAAGCAGTGATGCACCAGAGAACTGGTCACTTCTTTTGGAAGGGCAAAATTGGCGTCCAAATAGCGGGGAAGTAATCATAGAGATGGATAAAAGGAAAAGCATAATAACCGCAATAATATTATAACAAAAATTTAATTAACTGTCTACTTGAAGTTGAAAACATGCTCTTCTTCAACAATTAACCTGTCTGTTGAAGCACTCATAAGACAGAAGGTGGAACAAGAAAGTAAAAGTAACAATTTCAAGAAATAGATCAAATAAGAAGCAAGGTCTTGGATTCAAAATTTGTGGATGGGAAAAACTGCACCAGAAGACCCCCAAGGTGGGGCCTAACAGTGCTCAAATATAAATTAGTTGATAATACCAGATAATTAGATGTTTGACGTCAAAAAGAAAAAATAGATTAAACAACCAGAATTCTGTGGGAAACAAACAATCTGCCATCAATTTGATTTGCTTTGTTAGTTCCTTACTTCCTAAGTAATTATGGTATTTTCAATTTAAATATTTACAATGAATATTGAAACAATCCTATTTCACTTATAATTTGAACATTTGAGCAATTAAATAAAAGCTGAACACAAGTTCCAAAACACTTTTACTGCCAATTGATTTGTTTGGTTGTTGAGCTCACTTTTTCAAACTGTAAGATGGCAAATTGATTTCGTGTGACAGTTACTGACCCGCTTTAGAACATGGGACGCATGATTCCGGCCAAATCACATGGTTAAATCATAATTTACCGAAATTTTAGATTAAAAAAAAATCTAAATTTTCTTCCTTTTTTTTCCCATAATCAAGAAAGTATATTATTATATTGTAGCATTCTCATGATACAACATAGTATAATTTTCTAATTATATTTTCACAAATACATCTAGCATTAAGAACTACAGAAAGTATATGACAAAAGAATAATTTAAATGAGGGAAAGAGTTTGCTGCTGTATTTTCAATTATAATAGAATCACTGAAAAGACTATGATGTAGCTAACATTGTAGCAAAAATAACACACAGGAAAATTGAGAAACGTACTTCGGGACGTTCCTCTTTATCGAGATCCGATGCCTTAGAATCAAGCATCATTGCCTCAACGGACAAATCCACTGAGTGCTCCATCCAGTAAGTTTTCTGAACCTGACGCTCGTCCATACCTGCGGATGAACAAATTCGGATTACATTCTAAATTCCCACTGGGAAGGATCCAACAAGAAGGAACCCAAATAAGAGTGAACAAGAAGGTTATACGGTTATACCTTGAGCCGCCACCGAAGCCATTGCAGAAAATGACAGAGGTAAAACAAAGGGATGCAAGAAGAAGTGAAATCCGCTGAGAGGGGAATGAGAGGTATAGAGAGATAAGAGGGAGCTGAAGCTAACAACCCTCGATGGCAAGTCTAGACCTTGTGAAGCTCCTGGATCTCCGGTTGTTAACTCTGCCTCTCTGCTGCATTAGCTTCTGTATGTTTAGGTATGGATCTTCAACAAAGAAGACCCTGGATTTATAGAGGCTTCATGTGTGATTTTTTCAAATTTTCTTACCTTTCTTTTTAACTTTCACAGCTTTATTTATTTACTCTACTCATTACTCAGGCATCGCATTTTAGTGAGAGAGAAGAAAGAGAAATTTTAATTAAAAAATAAACGGCCAAAGTGGGCAGAACCGCAGCAATGATTCTTTGAACTGAATCTAGATCGGAATCGCATTGCAGCAATGATCCCTCGCCACCCGGCTTACGTCGCCCCATCAATTCATCTCACTCCCTCTGTGTCCGTACTAATTCGGAGGCATGGAGCAGCCTAATGTATTATTAGATGATGATGAGATTACTACAATTTAAAAATAAAAATTGGGAGTGTGAGTGTCAGAGTTAAATTCACAGATATAAAACAAAATTTACAAGACGCTTCTAATTATATAAAAAATGACAAGATCTTTTGTAATTTTATATTTAAACTATTTAAAAATATTTTCATAAATGAGTTCATATTTTTTGTAATTTAAAAAATAAAAAAGTTATACATTATTTTTATTAAAATTTTAGTGATAATATATATATATATACATTGAAAGCCTTAAGAAGCCACATTTAAAACATAAACAATACAACTCTTTTCATAAACACTTTATTTTCACTTATATTAACATTTATCATCCCCACATAGTGGGATAAGGCTATTGTTGTTGTATTAACATTTATCATGTGCTTGGATGAGGAGAAAATAGGAGTCATGTGCTTAAATGAAAAGAAAATAGGAGGGAAAAAATGTAGAGGGGAAATATGGAGAAAAATATATTTTTTTTCTTACTTGAATGTGAAGATAAAAATAGGAGAGAGAAATAAAGTGGATAGAAAAATTATATGAGTCTTATATATTATTATTTTCAATTTTTCTTCCCAAAAATAAAAAAATTTTGAAAAGAAAACTCCTATTTTAATATTGTTTGCCATTTTATAAATTTTAAATTCATTTTATAATTTTTGAAATACATTTTAATTCTATTTAGTAGTATATTATAAATTAATTTCATTCATAAGGTGAAATACATTTTAATTCCATTGAGTAATATATTATAAATTAATTTCATTCATAAGGGAAAATAAATTTTATAATTTTTGAAATAAAAAAATTAAAATTTGGTAAAGTAATTATAAATTAATATTAAAATTAAAATTACAGTTATATTTTAATTTTATTGAGTAATATATTATGAAAATTATATAAATAATATTGTAAAATAATAAATTTTATTATATCAAGATATTTTCATAAAAATAGCAAGGTTATTATTATCATTATAAAATTAGTAACTTATCTTTCTTCTTTATTTTCTCTCATTCATCTAAGTACAAAAGGAAAAAAATCTCCCCTCCCACTTTTCTCATCTCACCCATATTCCCTCTCTCCATTCTTTCACTGGATTAGTCTTTTGAAAAGGAAAAATAATATTTTAGAATCAAAATATTTAATTAATATCGTTTTAAGATTAAAACATTTTAAAATAACCAAAAAAAAAATATTATAACCTTAAACTGAACAAAATTTTAAAAAGGAAATGACTTTGTTTTCATAAACCAAAAGCAACAAAACTAAATTACCCGATGCCGTTGAACTTATTTTTCAAAGCAACAAAAGTAAAATCCTCCCCAAGCCGAGAAAGAAGTTGCGTGGAATAATTTGAAGACCAACAGTAGAAGCAAGAGACAATTTGGCAAGAGTATCCGCTTCCAAATTATTCCCCCGCATAATGTGTCGTATATGCACGTCCCACACTCTGGAGAGCAAAGACCGTATCTCCTCCACAAGCTGCTTTTCAGCATGGGTCTCCTCACATCCTTCCATGATCAAAGAAACAACCTCCACAAAATCACATTCAAGAATCACACAACAAGCTCCAATATCCCAGCATCTTGTCAGACCCAAAAGACAACCCCATAGTTATGCTATAGGTGCATCACCATCCTCCAATCTATGCATGAAACCCTCAATGCACTAACCACTAGTGTCTTGAATGATTCCACCACAACTAGCCGCATAGGTGTTCAACGAGAAAGCCCCATCCACATTTACCTTAACCCAGACAACTCCAGAGGACTCCAAGAAACATCACAGTCTTCCCTAATAAGCCCACTCAAATTCGTACTACTTGTCTTCTTCCTCGTATCATTCATGGAGATAGCTATTGCCCTCGCCTGACATAACAGTTGGTCACATCTCTTATCCACATTTTCAAAAACACGTTGGTTTCTCTTTTTCCAGAGTAACCAACAAATTATAGCAAACAAATTGCACCAGCTTACTCCCTCAACAACAAAGCCTTTTCTTAAGTTCTGGTAGAACCAGTCAGTTAATGAAGAATTAAAGAAGTCCCTAACAGCTGAATGAGCTAAAACCTCACGCCATATCTTCTTAGTTTCATTGCAATCGCGCAGCACATGCAGAATAGTTTCACTCTTATCAGTGCAAACATCACACATATCTAAGTTAATAAGACCCCTATGTTTCTTATTCTCCTTGGTTAATAGCCGTTCATGCAAGGACAACCGAAGGAACGTCTTGCATCTTTGCGGAATTTTCAATCTCCATACATGGCTTCACACAGCATCAGAATCCCTACCATCCCCACTCAAAGTATTATAAGCAGACTTCACCGAAAATCTGCCATTCTTTTCCCATCTCTATGGAACAAAATTTTGAAGCCCATTCCTACGGTTCAGAGATATAGTCCTGAGTATACTAATAATACGAGCAGATAAGTAAGGGTCAAGGACTTCCCACTTCCACACCCCATGATCATCCACCAAATCAGCCATCGATGCCCTCAGCCAATCCAAAGGCACCGGACTAATAGCTTCTTTCACTAAAATTCCTAGTTGCAGGTGCCAATTATCAGTTCAAAACTTCAGCCTTTTGCCATTACCAATAACCCTTCAACTCTTTCCTCCACATGATCCCACACAGATTTAATACCAGTCCAGAGTCTTGATCCATTACTCTTTCTATCAATGATAGGTAGCATGTCAGATCCAAAGTTATATTTTCCTCGAACCACCCGAGTCCAAAGTGCATCCTGGTTATTAATGAGACCCCACCCTATTTTCATCATAAACGCCTTATTTTGGTTCTTTAGATGACAACGACCAAGCCCACCATGATGTTTCTGTTTACAAACAGTATCCCAGGCAACAAGATGCATTTTCTTTTTCTCATTAGAACTTCCCCACAGAAAAACCCTACTCTTCTTATCCACTTCCTCACAAATACTAACCAGAAGCATAGCAGTTTGCATACGATACATAGGAATAGCAGACACCACAAATGAAATCAATGTATGTCGCCCTGCTAAAGAAATGTTATGTGCCTTCCAGTTCGAAAGCCTATGACTCACTCTATCAATAACTTGTTTATAAGTCTCCTTTCCTACCCTTTCATGATGCAATTGGACTCCCAAATATTAAAATAAATGTGACACAGGAGGCCATCTCTACTTAACATAATAGGCTTCCACCTTTTTTCAACTACTTCTGCTTGGATAAGATGAGCAAGTTTCTCAGTACACATTACCAAAAGATAAGGTGATAGAGGGTCACCTTGTCGAATTTCCTGTGATGGCTTAAAATTAGTGGTTTTGCTACCATTCCATAAGATTTGCATACGAGAGGAAGAGATACAACATTGAATTACCTCAATGATTTGTTGTGGAAAGCAAAAGTTCTTCCAAGCAATGCAGAATAAAATCCCATTGAATACGATCATCAGTTTTTTCCAAGTCAATCTTGTCAAACACTAAGACTGATCAGAATTCTTCAGTAAACATAATTTATTCATTATAAAATCAGGGTGACTCAATGTTAAATCGTGGAATCTGAATAGTAAATAGCGGGAGTTGAGTGTCAAACTCTAGGACTAATTAGTTGAATTCTTTGGTGATTATAATGTATTCAATGTAAAATCGAGATAACTCAGTGTTAAATTATAAAACCTAAGTAGTAAATAACGAGAGTTGAGTGTCAAACTCTGAAACTAATCAATTGAATTCTTTGATAATCATAATATGTTCAATGTAAAACTAGATAGTTTAGTGTCAAATTATGGAACCTGAGTAATAAATAGTGAGAGCTGAGTGTCAAACTTTTTAATAAGGACATCTAGGTCAGTTCCTTTTTAAAATTTTAATCAATTTAATACCATGATCTCTTTCTGTCATTTTAAAATGTTTTGATCATAAAATAGTATTAACTAAATATTTTGGTCCTCAAATATCATTTTTCCTTTTGAAGAAGCTCTATTTTCTTCTCCCCATTTTTTTTAGGGTTAGTCTTTTTTTTTTTTAAAAAAAGCTCTAATTGGACTGAAATTAGTATCACACTATTAAATTTGCTTTGAGTCTATTACTATTCATCAACTTTTTTTTCCTAATAATTATTTGATATTCAATCATTACTTTAAATTTCAATTAATTCAAGTTAGATTATGATTAGGCCTCATTCAGGAAAAGCTCTCTTAAAAGCATTTTCTACATTTATATAGCCTCAAACCTGAGACATTATGCTTAAGTGACCATACCCATTTTCACTAGGACTAACATGATAGTTACAATTCATCAACTTTCTTAGATGTTCTCTCGTATAAAGAAATGCTCTCCACCATTCAAATTTTCCCCAATTTATCTCTAGATCAATAAAATAATTAATCAATACGCTAAAAGTTTTCAGGCCGAAAATTGGGGAATGTCAACAGATTATGTGGTGATGTTATTTATAATAATCTATAAAGTTCCAAAGCAGTGGATGCATCAATCAAAAGGAAAAAGAATAATAAATAGGTGCACATAGTAGTATTTGTGAGGAGATTTGCGCATAAACTTGAATTTGGATTTCTTCGTATCCCTGTTTATGCACAATGTCCTCCATTAATTAGAAACGTATCACTAAGAAAATAATGTATAAATGGATAATATAATTAATTTGATAGTCTACATTTGTTATTATGAGTAAAATACTCTTAAAAACAATATCACAATACTTATTAAATAAATAATATATTTGGTTTAGTGTCATGATTAGCAATCTTTCCCTATTCAAATCAAATTGATGAAGAATAATAGTGCAATGCAATGGAAGATAGGTAAAGATGCAAGTAGGATAGATGCAATATTTTTAAAAAAAGAGAAAATTCAAATACATTAAGATTTCATGAATTCTATATTTGAAGAGAACATTATATAAATAAACTTTTTTTGAACAAAAATACATAAAAAATTTAGACGAATTAAAGTCAGGTATAAATTATTTCCAAATTTAAGGATTAAAATGTGTTTTATATATTTTCATTAAAAAATGCGTTTCATATATCGCCGTTGTATCACACAGCCATACTTCTTACATTGCATGAATTACTGTCAATGATTTTGATAGTGATTACAACGAATTTTAATGATTTCAATGCTAATTTTATTAATAGATAACTAATAAAAAATAAAGAACATAATAATCTAAAAATAAGGATATAAAGATAAAGACATTATAAAAATGTAAATAATCTTGCATAAATATATGAATCAAAATAAAATTTACATAACTGGTGAAATATCTATAAATTAATAATTTAACATGACAAAAATAACCATCTTTTTCATAAAATAGTATGCTTGTGACAGTAACGGAACCACCTTTGGTGTTGGCTTCAATTGCTGAGACGGATGGTTTCATAAGCGTCCACCGCCCGCTAGGTCCTCGTATGTAGCTTCTTTGATTTCCTTTGAGTATCCAAAATACAATGTAGTGATTTACAAGTGTTATGAATTGAGAAAAATGTGGTTTTTGAGCATTGAGCAGTATATAATAATAAAATAAATAAATGATCAAAATATAACATATAAAAAAATATTTACTACTCTATCTTCTCCTTAATATAAATATTTTGTTTGGATTCTAAATATAAAATTATTTTTATAATACGAGATAATATTTATTATATATTAAAAAAATTCTCTATTTAATTAATAATGTAAAAGAGAAATAAATTCAATAAAAATAATTTAAAAAATAATATAATTTTTAAAAAATTAAAATAATTAACTAATTTTTGTTTATATTTTTAATTAACATGAACAATTAAAATAATTTTATATTCCCTCTTATCCTTAATATAAGACCCTTTTAACCGAATCACGTAGATTAATAATTAGAATTAAAATTAATTAACTATCTCGATTTCTCCAAAAATTTTAATATTTTTTCAAAACTACCCTTATTTAATGTCTTTCTCTTTCTCCTTGGATATATTAAATAAGGGTATTTTTCTGAAAATGTATAATAAATACTACCTCGTATATTGTAAATAGTCTTATATTTAGGATCAGGATAAAAAATCCTATATATAAATGACTGAAAGTAGTATTAAAATAGAGTATAACATAATATATACTCCCTCCGTTCCTTAATATAAGGGACAATTGGAGAAATTTCCATGTTTCAAAATATAAGGGACATATGGGGTTTGTCTGGTGTATTTAATGATTTTTTTTAAAAATACTCCTAATTAAGATGATATGTTTTCAATATAATTTATTTGTATTAATTGTATAATGGAAGGATTATTAACATTAAATGAGGGTATTTTTAAAAACTACTTTATATTTCAGATAAAGTTATTATTTTTCTTAGTCTATATGATTTTATCTTTTATCTCTTATACTAAAGAACGAAGAAAGTATCATCTAGAGTCAATTACCCTCACCTCATCTTGTTGCACACAGAAGTCATGCTAAATGCTAATTCGGCTTCTGTGTTTTTTATGTTCTGTTTTTTATAATTATGATAGCAGTACGTGGCAGGCAAAATTAATACGGCTGCCACCCCACACCCCACCCCACGCCGTCAACCCGATCCCCTCCCCTCTTCCCTCTGTCAACCCCGACCCCCTCCGCAATATATTATTTATAGTAATTAATATATATTTAAATTATATTATAAATATATACTCCTATCATAATTATATTTTTATATAAGATAATATAATATATTTTTTCTGGAAAAAATATAATATATATTTTAATTAAATTAAATGCCATTTAAATAAAAAATATATTCTCTACATTCATTGAAATAAATAATTTTAAAGTTATAAATAGATTGCATACAAAATATTAAATATATCTTCAAAAATTTTATTTTATATGTATATATTTTGTAATATTTGTACTTAACAAAATTAATAAGGTATAAAACATATCTAATTGATAAAAGATACATTATAAATTATTTAAAATATATTAATATGTGTCTTTTAAATATATTATGATTTTAATTTGATTGTTTAAATAAAAATATAAAATTAGCTATCTCTATCAAAATGTATAAGTGTTGTATTGAAAAAAATGTCCTGACCTGAATTAGTCTAAAACTGATTCGTCTGTTTAGAAAAAAAAATGTTTTTTGAGAGACAGAAAAAAAGAAAAGAGGCGGGGGCGGTGTTGAGAGGTTTTTGGTTTTTCTTGATAGTAGGCTGGCTCTATGGTCTACATTGTTTCACACGTCCAGACCATACCGGTGCGCAAAACATGTGAAATTTGACAGTACTTTCAAAAGCACATGTACTGTTTCAATGGACCATTTATTGTCAAATCGAGATCTACCCAGGGAACCAGCAAAATGGATCAATATTAACGGTTTGCCTCCTTTGTCTCGATAAAATGGATGAATTAGATTTTAAATAAATAGATCTAAATAAAAAATAGATTTTTTAAATTCAATTCATGGTTGGTTGGCCCAATTGGTTCTTTTTTTTTTAATTAATTATATATAAATTATAAAATTTATATATTATATTAATTTTTATTAAATAATGATAATAATTAGTTGTATTAATTTAGATAATAATATAAAAAAATTTAATAAAATAAAAAATATGTTAAAAAAGAACATAGGCCCACGGGCTTATGCCATTCGGGTTCCGACTTCCTATCCCGAACTCATTTGGCAACCCAAGCCTTTTGGTTGCCAACTCTATATATCTAGTTAGATCCAATATTTATTATAAAATATATTTTTTATTTAAATGAGATTTAATTTAATTAAAATATATATTATATTATTTTATATAAAAATATAATTATGATAAATACATTTGTAATAGGGGGAATGACTATTTAGGATCAGGATGTAGATTTTATTACAAAATGGGATCAATTGTACACTTAATTACAAAAAGAGACCAAATTTTTAAAATTAAATATAAAAAATATCAAATTACCAAAATACCTTTAATTTTAATTTACCCCCCACCATAGTCGGTCAACGGCGGCCGGCGGCTGATCAATGACCACAGTGACTTGTCAACATTTTCGGATGACCCGTCAACAATCACCGGTGCAAGTCAACATTCATAGGGACAAAATAGTTTACCACTTCTTTTTCTAGATTTTGCAACTTATTTGTTCTAAATTCGCAACTTAATTTTTAAATTTTTATTTTACAACTTCTTTTTTATAATTTGCAACTTCTTCATTCTAAATTTACAACTTGTTTTTCAAATTTTCACTATGAATTGTTTCAGTGCTTTTGTAACTTCTTTTTCAAATTTTGCAACCTAATTACTTTGAATTTACAACTTATTTTTCATATTTTTATTATAAATTAGTTGTGTTTTACAACTTCTTTCTAGAATTTGCATCTTACTTATTCTGAATTTACAATTCATTTTCTAAATTTTTATTATGAATTATTTCAATATTTTTGCTACTTACTTTACATGTTTTACAACTTATTTACTCTAAATTTACAACTCATTTTTCAAATTTACAAGTTTGTAATCATTCATAATATAAACTTCTTTTCAAGAATTTGTAAAATTTCAACGTTTAATGTTATGAATGGTTTCAATGTTTTACAACCAATTTTCAATAATTTGCAATTTGTATACTTAGAATTTGCAACTCATTTATTAAATTTTTACTACAAATTCTTTCAGAGCTTTTAAACTTTTGTTCCAAAATTCTTTAACTTGGAGCAATTTGTGATAAAAATTTGGAAAATAAGTTACAAATTTAGAGTAAACAAATTATAAATTCTAGAAAAGAAATTACAAAATACTAAAACAATTCATAGTAAAAATTTCAAAGATGAATCACAAATTAAAAGTAAGTAAGTTGTAAAATTGTAAAAAAAAAGTTACAAAAGTACCAAAAAAATTTATAGTTGAAATTTGGAAAACAGGTTGTAAATTTATAGTAAGGAAGTTGTAAAATAAGTAGTAAAAATATTGAAATAATTCATAATAAAAATTTGGAAAATAAATTGTAAATTTATAGTAACTAAGTTGCAAATTTTAGAAAAGAAATTATAAAATACTGAACCAATTTATAATAAAAATCTAGAAAATAAGTTGTAAATTTAGAGTAATCAAGTTGCAAAATTTGAAGAAAAAAATTGCAAAAGCACTGAAACAATTTATAATGAAAATATTGAAAATAAGTTGCAAATTTAGAATGAAAAAGTTGTAAATTTTGAAAAAAAAAGTTGCAAAATAAAAATTTAAAAACTAAGTTACGAATTTAGAACAAATAAGTTATAAAATCTTAAAAAAGTAATGGTAAACTATTTTGTCCCTGTGAATGTTGACTGGTCACTGTGGCTGTTGACCAACGACCGGACACCATTGACTGGATATGATGGGAGGGTAAATTAAAATTAAGGGCATTTTGGTAATTTAATATTTAATTTTAAAAATTTTGTCTCTTTTCATAATTAAATGTATAGTTGGTCCCATTTTGTAATAAAATCTACATCCTAGTCTTAAATAGTAATTCCCCATTTATAATATAGTTTAAACATATACTCCCTCTATTTCTTAATATAAAGGATAAAAGACAAAATCACATCGATTAAAAAAAATAATAAATTTGTTTGGAATATAATATAGTTTCCAGAAATGACCTCATTTAATATTAATAGTTTTTATATTATACAATTAATATAAATAAACTATATTAAAAAATATCATCTTAATTAGGGATAATTTTGAAAAAAAATCATTAAATACACTAAATAAATCTCCAAGCCCCTAATATTTTAAAACATAAAAACTTTCTCATTTATTCCTTATATTAAGGAATGAAGGGAATATTAATTATTATAAATAATATATGGGGAGGGGGATGGTGTTGAGAGTAGGGTAGTAGGCTATATTAATTATGTATGTCATCTACTTTTATCAAAATTATACTATTTTTAATTTTAAATATAAAATATTTTTAACTATTTTATCGTATTTTAAGAAAATTAGTTAAATCATTAAATTTATTAAAAAATTTTATTTTATTTTTTCATTCACAATGAGTAATGAGTAGCTGCGATCCCTCTCAAAGGGTTTTTGTCACAAGTCACTACTCCCATAAAATAAATGTATAATAATAAAATAAACAAACAAAAAATATTGTTACAATTTTTTTTGGATAAAAATATTGTTCTACTTTGGCGATTCATTTCATTGGCTTTATATTTTTTGTCCGTATGCTTAAAGAGAATCCAAAGACGATACAATTGAAAATGATCGCGACAAAGACATACAGGCCGTTTAGTTATCCGTTTTATAAAACTAAGTTAAGGTAAATAAAATTTATAAAAATAAAGTTTAGATAAAATAAGTTTGTTGTAAGTTGTTATGTTTGGATATTTTTTTTGTAAAAGTAAGTTTTACAAAAAATTGTTTGAATGATAAGAATTATAAGTACTTTTAGATGTATAATATAGAGTAAAGGCATGTTTAGTTTATATTTTTACAAACCAAATCATAGTTTCTAATCATTATTTTTTCCTTTTTCATCCAAATAGTTTTCCAGTAAACTTCTCTACATTTATCTAAACTTAATTTTTGTAAACTGTAGTTATTATAAAAGTATTTTTACAAAAAGATAAATCAAATAGACACTACATTTACTGCTCCTTTTTCAAAATTCATATTTTATTTAAAAAAAAACTTTTTTCCTCCATTTTTTTTAAATTACAGTTTAACTTATTATTTTTTTTAAAAAAAATTAAACATATTTTTTAAAAAATTATGGTTAAAACTATGACATCTTTGAACAAAAAGGCACATAGTAGTTACAGGGTCACGCTTCAACTTCAATGCGCTGAGTTGCCGACACAGTGGTGTCTTGTGTAGGCTGGCTCTATTGGCGTGGTTGGGATTCGCTAGGGCCACTTGCGATCAGCAGAATCACATTTTTTATATTATCACGTGCACTGTCTTTTTTTGTTATTTATTCGGGGACCTCCTCCAATCAGGGACGAACCCAGAATAATGGCCACGGGCCATTTGAAAAAGTAATACTCCTTTCTATTTTTAATATAAAATTATTTTAATTAAATTATATAAATTAAATATTAAAATTAAAATTAATTAATTATTTTAATTTTTATAAAAAATTTAATTTTTTTTAAATTACTCTGATGTAATATCTCTCTTTTTAGATACATTAAGTAGAAATATTTTTTTAAAAATACATAATAAATACTACATCATATATTATAAAGTATCTTATATTTAGAATTAAGATAAAAAATCCTATATATAAAATTGGAGGTAGTATTATACTTATATATTTTTATTTTAAATATTTATTTTGTTAATAATTATTATAAATAATTAATAATAGTGATAAAATCTAAAAATATAAATAATAAATTATATAAATAAATATAATATGTATTTAATTTAGTCATGTATAGTTTATATGTCTAATTATATGTAACAAGTTATTTGTACTAAGATTTGCATTAATAATGACCAGTGGCCAGGTAAGAGTGGTTTTCTTTTAATTGTTGTTCCTCATTTCGCAGGGTTTGAACTTAAGGGTGGCCAGGTCATGAAATGTTTAACATTTTTCATGTAATAATCAAATATGATGCATGAATTATGACAAACTTTTGTTGGGAGTACAGTGGGACCTCCCTTGGCTCCACCTCTGCCTCCAACTCTACAATAATTGAGAGAGACAGACAAGGGGAAAAAAAGTGGGGGAGGGGGGGATCCAAGCAACTGAGGAAGCACCAATATATTTTTATAATTTATATGTATATAAATGTATGATAAAAAAATATTAATATAGCACCAAAAAATTAATGTTAATATAAAATTTATAATAAATTTGCAAACAACATGATTTATTTTTCATACTCTATGTAATATATAAAATCTACTTAATTAGTACATATATAAATGATATTCAAGAAAATTAAAAATTGAGTTGTTTATTTATTGATATTCATTTTGAAATTAATAATTTTTTATATGAGTTCAAAATAAAACAAAAAAAATGAAAACCATCAATATTAATATAAATTATAAAACTTACATAAAATCATATCTCCGACACACCTTGGCAAAAGAAACAAGTATATAATGAAACTTTGTTGGATAAATAAAGGGGTTCAAGAGGATTCAATTATGTATTGATTATATGGAGCTATCAATCTCATAACTTGTAACAACTTTAATGACTATTCTTACAGAAATATTATTAATGAGATCAAGATGCTCATCATGAGAGGTTGGATCATTCTAATGGAGCATATAGTCAAAAAAACAAATGAATGTGCAAATTGGTTAGTAGCAGCACAACATGTGCTTGACATTGATATTGATTTTATTGTTGTTAGACAATCTCTCATAATTTGTAGAAGCACTTTAGATGATGATAGAAGGGAGGAGTCCCTCTGAACCACTTTGTATAATTTCCTTGATGCTTTTCTAGCCTTTTAAAAGTAAACTATATAACTGATTTTGTATTTCGATCTTTTCAGGGACCTCTTTTAGTTTTTTGATGGTGGCCCCCGCTCTGTACATACTTCAATTCTGTTGCAATGTATCCCTCTTTTACCCAAAAAAAAAAAACTATATAATGATGTAAATTTAGCACCGCAGAATGTGGAGGGAAATTTAATTAGAAAAGACAACAGGAAGAGCATATGTGTTGGCGACCCTTGCAAAGGAGGAAAAGTCACATTCATTGTAAACCAAACATATTGTGGCACATTAAGTGCAATTCCCACTTACTGACTAGGGAAAAAAAAAGCTTGGAAAAAAAAAAAGGCAATACCCACTTCAATTATAATGCGGCTCACCTTCTGAGGTTGTCTCTGGTTTCTTTAAATTAGAATCACTCAATATTATTGGTGTGCATGACAAATGTAACGTCCCAAAAAAAAGTTTAAAATTAATATATTTGAATAATTATGAAATTTATAGTATATTAAATTATCCATAGTTAATGATAATTTTATCTTTATCCTAATAGAATTCCTAATATTATATTAATTAGTTACATTAATATACTTTAATATATTAGTATCTATATAAAGGACGATTTAACCTGAAGGGGAAACGTGAACAACTCTATATAGGGTAAGATTTAGAAGCTCCATGTACCACAAAGAGTTAAAGCGTTCATGTAGCTTAGTTGAGCACAGGAAACTTCTTACTAATGAAGCACAAATGAGACGTGGAATGTGCTCTAATGGCTCATGTTCATGGTGCAGCAGTGCCACCGAGGACATTGTTCATGTGCTACGCGATTGCCCAACCACCAAACATCTTTGGAGCAGTATCATTGATTTGAGCTATGAGAGTAGCCTTTTTGAGTCAAACTTGATAGAGTGGATTGGTTGGAACTTTAGAAATCAAGCAAGTGGTAGGTACAATGACTGGAAAGCATGGTTTTGCATCATATGCTGGTTGCTGTGGTAGAGGAGAAATGAATGTATTTTTTATAGGAAAATTATGCTGAATGATGTGATTGTCGTCCGTTCATTAGCTATCCTACGCAGCATGAAAGAAACTCACAAAAAGGTCTCTGGGATCAACTGGGATGGTAATGTTGTAACAAATAAGATGAGATCTTGGGACCCACCACATGAAGGCTGGATGAAGGTGAATATAGATGGTGTTTACTCACGCACTTCAGGGAAGGTAGGCGGTGGTGGAGTCATTCAAAACTCAGTGGGTGGGTTTTTGGTTGGATTCATGCATAATATGTCAGAAGGAGACCACTTGTCTGCTAAGATATGGGCATGTCTACTTGGGCTTAAAACAGCTTGGGACTTGAGATCTCAGAAGGTGGTGCTTGAATTTGATTCAAGTGAAGCTATTGACGTGATCCGTGATAGGAATGTTGACCTTCATCCTAATCGCGATGTGATCATGGAAGTAAGGGGGTATAAAACCGAAGCTGGGAAGGGCAGATCAATTGCATCTCACGTGTGGCAAATAATCCTGCAGATTACTTGGCCAAACATTCTTTATCGGCTATGCCTACACTAGTAGAAAATAGGCTTTTTACATTCCCAATCTAAATTGGTTTTTTAAAGAACCGATCTAGAAAATATGATTGATGGCAGTTTTGTAAATAAAAGCTGTAATTTTAACTTTCTAGATCGGTTATGACTCATAACCGGTCTAAAATATTTTTCCAAAGCCCAAAACCCACTCATATCAATTTCGAACTCGCAGCCCTTTTGTCTAATATCAGTTTTGAACTCGAAGCCCTTTTGTCTGAAAACCTAGCTTCCTCACTCACGCGTTTCTCATTGTTGCCGATCACGTCATTCAGCTTCTCCATGGCTTCTCCGTCTTTGGTCATTGGATTTTGACATCAGCCTCTCCCAAAAATTGTGAGCCCATATTCTTCCTCCCCCTTGGATGTGGCAGCTCGTCTCTCATGACGTTATCACTGTAATCAACTTCTTCGACCTTCATCGCTGAAATAAAGCTTCTACCAAAAATGGTGAGCCCGCATTCTACTTCTCCTAGAAGATGTTAGAGTGAAAAGGTACTGATTGTTGTTCTTTCTTGTCATAGATTTCCAGATAAAAATCCCTAAGCATTTGAGGCGCTATAGCAGTAGGAACACTAATACTTGTACCTAAGCTCAGTCTTGGAGCCATCATCGAAGAGAAGTTTGTAGAACCTGAAGCAAAAGGAAATCTCCGTCTTTAATGCATTTCCAGTATGCTGTTTGACCTTATAATTATTTTGTTTTTCTTTTTTCGCTGCATCAGCGGTTGATATTCCTAGATAGAGCTAAAAAGCAGTTGATGCTATCGCTTACGTTCTAGGAAGTTTTTGATTCCATTGAAGGATCTGAGTTAAATTATAGTGTCAGCAAGAGCAACTATTTTGGGGTTTGTTGGGTACACTGAATGGAATAAAATGAAAAAATTGAATGGAATGACGAAAGTGATTTTGTAGATGAAAATTTTCTTTTGTGACCTTGAGTTAAAAAAAGTAACAAAAAGAAATAGTTACTGTTAAGTAATGGTGTCAAGGATATGATAAATATTGCATATCTCAATCTTGGTGCAATGGATTCCTTTCGTTTTCCTGCTGAGATACCAAAGAGGGTCTTAGTTTACTATGGGTACCTTAAATGTTCAATAGCATTGAAATTTAGGGTTAAAATAGTTGGTAGAACTTAGGGATTGCTGAAAAACACATACCCTTGTACCTTCCTTTATTTATAATATTCTGAAAGAGTTTAAAGAAAGATAAACTCCTAGAAATTAAGATGAAATGCAAAGCAATATGAAGATAAATAGCAATTATATTCTTATTATCAGAATGAAACTAGGGAATAATCCTAAAATGAATCTAGAGAATAATACTAAGAGATAACTTCAAGACTCCTAAATCTGCAAGTGTTTAGTTTCTAACTCAGTAGCTTCATTATAGTTTTATGACGTTATAGCATTGTAAAATTATGACAGACATAAAAATCTACAGAGAGATGAAGTCAAATGACTTGTGTGCTGTTATAATCTTCTATCACTTTTGATTATAAATGTCTCGGATTTTTCTTGTTATAATAACCTTGATCTAATTTTTTTCTCTGTCTTTATTTTCAAAGTTTTGATGATTCTTTTGAACATACATGTCATTTATGTAGGTGAATGATATGATGGATCTAGAGTCGGTTCACATGGAATATCTTGCTAATTCATTGTGCATGTAAGTTTAAATTTATGCCTTGTTTACTGATTTACATGACAATTAATAGAACAATATTGGGCAATTATATAACATAAATTACTTAGGATCATTATCTACATCATGAATTTGAAGAAGGGAATTATGTTTAGAGGATCTAGGTTAGAAACTTCATTAACTGTCATTTTGCTTAAGTTGTGGTACTTGATTTACATTGGTAAACCTATAGAGATTTTCGTCAACTAGTAGCTAAAGCTTAAAACTTTTAGTCTGATGATATAGGGCTTCATCCTACCACACATATATAATACGCTAGTGTTAACTGCAAGGGAAAAAGGTCATATCAGTGTGTCGGTGTATGTGTGTGTGTGTGTGTATTGGATTAAGAATATATGCATGCTTGCTAGAAAAGATGAATATATATATATATATATGCCTGTGTCTACATGATAAAATGTTAATAAATTTGAGGTTTAGGGATGAGTTAGCAGGTAACATATGTGTCTGTTAGCCTTTTGTTAGTATTGTCACTACCTACAGCTTTTTTAGCATGATTTGTATAAATTCATATAATATATGGAATCCCAAATAAAGAGAAGGAAGGTTGTGTATGGATAGATATATACAAGAATATGATTAATTATAATTAAGAACCTCGTTGTTGCTCACACTGGTGGCTAACCTAGTGTTGGAAGTAAGATTAGATTTTCCAAATGACTAGCAAATATGCATCAAACCTTGTCTAACATAAGAAGAAACAGCAAATGGGGTTGGGTTTTCATGTAGTTGTGCTTTTGGCTATTTTTATCCTTTAAAATTTTAAAAACAGAATGAACTTGAAAACTTCAATATTGTAATGGATGAAGAAAATCTAAGATTAAGAAGTTTCTTAAAAGTAGGATGTGTTTGTAATAGGTAGGCATGTGTGATTGAATTTAATTGATAACTTTCTCCTCTCTTTTCAATATGTCATGAACTATTCAAAATTCAGTTTATACTACTAAGTGAAGGCCCATCATAGTTTTATCTTATTAGGTGTGTACTAACTTTTACTAGGTGTGGATTTTTGTTTTTTTTTGGTCATCTTTACCCCACTTATGCCTTCCCATTAGATTTAAGGAAATATTTAAGGGTTCTTTTCTTGCATAAAAGAGTCACCAAGCTCACATTTGCTGCCCTAATTGAAAAGGTTAGGGGAAGGTTATCAAGCTAGAAGTGTAACTTCCTCAATATGGCTGGTATGACTGTATGGATTAAATCTGTTATCTCTGTTATTTCAAGATTTCCATAGAATGATCTTCATGACAAGATTATTACTGCCAATTCTGCTTCTCCTATATGTACTCAACATCATACACTTCCATAACCTATCAAATATAAATTTTTGTCTTTAAATTATAAATAAATAAATTAAGACAAGATTTTTTAAACCATAAAAAACACATAAATATGTAATAAGTTAAGTAATTTTTTAAAGTTATGTCAATAATTTCAAAACAAAAAGCTTTAAGATCCCTCTTGTAGTAATTTTGTATCACGGTGTGTGTGTATTAGAGTTTATAGCAACATTATAAAATTACATTTAATAAGAGAAGTCGAGGACTGTGTGGGTTATAGAAATTAAATAATGAAGGACCATTTCCTTTGTCTTGCTTGTCCCGTATCTTTCAAGGGAACGTGTATAACAACGACCCACACAAGCATTCTTAGGTCAAAAAGAAAAGAAGATACAAACAAATATGGATGAATTAATCTTAGTGCATCTCAAAACGTAGTGGGCCTATTTAAGGTCCTACCCAATTCAAATGGTCTGCACTTTTATGCTTACTTACTTGGTCAGCCATGTCTCAGTTCGAACAACAACTCAAAGGATCAAGGTTCCTCTCATAATTGTGGACTCCAAAATGAAAGGGGCTAAAAAAAAAAAGAACACACCCTTTTCACATTACCCATAAATCATTACTTCATGCTTGCTAATCAATATATTTAAGCTTCAATAAGTTGTTAAGGAGTTTGGAAGGAATCATTAGCATTAACTACCGTTCATTTATCTTATTAGGTTTTTAATAATGTAATTAGTTGTCAGATATTTTACCTTGTTGCAGTATGTGTCTTTCCTTGCATTTGACTTGAACATCACATGTGATTTATCATCTTTTACTTAATCAAACATTAAAACTTACTCCAGCTTAGGTAATAGAAATGTAAATAAGTCTTGGTGCTAAAAAGGTATTTCCTTGCAAAAATGTGCTTGTTGGAATCATGAATTCAGGTATGGGTGAAAATTATAAGTAAAGCTATATAGCTTTTGATAGCATTGTTGACCCCTATGACTTTAAATTTTAGTGTAGGTTCATAAGTTTAAATTTGTTGTTCCCTTAATGGACATAAATATAAATAGCATGGTGTCGGGATGTCTATAGAGATAAACTCAAAATATTCTTATAGGTTCCTTTCTTTCCTTTTGTTATTCATTTCCTTACTTTTTCTTTCTATGCACTATCAACTTATTAACCTATGTTTTAGTAAACGTATGTCATATATCTTGTGAGGACAAAATATGTGTATGCTCCTTCAGCACCACACCTGAAATTAGTATCTACACTTGAATTGAAAGCCCTATTTTCCATTGAGGATGTCAAGTAACTTGCTTGGTTAGATGGAATGTAAGTTGTTTGCATCTTTGATCTTCTTTTCTTTGTCCTTTACTACTTTGCATACAAAATTGTGACAATTCTTGCTAAAAATTCTATTTATTTATTTATTTATTTTTATTCTACTTCCAAAGGTGTCGAGCAGAATATCTGCTCCATCTTGAAGAATCTCTTGAGAAACAAGTTAGATGAAAATTTCTTTCATATTATGATGTGTATAATTAGTTTACACCACTTCTGTCTTTTTATTATAATTATGTTAAAATATAATTCTAAACATAGGTCATGGAGGTTGTTTCATTCATTGATGTTAGAAGGCAATTTATTGAGGCAATGTCATGTCAATTTGGGGCCATTAGAAACTGATATGGTATTTCCTTGAACTTTAATTGCAAGCTAGAACTGTTTGGTTTGATTACAAGTAAGTAGAATGGAAGAAAAAATTCTTTCTCAGTCTTTTGTAGAAGGCATTCCTTTATGGAGCTTATTGAAAGCATTGGTGGTTCTGGAGCTTATTCAATTTGATTGCTTATAACTGAAATGTGTAATCTAAGTTACATTTTGGGAGGGGTTGTGCCTTGCCAAACTGCTATATATATACAAACTATATTTACATACAAAGAAACATCAAATCTGCATATATATACACAGATTGTGTATGTATAACTAAGTTCAAACTTCAAAACATATCCTTGTATGTATATAGTGTTCCCTATAGCTTTACTTGGTTCATAATTTATATGTATCAAGTTGTCTTAGCCATTAATGCTATATAACTTGTCATTTTTTTAAATTGATTCACAAGTTCTAATATGTTCATTGCTCAATTTTTCTTTCCGTATATCCTTTTGCTCTATGGTCTTAATTATATATGGTGACAGAGTGATGCTTGTTTTCTCTATTCCACAATATGTAGGTTTGGAAGGAATTAATTAAAACCAGGTTTGAGCAACAAAACACAGCAGATCAAAGGGACAAGACAACAAAAAGCAAGTCATTATCGAACATTGATAAAAAGAGATTTCTTCAACCTAATCAAACAAATCCAAGTGTTTAGTAAGGTTGTTTTATTATATTTGTTATATCATGCAGGACCAAAATCATCCTTGACCCCACTCACATGCCCTTTCTTAGTAATACTAGTTTCTTTCTCAACAACAACACAACAACTACAGATATATATATATATAAATATATATATATATATTTGTTAATTTATTAATTATTTTCAAACCTCTTGATCATTGCTGGTTACACTGGCATTAATTGGGTCTTTATAGCGTTAAGAATTCCTAATTAGTCTATGATTACAGTCACTGACCTAATCAAGATACAAAGATCTCTTTAAGGTTAGTTAATATTAATCAATCACTTGTAATCTACTACAACTATATATTTATATATAGAGTGCATGTGCTACCTAATTACTGATATTTAATTATATATATCTGAATAACTGTTGATCATCGTATAGCCTTCTGAAGATAATGTACTGATCTCTATGATCTATATCTAATTCACATTAATAGAAGAACCCCAATAATATATAATGCATTTGCTTTTTTCTTCCCTGTTTTAATCTCATGCTTATTGGTGTTAGGTGTTTGTTCTATATTTGGTACATGCATGTATCAAACACAAATGTGTATTCCTTTGACTCAAACGTGAAACTTCTAATTAAGTAGTACAACTCCCTTGATAGTTGAACCAAGTTTTGTTTTATAAAGACTCTTTATTGACCCATAAAAACGTAGTAGTGTGATAGTGGAGATGGATATATACATATGTAAGCCCTAATGCCCCCCCCCCCCAAAAAAACAAAACACACATACACACACAAATTGAATTTAAGCCACACACACACATATAACTTGTAAGTCTATGGACTCTGCTACTTTCATATGGAGATGGAGACACGCCCCACACACCTCCCTTGTATGACACACATATCTTTTACACTAGTCAACTTAGTTTATATATGATAAGCATGCCTTGAAGTTTGCACATAGCTCTAGTGCTTTTGGTGACTAACGAGGCATATAGATGCTTCATTTTCAAGATTCACAAAATTACAGTCCTTGTAAGTTTTAATGCATTTCGAGACATGCCTTTTAAGTTTAATTTTCTACCCATATTATTTGACTTGAAGGGTTGTCAACTTATAAAGTTTGCGCTATACTCCTCTAAATGATAACTCTTTTGCAAGGATTTATTATACAACAAACTGACTAAAGCAGTGCCTGAAATTTTTTTCACAATTACCAAATTTGTAATTCCTGTAAGTTTAATTTCTTAATACATATCTAGTTGCTATTGCTAATTCCTATCTTAGTAAAACTATTGGAGGGCTATGATTGATTTATGATAATTAGTCTTTTATTGTAAAATTATTAGAGGTCGAACTTTCAGTAGAGACTTTGCAAAATTTATATGCAACCTATAGGATGAGAGTATTGTTTTAATTGTTTCAATGAGCATTTTACATGTCTTTTGTTTGAATTTTTGAACTTGTTTTGTGAAATACTATATTCTCATTTTTTTTCCTAGTTCTAAATATAGATTTTCATGGATTTAATCTATGTTTTATAAACTAGCAGACTTATACACACTTTGACATACTTGCTAGTTCAGAATCAGTTTAATCTATGCTGTGCAAGGTATAGAGTGGTTTATAATATACTCCAATCTCCTCTAGGTGGTCATGGATCGTAGTTGCATGAACACTAAAAGAACAAGTGCTGAATATGAGAATGGGTTGGAAATGTTTCTGGAATTTGCTGGAAGAAATGTTCCTAACAATAATGGAAAGTTTTATTACCCTTGTATCAAATGTTTGAATGAGAGGCAACTGAGTGTTGCGGTAATTAGAGATCATGTAATTTGTTATGGGTTCAATAAGAGATATACACGATAAACATGGCATGATGAATTTGAAATGTCAAGTGACTGCCAAAAGGGGGAAGTTGATCTAGATATGGATGATGGACTAAAGGACATGATTCGTGATGTTAGAGCAGAAGCCTTTGAGCAAGCACATATATATGACAACTTGTGTAGTGACGCAGAGAAGCCTTTGTATCCAGGATGTACTAAATTTACACGGTTATCAACTGTATTAAGATTGGTTAACTTGAAAGCAAAAAATAGGTGGAGTGATAAGAGTTTCACGAATTTGCTTGAATTGTTGAAAATCATGCTTCCAGAAGGTAATGAAGTACTGGATCCAAACTATGAGGCAAAGAAAATATTATGCCCAATGGGTATGGAGTATAAAAAGATACATGCTTGCCTCAATGACAGCATATTGTATAGAAATGAGTATGAAGGGTTACATGTGTGTCCAAAATGTGGGGCATCAGGCTACAAAGTGGAGGATGGTGATTCTAATTATGATATGAACATTAAGGGGCCTCCTATAAAGGTGTTATGGTGTCTTCCAACAACACTAAGGTTCAAGTGCTTGTTTGTTAATGCAAAGGATGCAAAGAACTTAAGATGGCATGTAGATGAGAGGGTTTCTGATCGAAAGCTTTGACATCCAGTTGATTTCCCTCAATGGAAGGTTATCGATCAATTGTTTCCTGACTTTGGTAGTGACCCAAGAAACCTTAGGCTTGGACTTTGTACTGATAGAATAAATCCTTATGGTAACATGAGTAGTAAATGTAGTTCATGACCTATTCTTTTGGTGATTTACAAGCTAGCTCCTTGGTTGTGTATGAAACGCAAGTACATCATGTTATCAATGAAGATTTCGGGCCCAAAACAGCCAGGAAATGACATAGATGTTTACTTGGGATCTTTGATTGCAGACTTGAAAATGCTATGGGAGAAAGGTGTGGATGTGTTTGATGCATATTACAATGAGACTTTTAAGATGCGTGCCATGATCTTTTGCATGATAAATGACTTTCCTACATATGGAAACTTGTCTAGGTACAGTGTTAAGGGGCATAAGGCATGCCCTATCTGTCAAGAAGGCACATACTGCAATCAACTTAAGTATGGAAAGAAGACAGTCTACCTTACTCATCAGAGATTTCTTCGACAAAACCACCCATATCATAGATTGAAGAAAGCTTTCAATGGCTTACAAGAGTATGAAGATGCTCCCAAGGCATTAAATGCAGAGCAAGTTTAGTAATGGATGAAAGATATCAATGTCATCTTTGGAAAGACTCAGAAACTTGCAATTGAAAAGAATTTATGGAAAAAAGAGGTCTATCTTCTATGATCTTCCATATTGGTGAAGTCTTGAAGTCAAGCATAGTATTAATGTGATGCATGTGGAGAAAAATGTGTGTGATAGTGTTATCGGAATGTTTCTCAATATACAAGGCAAGACTAAGGATTGTACAAATGCGAGAAATGACATGGTTACAATGGGAATACGACAAGAGTTAGCTCTGTAACTAGTAGGTAAGAGGACTTATTTGCCCCCAGCTTGTCATATATTGTCCAAAAATGAGAGAAGAAGTTTTTGTGAGTGTTTACGTGATGTCAAAGTGCCCCAAGTGTATTCTTCGAATGTTAAAAGGCTTGTGTCAATGAAAGATTTGAAATTAATAGGCTTAAAGTCTCATGAATGCCATGCCTTGATACAACAACTATTACCAGTGGCTATTCGTGACATATTGCCAAAAAAATTAAGACATACTATAACCAGGCTATGCTTTTTCTTTAATGCTGTATGTAGCAAAGTCATTGACCCTCAGGAATTAGATGAATTGGAAAATAATGCTGCTATTATCTTGTGTCAACTTGAGATGTACTTTCCACCTTCATTTTTTGATATCATGGTACATTTAATGGTCTATTTAGTGAGGGAGATAAGGTTGTGTGGCCCTATTTATTTAAGATGGATGTACCCATTCGAGCGATATGTGAAAATCTTAAAGGAGTATGTGAAGAATCCACATCGGCCTGAAGCATCAATTGTTGAAAGATATGTTGCTGAAGAAGCAGTTGAGTTTTATACTGAATACTTAGTAGAAGCTGAAGCTATTGGACTTCCAAAGTCTCACCATGAGGGAAGAGGTGCTGGTAAGGGTACATGAGGGTTAAGAGTGAAAAGCATGGGTCATGAAGAAGTACTACAAGCACATCTATACATTTTGAATAACACTGATGAAGTTCAGCCTTACTTGGCTACCCATAAAAGCATTATAAGAGAAAAAAAAACCCTTGGAAGAATGATAAATGGTTAGTGAATGAGCACAACAAGACTTTCAAATCATGGTTCAATGAACAGGTTATGAATGATGATAATGTATCTGACACAATAAGATGGTTAGCCGATGGGCCTCACTTTAACGTTGTATGTTGGAGTGGCCATGACATCAATAGGTATTCCTTCTATACAAAGACCCAGTGCAAAATAGTGGGGTTATGGTAGTAGCAGAGTCAATGCATTTTTCGAGTTCAAAAGATAAAAACCCGGTATTAACAGTCATATCTTATTTTGGAGTTATTAAAGAGATTTGGGAGGTTGACTATACAAAATTTAAAGTGTCTGTTTTCAAATGTAAGTGGGTTGATAGTAATAGTGGTGTCCAAATAGATGAGTTAGAATTTACATCGGTGGATCTTAATAGGGTAGGTTATAAGGAGTAGCCCTTTATTATGGCATACCAAGTGAAACAAGTGTTTTATGTCACTGATCCGGTAGATAAAAGGTGGTCAGTGGTTCTACAAGGGAAAAGGATGATTGTTAGTGATGAGAATGATGAATCAAGTTTCAATATTTGTGAGATTCCTCCTTTCTCATCTAGGCTTCCTGAACTAAATGAAGAAGATGAAGTAGATGAAATACACGCCACAAGAGAAGATCATAATGAAGGGATATGGGAGAATAACCTTAAATAAAGTTTAAGTTAAGTTATTACTTATCTTATTTCATAGTTCATATAACAGTTTATAAAAATTAAGTTTGAATTTTGTTTGTTACTTATCTTATTTCATACTTTAATTATCTTCAATATGCTTACCTTCCTATCTTATTATCTAAATAGGCACATGGATAATCGTTCTAGTGACCAGTCTACTCATAATGATACTCAAAGTGGCCAAGCTCGTCAATCTACACGTAAAAGAGGCAAACGTGGCACGCGGTTAAAGGAATTAACCCTCGGTCATGGTGGTGAATAGAGGATACATATTGAATTTGATGAGAGTTGGAATCTAATTGGGCCTAATAGGAAGAGGTTTAAAAGTTTATGACATAATAAGGCAAGCATTTTAAAGAATGAGTAGGAAGATGTATCCAACAAGGTGAAGGATCATATTTGGGAAACTATCACGGTATATCACTATATAAACTATTGTATTTACCAATATTATTATATCACTAACTTCTTTCTATATGTGTGTATTGTAGCTCACTTATGATGTTCCTCCCAATCAATTGTTGAGGACAAAGTTGAATCAATATGCAGGGGAGTGATGGAAGGCCTTTAAGACCAGTCTTACCAGTAGATATGTGTTTGATAAGCTGAAGGGAGTAAATCCTTATGAGGATTATCAATTTCCTGAAGAAGAGACTTGGCATAAATTTGTTGAAAGTCGTTTGGATAAAAAATTTCAAATTAGTAAACCAAGAATGTGAAAATGAAATGGTTTTATTCATTATTGATTTTATTCACTTACTGTTAATAGGAGAAGAGACAAAAAGCTCAAGAGTTACAAGCGAAAAATGTTTACCCCCATAGATTGTCACGTGGGGGTTATGACTTGCTTGAAGAAAAAATTTTGAAAAAAAATTTGAAGAAGTGTGAAGATGCTCAAGGTGACTTATCCACTATGACTTCTCCTCCATCTCTACCCACTCACATTGAGAAATGGAAGCTTGCGCGGCAAACAAAGGAAGGAGAGTATGTCACTAAGGAGGCTCGTGCAGTTGCTGAGAAGATTATAAGTAATTTAGGACTAGTCAAATTTATTATTTGGCTTAAGTTAAACAAGTGTTAAATATATTTGTTATTTGTATGTTACAGGATTCTCTCCAAGAACAATACTCTTAGGGAAGCTTCACTCTTGTTGGAAGGAATAATATCTTGGCCACTGCTTTAAGGAAAACAGAGCACCCTAGCCGTGTCAGGGGAGTTGGAAGAGGAGTAGGTATCAAGCAATACTTTGGATCAACTAAACGTCATGGCTCAAGAATCATGACTTGGGATGAGATGAAAATGATGGTGGCAGTGCAGGTGGCAACACAAGTGGCAGCTATAAAGGATGAAGTGATGTCCTTATTTGGCATAATGGGAATACCATCACGGATAGACACATCTGTCCAAGGAACCAATTCTCCCATAGTTCAAAGCACAAAAGATAGTTGTATTCCTGACCTTGCATCAGAGGGTGCTCCCATCCAAGATAGTAGACAACCATGTGAGCTATATCTGGAGAATCCTCAAAGGCGATTAGTAGCCTATGGTAAAGTCTACAACTTGGGCTCAGTCATCCATCACCAAAAAATGAAGGACAATCAAATGAGGGTAGTGGTTGATCAGGTTGAAGTTCCAGATGCACCAGTACCATTCCCTAGTGAAGAGGTGAACACAGTAGAGGAAGCCCTAAATACTTTTATTTTATGGCCAAAAACACTAGTCCAGGTAATTCTATTATTACTATGTTATGTTTTACTCATACGTCATATAGCATGTAATGTGTTTAATAATTACTTCATTATTTAGGAAACTACTCCTTCAATGTGGCAATCCCAACCCTAGATGGATCCACTAATACGTTTATGTGCAGTGGCAATGAACATAAAAAATCCTGTCAAGGTTCATATAGATTTAGGGATTATAGATGATATAAAGAATTACAACTTCTACATTTACCATAGAGATATGATGGAGCTACTCATGACTGATAAGTTGAACATATCGATCCTGCAATTGTTTGTGAAATAAGTTTATTGTTATTTTTGGACGATGTCTAAGCATTTAATTCTTAAAACTCACATATTTAAATATTGTAGGTATCTCAATCACCTTTACAACTTATAAGGAAAAAGTGATAAGTATGGTTTCATGTGCCCATAACACATCCAAAGGCAAGGTAACAAGACATCTGTAATATCAGCCTACATCAGATCTAGGCTCAAAGAAGGCAACAAACAATGTTTCCTTGCACCATATCATCAAGGGTAAGAAAAAGATTATAATTCATATGATATTATGGTTGTGTAATTTATTCCCTATTTTGTAGGGATCATTGGCAGCTGATGGTTATTTCCCCTCAACAAAATGTTGTAGCTTGGTTCTGCTCTGCATCGATGCCACCAAATGATGATTTCAAGGATATGATTGACATGTAAGTGTGTTTGTGTAAATCTTTACTTTCTGATATTTATTATTATTACTTTGTAATATAATTCTTTGCATGCATTTGAACTTAGTGCTATAGGATCCAGCAAAGTCCTACAGGGTCAGCATGCACATCAGCTGAAGAAGATTTCGCGGTTTTACCCAAAGGTAAGTAGTTTGAATCCAAGCACTTTTTGCAACAAACTTTCACTCTTTTATGATGTTGGTCATTTTTTGTTCATTTGTAATGTCAAAAACAAGTGGGAGACAAAGTGTGTGGATATTTTGTGATGATATATATGTTCAATATCATCACTTCAAGAATTGTTGAATCATTTGAAAAGGTAATTATATCTTACAAAACTTAGTTTTGTTCCATTGTGAGTTCATGTTTTGATAGGCTTTGAACTTATAGATATTCGACAATGAGGACTCCTTTTCTGAAGAGGAAATTAAAGGCATTCAAAGGCGTTGGGCTAGCTATTTTCTAGAAACCACTTTGCTTTGAAGGTTAGATTTGGTTGCACAAACTTTCTAAATAAGTATCAAACATGTGTGGGTGGAAACATGGCCATACATTTGTAAATCACATACTTTAAATTTATGAACTTTGTCTTGATGTATGTTGTTATACTTTTAGATTCACTAGAGTTGGTTAATTGATCTTCATGATAAGTAGTTGGTTTAGGTGGAATGAGTGGTGTTTTAATTTTGCAAATTGGGCTATTGGCACTGCATAAAGTGGAAGATATATGAATATATATATATATATATAATGGTGGCATCTCATTTTGGGGTTTCTAATTAGTTATTATAAACAAAAGAATGGGGATTAATTATTTTTTGGGACTTTTTGGGATCTCTTACTAGTTATAATGGAAGAGTTTCATTCTGGCAAAAAAAAAAATGGAAGAGTTTCATATAAACAAAAGAGGTGTTAGTGATGATTAGATAAGTGGCAATTCAAAGCAGAATTTAATTCTTTTCCTTCAAAAATGGGAACTATTGAGAAAGATGATGATTTTTTTCATTGAAAAGAAGATATAACATTGATATTAAAACTCTGACTGATATAGATATTTCTTTATGATCTTTGTGTAAGATGGACGTTGAAATGAAAGCTATTTTGTTGGCCAACTATGTTCAAAAGAAAGCACAAGATTGGTCATGATGAGTTTTTGTTGTATTAATGATTTTATATTGTAATATTTTTAAGTTAATTTAAGGCATTATACCCTTTAAATTTGAAAGACATTGGGCTATTTAGTACATTTTCTTTGTTTGTGCAGTGATGTTATTTAACAGACTATAACTTATGCGTAGAAAGTATATATGGTTCAAATTATAACATGTTCTTAGTATTAGCTAGATACATCTAAATGGGTTTACATTTTGAGTGTAAATAAGGATCATAAGTGTAAGATTCAGGGAGTATATTTAAAAAAAAAATTGACACTTTCTAGATTGGTTATGAGTTATAACTGATCTAGAAAATATAATTTTCTAGATCGTTCATGACGCCAAAACCGATCTAGAAAGTGCTCATTATGTTTTTTTAATGATTTTCTAGACTGGGTGTTTAATACAATCGATCTGGAAAATATTTTCTAAATCGATTAAATAACCAATCTAAAAAAACAAAACTTTCTACATTGGTCACTTCTACATCTGCACCAGAACCGATATAGAAAGCCTATTTTACTCAATCTAAAAGGGGCTCAGTATAGTAGTGCCAGTTGCCATATTATTGGTTTTCCTTCTAATGATTTTATGTTCATTTTAAATGAGAATATTCACATGCCATCCTAGTTGGGTGTTATGTAAGCTTGGCCTCCATTGTGTTATAAAAAAAAAAAAAGGAAACCCTAGCCTTACCTAACACTAATATTCATTTGTCGCTTAGAAGAGTGAAAAGAAGGGGTTACGGTAGCTATACTAGAAGGAAGAAAAGGAGAAAACCTAAAGAAAAATAGTTAGTCCTCTATACTACAAGTTTTAAATTCTTCTCTCCTTTAATTCAATCACTCCTTATATGAAAAGAAATCAAGATATAAAGCAATCTCTTGGGAGTGAGAATTGTGATTAGGAAAAGGACAAGTAAGTAAACAAAAGAAGTAGATCTCCTATTCACTACTAGTCTAGCATATAGATTTTTTATCAGCCTCAAGTATATAGGGTCGATCATAGTAATAACAAATCTGGAGTATTTTGGAGCCAAACCCAAGAAAGGGTGTAAAATCTATTAATCCATAATTTTTAATCCAAAAGCAATTAAATATTCAATTGGGAAATTGAAAATTAGAAGGAAAGCAAACAATTCAGTTTATAAATTTAATTCAGTTACTAAAAGTGTCAAGGGATTATGGTTCACCTACCAAGACAATTCAATTCACTTTCTTGATTAGATTCTATGCAATTTTAGTGACAATTGTTTCTATTGTATCCTAATCACTTCTTAGCGTATTAGTTCGTGTTTAATTAGAGTTGAATTTACTATCACGCAAGCCACACTTCTAACCAAATCATAATGCTACAACTTAAGCCATCACAAATTTCTAGATCTATCTTCAGTCTAGTTATTTACGTTTATCTTCCTAAGTCTAGACTCACTATTTTCCTCTCGGTTGTTAAAGTTCTCCTACAAATTAGATTTTATGGTGGTCAATTGCCAAATCAATAATAGAGCAAAGAAGATAGATATGATTGAAGAAAATATAGGAATCAAATATATATAAGGCTCAAATCACAAAGTCATAATAAAAAAATATAGAACTGAGTTAATCTCAATTAGACTACATCCCTACCTTTGACTAGAAATTTAGCAATCTATAAAAGTAATTATCTCAACACAATAATAATCCCAAATCATAAAGCAAAAATTACAAAAAAAAGGTAGAAAAAAAGAAACTTAAATGTTGTTCCATAACTCCCTCAATCTTATGCTCTTTCTTTCTCATGATTGCTTCTAGTTCTTCCAAAGCTTTAAAATTGTGTTCTCTAGCCTCTAGATGCTTGACTAAATGGATTCTAGTGTTTTTGTCGCGTCTTCTTTGATCGAGAAAGTCCAGAAGCCTATAAAAGTCCATAATATCTTCTTCAACAACCTTAGATGACACAGCTTCCATTGGTAAAGATTGTTTCGCTTGTCCTTTTTTTAAGCTTCTATCTTCTTCAACAACCATAACATTAATGTCCTCTTTGGATTATGAGGAATTGTATGCAGATGGTGTTACTTCAATCTACTTTGTAACTTTGACCTTTTGATATGCTTGCTTTTTTCTATGTGACACTTGTGCTCTTCCTTTAAAGCCTTAAGAGTTATCTCTATACCCTTATTTAACAACTTGAAGGCATATATGATGTCTTTGGATAACCTTTTAAATTCATTAAACTTATGGTTTTTTTCATCCAAGTGATAATCCATATGATCATAATAGTCTCTTGGCTCATGATCAACCAATTGATTTTCTGTATAGACTTGTTGGGAGTCAAAAGTTATGTGAGTAGGATCCCTGAGATTCTTGTTTCCGTTGCCTTTTGCAAACTGATGATTCCCAATAGGTGGAGTCCTTGCATCACTAGGGGAAGGAGTGTTTCTACCCCCTAAGTTGATTTCTTTATGAACTCTTGAATCTCCAGCTGTATCTTTTGTTATATATTGCTTATATTTTCCTTTAATGGTCTGCATGAGGTCTTCATACATTTTCTTCAATTCTTTAATCCCATGAGTTGTGTCCTTAAACCTTTGGTCCATGGTGTCAAATCTCTGATTCATCATCTCAATTGCTTCATCTAAATATTTTGTGCCACATCTCTCGACTTTCTCTAGTTGATTTTGTGTCACTTAGGAGCTTTGGTCATGATGGACTCACGTTTGTGAGCAAATTCATAATTTTCAAGGCTCAAGAACAGAATTTTACCCTCAAATAAACTTCTAGATGATGATTCTTCTAGCTAGGATAGGTTGGGAGGGAATGAACTTTATGAAATAACTAAAAAAATTGCAGAAAAATTGAGTTTGGAGCGATCGTATGGACAATACATGGGGTGGTGAATTTGGTGCGTGAAGCCCACGCTTAGGAGCTTTTGCCGATGCATGATAGCGTGTTCATTGGTAGACAATGGCAAGGCTTTAGGAACTAGCCAGTTTTGAGGAGTTGATCACGATGGTAATGGTATCTCAGTGAAAAGATGTTGGGAAGTATGATTTCTAGTATGGACAAGAAGATGGTTAAGGTTTCCAACAAATTTTTAGGTGGGTTTCTAGCAATAGAAGTGTGGGAAGAAACATGCTCTGATGCCAAATTGATGTAGGACCAGATAAGGAAAAGGTAAAAGATAGCTGAGGAGTAGAAAATTAAAAAGGAGGAGAAATTCACTAAACAAGTTTCAATAATATTCAATTAATAAGAAAAGAGAGATGAGTACAATGAGAGGTTCTATAGTTTATTTATAAAGCCCCAAATCATAATCTAATTATGATCAAAATAATTTAAAGTTAAACAAAAGATAAATATTAAACTAAATTATATCATAAAATATAAGATAAAGATCAATCTAAATAAAATAACTAAATTCTAAAAATAAAATACATTTAAAATAAATTAAATCTAAATAAACTAATAATTCTTTAAAATCCTAATTATTTTATGGTAATTTAATTATTCCTTTTGCATTACCTAGAAACTGTGAGAGAGAACTATTTGCTTGCCAAACTTGGTGTGAGTTTTTATCTCAAAACATAATATTCTTAGGCCATGTTATTTCCCAAGAAAGGATCACAGTAGATTCCAATAAGATAAAAAATAGTTCTAAAGTGGGAACGACCAAAGATAGTGACAAAGATTATAAATTTTCTAAGTTTGGTAGGCTGTTACAAAAGGGTTATAAAGATTTGTTCTCATGTTACAATGCCACTTATTAGATTCATAAGAAAAGATAGATCTCTTATGTGGGATAATAGATAAGAGCAAATTTTCTAAAGTTCAAGTATAGGTTAATCAATACCTTGGTATTTGTTACTTGACCCAAAAGAGACCTATAAGGTCTATATCCATGCTTCCAGAAATGGGTTAGTGTATTAGTTATGCAATAAGTAGAATGGTTACCTAGGTCTCTAAGCAATTGAGATAGCCTCTAAAGAGTTGAGGCAACATAAAGGGAGTTACCACATATGATTTAATTAGCAGCCATGGTAGAAGCTCTTAAGATTTAGAAGTGCTAATAGTATCATGCTAGTATAAAGATATACAATGACTACAAGAGTAAGTACATTTAACCAGAAAAGATGAACATGAGGAAGATGCGGCGGTTAGAGTTCCTAAAGGATTATAGTAAGATACCATGAGAGACTGTGTGTTACCTAAAAGCCTAAGTTAAGGAAGAAAATTTTAGAGGAAGCTCACAAGGGTCACTATACTCTTCACCCATGTACCAAGAAGATGTATCATAATGTCAGGAAAATGTTTTGGTGGCCTGGAATGAAACTAACATAATTGAGTATGTTACTAAATTCTTGGTATATCAAAGAGTCAAGATAAAACACCAGAAACTAGCTAGACTACTTCAACCCTTAGATATCTTAGAGTAGAAGTGGGATAGTATTTCTAAGGGTGTGGGCATACCGAGTTAGATCGGGTTTAGTAGCTACCCATGGTCTGGTCTTGTAAAGGGGTCAAGTTTAGTCTAGAAACTCGTGGTTTGGTCTGGTCTAGCTAAGTTGGTAGGCTAGACTAGGCAAGATTGGTCCAGCCTAAGCTGGACCAGGTTCCAAACTACCTGGTATTTTAAAAAAATATAGACTTTCTTCCTAATGGATGGTAGGCCTAATCTTGTATGCATTTGCTTGAAACTTTAACCAATAAACAAAAATGAATACCAAAAAAGATACCCAAGAGGAAATCAATAAAATTCCCAAAAAATTTCGACTCCAAATAGGCAAATACTCTTGGGCAAAAACAATATTGGTATTCTTAAATTCATTTACAAATGTAGTTGTCTAATTTCTATATTGTATAGAAATCACCATGTTAAAAGATAGCTGCAAAATACTCAGTGAAAAGACAATCTTCAATAACTCATAAAAGATTTATGAAAAAAATAAATAGTAGAAGAAAAAGCACCCACTTGCAACTCCACAGTGATGGCAAGGCCCTTGCTTAGCCATGTCTCTATTTTTCTCAAAGGGAAGAAAAATAAATATGAAGAAAACTTATTGAAACAAGGGGAAAATATTTTATTGGCTAAAAATATAGGAATGGAACTTTTTGAAATATAATAGTTTTCTTCAATCCTTTTGTGGTATATACAACTGTGTATTGAAGGATCTTCTACAAACCCAAAATGATAGTTTACATAAGTAAGAAACCCAAACTAATAAAAAATTTGGAACCCAAACTAAAAACCAACAAAGATTTTAAAACAAAGTTTCATTTTTTTTTTCTACAAATTTCAAATATGCACCAGATCTGAGTACAAAACAAAATTTATGTCTTGGATACTTATAAAGACTGAAAAGGTAAGGTAGCTAGCTGCTTCAAGCTTTGAGCAAAGGAGATCTATTGAGAAGAAAAATAAAATTTAATCATCCTTGTAGAATAGAATGATGGCAACAAAATAACATAGGAATGATGAGTAGAGCAAAGGAAGAATGAGAAAAACAAACCTTAATAGGTGGAGAAACAACAGGCAGAGCAATGATGTCCCTATGTCATTAATGGCAAATGGTGAAGACAACCTAATGTGACAAATAACTTCACAAAAATTAGATGAAAGACATAGAGAAAGGGGACTGCGTGGGTGTGAGAGCTTGAGAGTGGCAATCTTCAGTAATAAAACGATGCAAGCACGCTAAGAAAGGGAATGGAGCTGCCAAGCCAAAGAACAAGGAAGGAGAGGAAGATGTTCACTAGTTGCAAAGTGTGAGATTTAGACAAGAGAAGGTCCAATCGACGATGATTATGTGAAGATTGAACAGAGCAAATGGGATGGAGTTAGGGATTTTTTTCTTTTTATTAAGTAACAAATGATGTCGTTTTGTATATTAAAAAAACATATGACCCTGGCAGCCTATAACCCAGTCTTACCTGGTCAACTAGCTTGGTTCAAACATAAGGTTTTGGTCCCTGGGTTAACAAGACCAAGTTCAAACGGGACTGGGTCACTCAAGTTAGGTTGGGTTCGGGTTTTTTATCCCAACCCGTAAGTATTTCAATGGATTTTATTATGAGGTTGCCAATGATATCATCAAGGAATGATGTAATATGGGTAGTAGTTGACATATTAACAAAATCTACTCACTTTTGACCAATGAAAGCTACTCATACTCAAAATAGGTTTACCCAGCTATATGTTAAAGAAATTGTGAGACTTCATAGGATACCTAATAGAATAATTATGAAAATTATAAAATATTAAATTATCTATAGTTAGTGATAAGGATTAATTTAATCTTTATCTTAGTAAAATTCCTAGTTTTGTATTAATTAATTATATCAATATGTTTTAATATATTACTATCTATATAAAGAAACCCTTACCTAACGCTAATATTCATTCGCCATTTAGAAGAGTAAAAAGAAGGAGTTACAGTAGCTTTACTAGAAAAAAGAGAAGGAGAAAATTTGAAGAAAAATAGTAAGTCCTCTATACTACTAGTTTTAAATTCTTCTCGTCTCTAATTCTTCAAGATCTAATCACTCATTATATTAAAAGAAATCAATGTACAAAACAATCTCTTGGGAGTGAGAATTGTGATTGGGAAAAAGAGAAACAAATAAACAAAAGAAATGAGTCTCCTATTCACTACCATATCAGTTTTCATTAATAAGAACCCCAAGAGATCCTTTTTTGAGTAGTCTAGAAGAGTTTTAAGTTAAAATGGTGATAGAAAAATATATATTGGTTAAGATTGCATATAAGCAAAGTAAATTAGTATTAATAATGATGATTTTTAGTTATTATTTATTATGATATTGATAGAAATTGTTTATTATTGCCAAACGAATAACGAGGAATCATTAGCATTGGATAATTCCCAACAAAATAGCAATACTACCCTTCTTGGATGTTATCTTTGTTTGAGTGTTTGGTTTACTTGCATGTGATGCTGTGTTTCATAATTATGAGAGGATTGTATACAAATTCAAAGCCTTTATGCTGAAGTTGCCTCCTTGGCAAAATAGTTACCCTTATGGTAAAGAGATACCTTATGGCAAGAGAGCTTTTGTGGCTAAGAGGTGTCTTTATTACATAAGCAAATTATGCAAGGAATTGAACGTAATAGTTCTTCCCAAATATAGATCAGTTATTCAATTATAGGTTTGCTTATATTTGAATTTTGTGGATTGTTGTTAATGATATTTTTCCTAAAAATCTCACCCCATGCTAGGTGGAGCATGTGGAAAGGAAAAGGACAAGCAAATTGCCAATGAGCTTTAAGAGGAAGAAGCATTTATTGATTTAGTTTAGTTTTAGTATATTTTATTATTTAGTTGCATTTAGATGAAGAGATTAAAAGAGTTTCATAGTTGTTTTAGATGATAAAATCAATTTAATTTTATTAGGATTATGTTGAAAATTTTATTTATTAGTTGTCATGAGCAGTTTTAGTTCATAAGCAAATTGAATGGTCAAACAAATCACCAATTTACTCATTTTTATTTCTATGTTTAGAGGACCCATAAACCTTTAAATGAGTGTTTATTCATGTTATTCGAGAAAGGGAAGTATGAGATATGAGATTTCGAAGACTATAAATTTGAAAAATTTGGAAATTTTCAATTCTTGTATCAATACAGTTTTTGTTAATTTTGAGGACCTAAAGTATTTTATACCTCTATAACTATATTTTTCTAATATAAAGGGTATCTCTAGTATTAAAACAAGGCAAGTTTGCCTTATTTTAAATTTTCTATATTTAATTATGATTTTTTAAAATTAGTTATAGAATGAAGTAAAGTGTAAAATATAAGTAAAAAGAAAAGTTTAAATTTTTCCTTGGTAAATATCTGGATTAAGTTCTTACTTGTTTTAAAAGTAAAATTACAAGAAAATTAAAAGAAGATGCTAGGTATTACGAAAAACAAAATAAAAACAAGTAGATTGAGTTTATTGGCCTCGATTTTAAGAATAGAAAAAAATAAGGAAAACTCGAAATACAGTGAAAATATCACATTGAATCACATATGAACGCACATCCATTAGTTTTCAATCAATAAAAATGAATTAAGTATTACTACTTAGAACAGTTTTTTATTTATGCCAAAATATGAAATTGAATTAACATAAGAGATTGGGTGGATGTGTAGCAAATCTAGAGCTGGCAATTCGGGTTGAGCTAAAAAAGTCCGGATTGTCATATATGATTGATTTTTCAAACCCAAGCCCACGGATTGGGCCTAAAGGCCAACCCACCGGTTTTTTATTTTTAAAAATTTTTTTATGTTTTTTAAAATTTTTTTTATATAATTATTTAAATTAAAATAACTAATCATTATTATTATTTATAAAAAATAGTATAATATTTAAATTTTATCATTAGTATATCATTAATAAATAAAATAATATGTATTCTTAATATTTTAAACAAAAAAATTGGGCTAAACGGATCGGGAAAAAAAGCCTATTTTCTATTCACTCATATTTTTAAAGTTCAACTCGCCTATTTTGTCGGGTTAAATAGATTGACCCGTTAAGTTTGACCCATATTATTAGCTTTTAGCAAATTCCCTCCTTATACATACACTACAATGAGTGATAACAATAACATCAAATTGGTGTGTTATATTGTTTGACAAGCCAATCTAGTACCATATTATTGCATTGTCAAGGTATCCACCTTTGCAAAAGATATGGTCAAAACCTACGCATTGCTCAGAAATATCTTCCACTATATTGCTGAACTAATAACATTGCTCCACCCCTCTTGAGATAAACCACTTTATTAATCTTTATATATATATATATATGTATATATATCCCATAGGAGTAGGACGCTAGCCAAACCTGAATTTCTCCTTAATAACTACTAACACAAACCTCAGCATCCTGTAACCACCACCCAATTATGCTTCCAAATATTCCTCTATTTGTGTCGCTACCAGACACCCATCACAATCACAAGGTCTGGTTTAATTCCCAGAAAAAACAAAGCAATTCAGAGATTTCCAAATGAACTTGCACAGTATAGCAATTGATATGGACACAATGAGAACCTGTCTCAAGCACCCAGAAAATACAGAGTAGCGGAAGAACTTGACTCAAAAGATTCAGAAAATGATCAGTTAGAACCCTAGAGGAACTTGTCTCTAGATCCCTAACTATAACTATAACGACACCCACAAGGTTGATCACTCCTCACGGTAGGTCAGATGAGAAAAAGGAGAGAGAGATAGAAAAATGAGGGAGAGAAAAGAAATAACTCAGTAAATCCTTACTGAAAAAGTCACAATAATATTATTCCATTATTCTCTCTGAAGAAAATGCATTACATAGAGGCCTTTATACAGGCAAAATAAGAAAAACCATAATCCTAAAACAACTAGACCCAAATAATTCTAATAGATTTAGAAAATCTAAAAAATATATCTAATTATAAAAAAATCCTAATAATAAAAACGAAAATTCAAAGAAATATAATAAAATTGATATCTAATCCTAATACTATTAGATAATCTCTTAAATTCAAATCTAGGAAATCTTTTAAAAGATATCTAATAGATTTTATTTATTCTAATTTAACTCGACTAATAATTTTGGCCCCAAGAAAATACAAATTAGAAGCCAATAAAATAAATAAATAAATAAATAAAATTATCTAACAAAAAAAAATCTAGAATTTCCTTGAGATGGATCATGTGGATAGCGCTTGAGAATCTTTGACGTATCTCCTTGATCTCTATCAGCAATTAGAGCACATCCCATATCATCAATATTCAACTCAATCAAAACCTTCCGTATCCTTGCAAAAACAAAAAAAAAGCCTCCGTATCCAATTATCTATTCTTTAAATTGAGCACAAGTTGAATCTATTTTAAAAGGAAAGGGACTATACATTAATATCAAACAAGTTCAGCCCAATCACAGAGTAAAAAAAAAAAGTTTCGAAAGAATTTTCCTGGCTCCCATAGCATAAGCAAAGCGGCGTAGGGCGGCATTTTCTCTTCCATAAATTAAATTCTCTTTCGTAGAAAGAGAAACATTGCAGAGCCCCAACATGAAGTTTTTCTCTTCCCGGGGTACCTTAGATTCTATTTTTTCTGCCAAAAATCAAACGGGACGATATATGATGATTCTACCCCGATTTGATTCTGCAGGTCAGACATTGTTTTTGTCAACATTTCTCGACAGTAAATTGACAATTCTACCCCTCTATATCCAGCACGACGCATTTTCAGACCCACAACTAGAAAATGGTTTAATATAGCTTGCTTTTCCTCCTCAAATAGCCACTACTCCACCCCATTGATCGAGATTCCATCGTCCCTTGTAAATACAACTAGCAGCAATAAGAACTGCAAAAGCCTCCCAAGTTGTAGCATCAACAGGACAAAAATTATATAGTGCGATCCCCCCAAAATATAAACTTTGTCCCTCCACCAACTCTGCAAATCAGATGATTCTGTAGCAATCGTCTTCCTTCCAAGAGGATCATGCCCGTGATGCTCTCCCACCTTTCTTAGCCTTTATAAAGTCACCATAAGGGAAGTAAATCCCCTAATTAAAGTAATCTTACCCATAAATCATTTGAAGAGCCAAATTAATACTATAAAAATCTGTAAATCGATCCCATGTCACTCTTTACTTTTGCATCTGTCATCTTACTCCGTGTTAAACCCAGTGAATATTTCTCTCCTCTTGTTTTTAACCCCACCAAAATTTAGAAATTATATTTTCCAGTTTCAGACATGTCTTCAACAAAAAATAAATAATAAATTGACAGTGGATATATACATTGCAATTTGCATTAGCCACTGCTTTAATTAAAACTTCCCTTCTAGCTCACGAAAGCAACTTAGATATCACCAACGCATTTTCAGCGGATCCATATCTAACAAAGACAGGTCAAAACAAATGAGCTCCGGATCTATTTTCAGTGGATGCAAATCATCAAATGGCGGGCCTGATTTAACTTGGGATAGAAGACTAGTATTTCTGGACTACTTTTGGGCCTAATAGCAAATAGTCATTATTGGGCCAAAAACCTATAATTAACCTAACGTCCAAGTCCAAAGTGATATCAAGCCTTAAGCGATTCAATTTGGATATTGTTCTCTCTCTTCCTGGCTTGGGGGGTGAGATTAGAGTATTGAGGAAAGTGGAGATTCAGGTGTTTGACCTAACGTGGATGACTCAAGGCACATAATGACCCTTCCTTCATTGACAAGATTTGGGTGGTGGCCAAGTTGCTCCCTACGTACTTGTCAATGATATATTCTGGTTCCATTCAGCTTCTGATATCTTTCTGCACCTTCTTGTTTGTCTCTCACCCATGCATTAACCACCGCGCATGCTCATTATTATCCCTTAAAACCACTTTTGGGTGCATTATCATTGTCTTTGTAATATTATACTTGCCATGTTTCTCGTCCTGATGTCCTGGGCAAGCTATTCATCAGCTATATATCCCCATGTAGATAACGACACGCACATTTGATAAACTTCCAAAGGACATCGATCATGGTTATGAATCTCATGCCTTTCCTTTTGACTCCTCTCTAATTTCCAATGGCCATACTCCAAAAAAGCATCTATAACTATACTGTTAATTGGGCTATCGATCTTGTCGTTCTTCTATGTCTGGGAGCTGCTCCAACTTTCAAGTGGATCTGGGTAAACTGGGAGGAGCTGATTGTAGTTGTACAGGAGCGATGAATATCTTATTCGGATGAAGATACGTACATAAAGATAATATATAAATGATAAAAATCACTGGTACTTGCAAAAATTAGTTCATATTCATAGGTCAATATCAATATCGAAGACCAAAAACACTGGGTAATGGCCCACAGGATAATATCAGCTATGTTATTATATATAGGCAGCAGTGTCCCAGGTTGAGCTGAAAATATGGGGAAAAAATGGGAAAAGCTAGGGAGCACACAACGTAAGTTCTCATGTCAAAGTTATACGAAAGCGTGGCTTCTTTTAATACGAAGTAAAGCGGCTTTTTATATAGAAATTGGGATTAAAGGCTGTGCGCTTAGCAGTGTGTCAAAAGTTATATGAAACTGCAGAATTCCTGGGTTGGTATTGATCAGACTTCCACTAATACGAACGCCTCGAAAATTGCTCCTAAAGATCGAGATGAGTTATTAATTAATTACAGTTAATTTTATAGTATATGATAGCAGTAGTCCTTGTAATCTGTTTTTAGTGTTTAGCCGTCCTTCATATGATAGTGACACACCATCCACCATGGGTATCCGAACTCGAAATGCGATGGAAATTCCGTCTGGGAGGGACCCATAAATATACGATTGAGACCATAAAATGGGTCTTTTATTTGACAATAACGTTGTTTGGGTATTAATTCGTTTTAATATATGGGGGAAACTATTTAGGATTCGTTCACCCATTTTGACATTTCAGTACAAAGAAATATATGCACCAGACTGCGGCGCTGCTTACTTAAGTTGTTTAATATTTCTTTCATTGCAGTAGAAAATTTCTTACGGAACAACATACTGATTCTGTTTTTCCTTCGACATAATAATATCTTTTGTGAATTTAGTCAATTTCAATACCTCCGTCGTGCAAACCCATATGCTTACTGACAGAGGAATCCTCATCCACTGTCGAATGAAATATATATATATATGTAGCGGGAATCAATATGCATATGGTTTTAATTAGTACGCAATATAAGCAGTTTAATTATTTTTGAGGTAATTAATTAGATATGAGGTCTATATATTGGGACATTTATTAATTTGGAAGATGTGGAGGAAGAGTTAGTGGAGCTACGACAAGCAAAGCAAAGTGTAGTTCATCTTGCTTGAGGGGAAAATATTATAGAGAGAAATCAAGTCAAGAGGAAAGGGGGTGCGTGTTAAGGAACGAAAACAATATATAGAATTGTATTAGATGATATGATAGAATGCTACTTTTCGCGTGCAGGGGATATATAATTTAATAAAGGGAATGGGAAGGGAGTGTGGGAGGGGGATTACTGAGCGCAAAGAGGTTGATGGGAAGGAAGGAGAGGAGAGGAGAGTCAAATTTAGATAGTCCAAACCAAAAATCAAGTTTTTTTTCTTCAAACAAGTAAAAAAGAGGATTTTTTTAAAAAAACCCTCTCCAATGGGATGATAGCACACCATGCTACTTTTTTTTTTTCCTTCTCATTAAAAATGGGTACATCAACGTGAGTTATCCTACCGAGGCACAAATTGCACTTTTATATGTATATGTATTGGTTGGATCACTACATAATTTTCTCCTTTTTCTCATGCGACATTTGGTTTGCAGATTTATTTTGTGGGAATGAGAAAAAGAATAAGATTAAATATGGGAATGAAAATTAATGAAATGTGATAAATATGCTTGATCTGTCATAAAATGGAATAGATATTTATATTTAGTTAGACAATAATATCTCTAATACAAAAATTTATTAAAATATTTGTTTTTAATTTTTAAGTATTATTTTCACCCAAAAAATAATTATTAAAATAATTTTTACATCCATTTAAATAAAAATAGTAAAATATTCAATTTTAATTTCCTGAATTTTTAAAACTATTTTAATTTACTTAGTTTTCTTTAATTTGTAAAAAATAATTTTATAAAATATTTCTTATTGTTATTTTTAAAAATGCTAAAAATGAAGAAAAAAAAAGCATAAGCAAGTCCTGTATGGAAACTGACCAAAACAAAGTCCCAGGATTCATTATCTAAAAGTGTGGTTACATGTATTCTCCATTCGGGACAACTGAAGCATTCTGTAAAAGCGTGGTGGGTATTTACGTCTTTTCTCATGTCATTTCAGGGATTAGGCTCATTCCATCATGCTTCAGCTGGAATGATTATTCCAACACAAGCTAGAATGAGCATTGCAATGGGAATGGAATGGTGGAGCCAAAGAATGTACCAAACACACTACAATGGGGATCTCCATTCTAATCCTTTCCACACAGTAAAGATTCCAACCAACCAACCAAACGCAACCTCAGGAGAAAGAGCAATTGAATTTGTAATCTTGTGTACCTTTATTTCCTCTCTCATCCCAGCCCCAACCAACCATTTTATTTATAAACTCGTTTCACATATAGACATCATTTCATTTAATTTTCTCGCCCTATATAGTTTCAGTACGCACTCTCCATCAAAGTCATTAATTTTCTCGTATGATTTCGGCTCAAAATTGATATTTTACTGCATTAGTAGCTAGCTAGGTTTGTATTCTTAATATATATAACGAAAGCATACAGAGATATTCTAAAGCTTTTAAGATAGGAAATTAAAATAAATAAATAAATAAAACAAACATTAAAGTCTATAATTGGATGGTTTGGATTGGACACAGGCGCGACTTATTCAATCTGTTGGCCAATAATTGTAAATGGTGTAATGTGAAAAAAATAAATAGGAGTGTATTGCTAGATTAGTGATGGGTATAACGGTTTAGAGAGAGAGAGAGAGAATAAGGAAGGAAAGAGAGAAAATGAGGGGTAAAATAGTGAGGAAGAGAAATAGGAATACAGATATATTTTCTTTGCATAGAATATAAAATAATTTTTAAAAATATTCTAATTTAATCTTAATAACTTTTATATTATATAATTAATATAAATAAATTTTATTACTAGTTTTTTTTTAAAAATATATTATCTTACTTAAGAGTATTTTTAAAAAAATTATTAAATATATTAAATAAATTTTTTATTTTTCTTAGATTTTAAAAAATTCTTTTAATTATATCTTATATTAAAGAAGCAGCGAGTACAAATACAAACGTGAAAAAGCCACAAAGCAATGCCTAGGGAACGGCCGACCCAGCACTTGTTAGTGGCAGACAATCTAAACGTTACCCACAACACAACCCCTCTCTACCTTTCGCTCTCCCCCACACACCCATGTAGGTGTAGCTAGCATCCTTCGGATAAAGACTACACTGACATTTTTACCCTTTCTTTTCCCACTATTTTTCTCTCCTCCCTCCCTCCCTCCCTTTAATTCTCCGATCCCCCCACTAATTATTTAATATAATCTCTTACCTAATCAAACCCTATTTGCTTCTCCCATACAACTCCCTCTTTTCTTTATTTTACACTACTACTATATTTCCCCTCTCCATAACCCACACACATCTTCTAGATACGGGTGTTCAAAGTTTTACATCTCCCAACAGCATATTCTTTCTTTTCCTTAAAAAAAAAAACTACCTTTTATACACTTTCACATTATTTCTATATATTATTTCCGATAAACTGTGCAATCACTTGTTTCAATAAATAAATCAATGAAAAGAATATGATGGGTTCTTAAATTCTTAGATTTCTATTAATCCATAATAATTAATCAAAGGCTAGCTTCCATCCTAGCTGAGTTGAAAAGGGCCGTTGCTTAAATGGCTCTTGTGCAAATCGCCGTATTAGTATTTCATAACTAGTCCGATCGAAGGTGAGTGTTTATTTTTTTTTTTATAGTTAAGGTGTGAGTCAAATAATTAATATAACTTATCCAAGCAAGCGCGCGCACACACGAATTAAAATTAAACTGTATATATATATATATGCCTCGCAGTATTAATTCATTAATCTTCGAATTGGAGGGCATATTTGATTTGATGTGATTTGCGTGGGAGTAAAGTGGGTAACTGTTGAAAAACGATGGAGTGGATATATAAACCTCGAGTTAAATAACGGCAGAGAAAGGGGATAAGATAATTACTTTGTCTGATAATTGTGGAAAGGTAGGTTAATTAGGTATATATGGCGATTGTGTAGATGATGTGATAGACCATAATATTAATTGCTTCTAATTAATGCGGATCGAGTGGTAACAATTTTATGATAACTAATAATCACATAAATTACTGTCAGACCCAGAAGCCACTAATGACATTCATAATGACGTACGCGTTCAAAATTGTTTCTTAGTGCCCATTGACCTCAATATCCATATTTTAATTTTTTTCGTTCATTCAAATGCAAGAGTTTTGGAGTATTATAGTTATATATGTAGCATGCATGGATAAACAACGGAAATCAAGGATATACATATTGCGCATGTTGTGCTGCATGGAGGGATCACTAAACTAGCAAGTTAGCTGGCTTCAAACGCTTTGTCGTTTTCCCATCCAGCTATGATATATACTTTAGTGATGATCAATTTTTATTAGTGAAGAAAAGGTCATCAGCCCATACATACTTGTTTTCTTCGGTTTTTGTCGTTTTCCATCAGATGCATGTTTGCTTTTCTTTCTCGACTTGTCATATATATATATATATATATATACATATATATATATATATTTCCTAATTTTTGTGTTGCCTCACCAATAACGACAGGAGATTAAAAGTTTATAAAATATATAGACATGTAGATATATAGGTGTATAGTGCTATGCCTTTGTTCGGTAGATTTAATTAGTCTACAATTTTTTACTTGGATTTTGGGAATTAATTTTCTGTTTGAAGGCGGATGGGTATATGATGCCCCAAATTAAAGGTAGTGGTCCTATTCACCTGCTGGAATTACTTATCTTGTCTGATTTTCTCTTAGAAAAGAAAATTTTGTAGTTAGCATGAGATCTGATTAGATGGAAACGATTTTTAATTTTGAATTAAGCTTAAATTATTAATGTACGGACCAAAAATGAAATAATTTAAAGCCTCAATGAAATCAATCATAATCTAGCTCGTCTCCTTTAACGGTAACCATAGAACACCGCAATTCATATATCCACTATCAAGTGGACTATTACTCATCAATTTTATAATGACATCACTCGCTATACAATGATATATAACGTTATTTCAACCTAAAAAAGAAAAGAAAAGAAGTAAGGTTAACTTCTGTTTGATTTAATATTAATTAAGGATTAAATATAAACTTAGAAAGCCATTACGAATCTTATCTGCAATTTCAAAGGCTGGTTGACACATATCACATCTTTGTTTACTTTAATATATATATATATATATCACATATTAATTTAGGCTCTTCGATCATTTCCGTTATCTAGAACCGAAATTGATTTGCTTCTTCCACTTTTAAATGTCCTAATTGTGAAGGTTGGAGCGAGAATCACATATAAACAACTAAAAATATACCAAGATAAGGAAGGAACACATATCCTAAAGATGTGCATTTCTTGCAAATTAATAACACTATTTTAAGTCTTTAAATTTCAAGTGTTTTTTCTCTTTTTCAATTGTTATATTCTATATGAATCTCTCTCTCTCTCTCTCTCTCTCTCTCTATATATATATATATATATATATCAGGATGGAGGATGGCGTAATAGAAGGCGAAAAAATACTTCTTCCATGAATTTCATAGCAGAAAGAATGCGAAGAGAAGACATGGGGAGGAATGACGAATTAACGGATCTAGATTAATTACATCAATGGATAAAAAATACTAGTTAATGCCAAGATGAGGAGAAGAAAGCAAATTAACATTCTGTCTTTGGGTTCAGATGATGCAAAAACATCACTCTTTTATGGAGATGCATGGCGTGCACATCTTCAAAGAGATGTAAAGGATATGAATATCATAATTAAGGATACATGTTAAAAGACATTATGTAGCTGAGTTTGTGCATGGACATGCGTATATATATTGTCTATATAAAAAGTAGAATTTGATTTTAAAATTGTCTAAAATCGAAGGATAAATACTTAATTGAATGAAAATGTTCATCTGATTCTAAAACAACTTTCAAAATCATGTAAAGATTTTAAAATCAAAAGGGCTCACCCACATCATGGAAAGACTAATTTGATTCCTGATGCAGATTTTTTTCCCCTCTTCTTTTTATTGAAAGTATGATTAGTGTCTGGCTAGCACGTAGATTCTACACTAACTAATATCACTCACAGAGAGACAGTTGATGGAAATGGTGATGCGGGTGCCATTTTTTGAATTTGGGCATTTCTTTCACTAAATCTCGGAAAAGAAGATGGAGACGTATATCTAACAGTTGAAAACAGCTTTAATAATTAAGAAAATTCCGTCCTAAACTCGATTGGGAATTTGAATTTTTTTCAACTTTTTCAGATGATCAGTCAAGGGACCATTCATAGCCTAGTGCTAGCTGCATGCTCTTACTTGTTAGCGTGTACACACACATGGGTACATATGAAAGATGTGGATTCTTCATGTATAAAGTAAACTGACGAATCATGTAGCCCTGGAAGAAATTAAGCATTTCCACCCATGCATTCAATATTGTCCACAAATGCTGCATGCGCCACCGGATTCATTGACAAATATATTTTGATATTTTTGTGATATATAACTAGCCAGTACTAATCTTCTGTGTTATTTAATTATATATATCAATCAACTCAAATAATTGAAACTTTACACACTTTCCCGTATATATATTACATGGAGTCTAGCTATATAAAAACTAAACTGCACTCTTGTGATCATATATATTTCAACTAACATAGATTTTGTTGTATAAATATATTCATATTAATGAATTAATAGTGTGTTTAATACTTTTGTAGATGTTTAACACGATCAAATTTATATTGTCATGGTTCATATTATTAATACGCTTCCACAAAATTCTAAGGATCCAACAACAACAGCTATAGCTTTCGATCGATCCTTTAGTACAAAGAAAATATATATTTAAAACTTAACTCAGAGAAGTCTCCACAAAATTCATTATTTTTTTTTTAAAATTTTGTTATTTGTTATCATACTAAAAAGGTCATTGTATATCATGGTAAATTAACGACTACAGACTTGCTTCTTCCCAAAGACTCTCTCCATCTTTAGCTCGCTTACAAAAGAATTTGTATTTCCAAAATGCTTTGAACAATACTTTATCTTTTTCATCCCTATTCTGTCATATCTCCAATATCAAAATATATAACAATGTTATAGAGAACTCATAATCAATCTACAAATTTATGTAAAATTAACAATATTCTGTTATTATACAAAAATTTTGAAGGGAATTGGAGTATATACATATACACACACATATAGTAGTGTGATCCTCTAGAGAAGATGAAGTAATATATAGAGAACAATAATGTACTGACAAAGATGCAGAGGGAGTGGTGAGATGTCCGGTGTTGGGACTGAACCCCCATACTAATACGCACCCATGCCCGAAGCTTCCATTAATTTAGATAGATATGCTACTTCTGTTTCGTAGGGACTATGACATTCATTTTCCCACATGTGCTCAATATTGCTACAAGTGCTCAGGCAGGCATGCATAAGCACGCCCTCCTTCCACCTTCTTTTTTTTCTTTCTCCATTATATATATATATATATATATATCCACTTCCACAACACCTAAGCTACCAGCTTCTGTTTTATAATATATTAGGCCATGTCACCTATCAATCACCACCCACTCAGATCATCGTAATCAAATAATTTTTTAGATATATAGTAGATTATACAGCTCTTATATATATAGACCATATAGTAAAATGTATAGGTTTTACTTCTTTTTTTCTTTGGTGGGAAGATGCTTAGGCTTTAGATATACTACTATCTTATAATAGATTTCAATTTCCCGTCGGAGGGCAACTTCAAATTTAATTAACAGGTCAATCTGGCATTAATTCATCGATATATGAATAATAATGATCCAAGTAATAAAACATGTGGCCCTTTTCCATTTCAAGGGGGCACACCCACCCCGCTAAGATCACAACGTAATGTAAGTATATATCGCATTAATTATTATACCAATTAGAATCACAACAAGTTACCACCGGGAATTAATTTGTATATATTAACCCAATGGGGCATATATAAAAGCAACCCTCGTAGACTTCTTCTAATCTACATTGTAGTTTTACAAAGGTAATAAAAAGATGTCACGCAAAGCACCACACAAGGGAAAAAAAACCCAAGAATATTGAAAAGGCAATGTATGTAACCAAAAGAATATATATATATAGAGAGAGAGAGAGAGAGAGAGAGATGAATAAAGCAAGCAGAAGAAAGGTGAGAGAGAAAAAGATGGCGAAACTTTGGATTGCGAATACTGTCCCCCAATATTCCAAAGCAGTCCACATCAAAATGAAACCCCCCTATCTTGTATTCCAGGGTCCCTCCTTCCACTATATTCGTCTGCTCAACATCATTATTCTTCACTTAAATCAATCTTATTTCTTCTTTTCATCTATCCATGTATAGTCAACCCCACAATTTAGGTGTAATATTAACAAATCGTAAAGTTTTTCACAGGTAGAAACATGCATCTTGATTAATATGTACACTCCAAGCAACTTGCCCACACGTACCAAACATTCCACATCCATGCTGACAAGTGATTAGAAAAAAAAAAAAACCTTCATTTTTATTTCCGCTCCAAATTGGTGCCTTTCATTGAGGTGTGAAAAACTAAATTTAGCCTCTGCTTTCTTTTTCGGTATCCCATCACTTTTTCTTTTGTGTTGGTGAATTATGAAGGCAAAATCAATTAGACTAGTTATAATGTTGGTTAAAAAGATAAAGGTATCATTTAAAAAAAAAAAACAATTTCCATTGCTTCTCTCTTCCTTGTTCATTTGATGAATGATTTGGAATCCGAGGAGATTACAATTAATTAGAAAATTTAACGACATAACCATTTTATAGATTATAGCTACAAACATGATTTTACATTAATTTTTACCGATGGAGCAGGGACTATTCATTCCAAAAAAGGAAAGGATAAAGAAAAGAAGAAATCAGAAGATTCATCCGGGGATTCCTCCTATTCAATTGTGGCGATGCTTTTCTATACCAACGAACCTCTCCTGATATTCTGCTATAGCTTCCTCGAGCTTCCATGGATCCATCATGCATGCCTCATAGCCCCAACAAGATGTAGTAAACCAGCGTTATGGGCAAAGCAATTAACATTCCAAAAATAACACTGCAATTAAGTCCACAAAACTCCATTGGTTAGCGTTTATATAAATTGAATGGTGAAGAAAAGCCGACTTGTTGAGACTGAGAGAGGATTTGTAGTTGCACTCACGCTGTGCTGAGAATGTCAGGGTGTACATTGTACTCCTTGGCAAAGACAAAGGGGACAATTCCTTGAGGTAGAGCTGCCTGTTTTTGTGTTTTTTTTTTTTGGCAGATAGATTCCAAACAAACAGGTCAACTTTAGTTTCGAATGTTTGTTGTACAATTACGAGCCAAAAAAAAAAAAAGAAAAAGAAAAGAAAGAAAGGTAAAATTTCCCCAGAGAATTTTGAGCAGAAATTAGTTGCAATAAGCAAGTTTGATTAGAATAGGTTATCTCCGGAGAGTCGAAAGCACGAGTACGTGTATATATTTTTATAAAGGAGAGGAATATTTGGAGAGAATGAAAGGGTGAATATAGTAAATTAGTAATGGTAGTGATAGGAGGGAGCAGAGGAGAGAGAAAAACCAAGAACCTGAACAATAGCAACGTGTAAGAGGACGCCTCTGAGGCCAACAACAATGGAAGCGGCTGCCATGACAGCTGGACCGGTAAGGAATCTCACGGCCATAGCAAAAGCTGCTGTGGAATTTCCACATGCTATGATCCTCGGTTGCAAGGCCATGAACAGACCTGTCATTCACATCCAGCCAGAAAAAAAAAAAAAAAAGCATTCATTAAGCATGCCTTGCCCCATCACTACCTCCACCTCTTTCTCACACACCTTTCATCATCACTTCCACCCAAAAGTCACCCCCTCAACAGTCATAAAGCAATCGCCCACATTATCATCACTCCATACACTGTTTCATAACCCTTTGCTTTTTCTCCTTCTTATGCCACTCTTGCTACCACTGTTTAAGTATTGAACTTACCATGGAATCAGAACATATTTTCTTTACCCATCGTTACCTTTTCTCTTTTAAGCAAAGAATAGTTTGAATTGAACAGTATTTATTATTTTTAAAAAAAGAAAAAGAACTTTTTTCTCCTAGGTACAGGATTTGGCGTTCAGTAAGATAGAGGATGTTTATACTGACCAAGACTGAACATGGCCATGCCTAGCCCTGCATCTGACAGTATGGAAATAGACTTGGCTATAATAGCAGGCATTTCAACATTCCACCTGCAGCCAACACCCGACCAAACAAGACCAATCAGAATCCATAATACTACAAGAAATTAGAGTAATTAAATTAAACGGACAAAATGTGCAAGATCATGATTACAGGGAGATCTTCCCGGATTTGTCCGAGAAAGGAAAAGACGTACTTGAATGAAACGAGAGACCAAGTAAGGCCAACTAGGCTAGAGTACGTGTTGGGGTTTCTGATCAGTTTCCTCCACACCATTATCAATATAAGCCTTGTCATCACACTTGCTGGAGGCATAGTTTTAGACTTGTCTCCAACTTTCTCACCTTCGTGGTGATTCATTTCCCTGTCGACTCCTCTGTTTCCAAAGCTGAATTCATCCTTCTCTAGATAGTCCTCTTGAGCCTCTCTGTGACCCTCCACTAATCATCAAACACCACAACACAAGAAAGCAAAAAACCCATATTAATAAAGAAACCGAGTTAAGGTCCAGAACTCAACTAACATTTCAGAGAAGGAAAAAGAAAAAATAAAATAAAATGAAACCTTTGCCTGGAGATACTGTCAATTTCACGTCTTTCTGATCATGATGAGCTCCATATTCATGGCCTCCAAAGACATCTGATACTGGGGAAGCACTTGAACTCCAAACAAACATATGAAGGTCCCTCGTTCCATCCTCTGGCTTCTGCTGTGCTTGACCGTTAGGCCTCTTGGCATTAGCATTTGCAGCAAGATTCTTGGACGCAGTAGGCGAGAACATTCCTGGGTTTGGTGCTGGGTAATGCCCTGTACCTCCAGGCCCAGCATGGTAATGGAACCTGGGCTTACCACCTACCGAACCATCTTCCTCGTAATTAGAAGGCCTTGGTGTTGGTCCCCTTGATGCCGACATGCCATACACATCAGAGGCACCAAAATTTGAATTTCGACCACCAGCCATCATAGAATAGAAATCTGTGTGGTTGAAACTAGACCCTCGTGGTGTGGGATTTCGAGAGGATTGTAGAGAGTATATCTCTGCGTTAGTGAGATTTGAAGGGCGAGGGGTCGTGGAAGAAAGACCCTGAGACCTTCTTGAAAAGATATCTGATCTTGAAGCATTGGATTTCCTCACAGTCACATGGAGCTTGCCGTCTTCTTTGATTTCAGCTTCGGTTTCTAACGGCTGCCTTCCATCCAAGGACATGACATCAGAGTCCACATGGATGGAAACAATGGAACCAGCAGTGTCTGGGAATTGCTCAGAGATTAGCATTCTGGCTCCTCTAAACTCGAACATGAACAGCATCAAAGTGTACCAAATGATGCACTGGAGGACCACTATTTGGACCATCAGACTTCCGGAGAATTCACCGTACATGCCTTTAAGCAAAGGGATGCCCATAACCAAAGTGTTGGCGAGGGTGGAAAGTGAGAACAGTGTTATAGTCCATTCCAAGCAACCCCTTTTGCTCACGTTTGCCCAAACAGCAAGAATAACTAAAACGATGACCTTCTGAAGGGTATCCGCAGCGATGAACCGAAAGTTCATTTCGTAGGGATTGTTAGAGGCGATGAAGTGGAAAGAGAGGAGAGGAACTGCAAACAGAGCTACAAAACGGTTGATACCAGAGCATTGATCAGGTGAGAAGATCTTCCACCATTTGACGGAGCCATAGGCCAATATCATAGCCACGTAAAGTGGCACCATTGCGGTCATAACATGGTAGAAGTCTAACCAAGTGATCATTTTTGGTGGATTCTTGGATAGGAATGAGGCGGATCAGAGAATGGTGTGGGAGGAATACGGAAGAGGAGAGGGATTGGAGACGGGAAGTTGAGGGAGGAGGAAGTGGGGAATGAGGGGGAGGTGGGGGTGATGATGAAAAGAGATGGGGATACGGGAGAGCATGTGTTTTGGTTTATTGGGTAGTGGGTAATAAGCAGAATACAGCAAATATTTTTTCAGCTTTGAGAGTTGCGATGCGAGCAAGCTTGCGCTTGCAGTCCCCAAAGCACAGGGCAGAGGCAAGAGGGAGGGTTTTGCTTTTTTATTTTGGATTTCTTTTGTTTTTTTGCTTTTTGTTTTGAGCTGTGTTTGGATTTGGGGGGGTTGATGGGCGTGGTGGGTATTTGATAACACTTGGAAACTTAGTGAGTGGCTCTATCTTCTGTGGGACTTGATTTGTCACATAAAGCGTAGAAAAAGCATTTTAGTTGGAGCTGGGTATGTCTCCAATACTACCTCTTTACATCTTTAAGCTACGTAAAGAGACCCCTCCATCAGCTGCTTCACGCCTCTCTTCTGTGACATGAGTATACATTATGGATACATTGAATAAATAAATAAATAAATAAAAGAATGATAAAAAAAAAATGGTATCGTTAAATGTTACTAGTTGTAATAGAAACCTAGCTAGCGAGACTCACCCTTGTGAGGTCTATTGCTCATGAGATGAGATTCACTGTTTGTTGCTGATGATGAGTTGTTAAGAGGTAATATTTCTCTTTCCCAACAGCCCATAGAAAGGAAAACAAACAATGTTGGGGGAAGGAAAAGAAGCTACCAAGTGTTAAGAAAAGGGAATAATAGAATTGACAGAAATGGGATGAATTGAGATGGGAACCAAACGAAAGAAAGAAAATTAAAAAGGAAGAGGAAGAGGGGAGAGGACAAGCATAAGGGGAAGAGGTGAGGAGGGAGGAGAGTAAAAAAGGCATCACGTGGGCGTGGCTCTTAATTGTCGTTTCCCAACCATATCTACCTATCTATCCATCAAATGGAGGGAGGTTTTGCCACTCCCAAGTGCTTGGGGGGTGTTTAGTTAGGTGGGATTACAAGCCACTCCACAATCCCAGGGTTTAATGCATCTGTTACTGTCATTTTTGATAGCTCCTTCCCCATTCCCTGTTCCTCCACATCAAATCTACTATTCCATTACTTTAACCACCTCTTCCTTTAATTAATCTCACAATGAGAGCTTTCTCATCAATCCATTACCAAAAAACAAAAATTACAAATATGATGTATAAATTAAAAAATCATATTGGGTGAGCTTCTTCCTAGTTCTTAATTAGATCAGCTAGTTTGTTATAAAAAAGAAAAAAAATAAAAACATTACTTAAAAAAGTATTTGTTAATTTGAACATAAAATATATTTATGAATAATCAAGTAACTACAAGATGTCATGTGATAATTATATATGCAATTTTTTTTCTTTTATGAACCGCCACGAGATAGATATCTTTATGCATCCGTTTTAGTGTTTGCACAAAAATTAACCATAAAAAATCACTGCAGGCATTGGCCCCAGTGAATTTTTTAGGGCCCACATATATGTTACATTGCACACAACTTTTAAAAAAAAAAAAAATTCAAACATTCCACATATCTTTAAACCTAGAGTTATGTGATCATCAATTTTTTTTTTGGTTAAGAAGAATGTAGATCAGAACACTACCCAGAACATTTGGAAATTGAAAAAAAAAATAATACTAATGATAATAATAAGGAAAAGAAAAGGCAAAAGGGTTCTGAGCCTGATTCAGAACAGTACTTGTTGAAGCTGAAAGTTTCGGAGTGTGAAACCGAATACAACAACATTAACACAGAACGGTCCATATGAGCTTGTGATGATGTCCAATGCTTGGCGTTATAATTACGGAGGAAATTGATAGTAATAAATGAATGAAGTTTTGTAAATGGAGCAATAGGGAGGCATTTGTTAAATGATATTTCTAAGTACGAAAAGAATTTAAGGGGAATATTTGTCTGGAGCATCATGATCGTGTTTCTGCTAATCCTGCCTCACCTTTCGTAAAAGCAAGCATCATCATGGTAAAATCTTATATTACTCATCACCCCAATATTTTTACTCAAACATGCTCCTTTCATTCATCCTCTGTCTCCTATTACGTTCTTTATTTTCTCCCCTCCGCTTCCCAACTTCATTATATTCAATTCAATTCAAGAGTACTAGTATCAACTTGTGTGGAAGCACCAACAGGAAGTGAGTCTGGTAAAAAGAAGAATAAGATTTTTTTTTTTTGAAAAGAATTACTCTCAATGAGGGAAAAAAAAACAAAAGAAAAGAAAAAGATCAAAGATCCTAGTAGCTAATAGTAAAAGCAGAGCTAGCTGTAAAAAGAGAATGTTACTGAAAAGCGCACAACCTTTACTCTCCGCTTTTCCCTGTGTGCTTAACAAAAAGAACCAAACTTTAGCCACTCTCGTGGTTAAGATAATCACTAATTAGGTTACTGGACAATAATGGGAAAAAAACAAAAAAAGAAAAACTACTATAAGCATCTCTTCTTTTTATGGGCTTGGATCAATCTTTTTGACCTTTTAATTATTACTCTTAATTAGAAGATAGGCACGAAGGTGAATGAATTTATATCTTTTATAGGTGTTGGGAAGAAGGATTTTGTTGAAGGTGAAGGAGAATAGTTTGTGATTCTGGAAGCTTTTCTAGTACTAGTAATTCATTTGCTTCATGGGCGAAGCCTTCCAGGTTCAGAATCACGGTAAATAAAATAAAATAAAAAGATTGTCCTAGAAGTGATAAATGAAGCACGCGTTGGAGTTGATGATGAAGATGAAGGATGAAATAGTAACAGAGATTGGCGTGTCAGTCATACAACTCTTGGATATTCAAAACCCCAAACGCCAAGCTTACCTGCACGCTCTGCCATAGGTTTTTGTGTTTCCTATGAGCATAAATGGAATTAATGTATCCATTTTTATTTATCTCTCTCTCTCTCTCTCTCTTGTTTTTTATCCTTAATATAAGATTCTTTTAATCGAATCATCTAGATTAGAAATTATAATTAAAACTAATTAACTATCTCAATTTTTCTAAAAATTCTAATATTTTTCCAAAACTACCTTTATTTAATCTCTTTCTCTTTCTCTTTAGATACATTAAATATCAATATTTTTAAAAAATATGTAATAAATACTACATCATATATTATAAAGAATCTTCTATCTAGAATCGTAACAAAGAATCCTATATATAAAACCGGAGGGAGTAATTTTTGTGTTCCCTTTGTTTTAATCTCACAACTTGTTCGTCTTATTCACCTCCCTCTGTTCCTTGGATTGAATGAATGAGTGCATGTTATCTCTCGGCTTCACAAAAACCAAAATCTCTTGCTCCCCAGAACTTCGAGCCCTTTCATATTTTAATATGTTCATTAAAAGCAGGGTGGCTACTGCGTCACACGCAGCACCATTTATATATATATATATATATATTGAAATTGAGGGATAATATAAATTATAGATATGGTTCTGCAATTTTCGACTTAAAATACAGCAACATTAAGACATTCCAATGCATCTGACCGAATACTAGACAGAGCTGGATAACAGAATTTAGACACAGCGACCATATCAACAATATTTTGTCACTTCAGCTACAAAATAATTCCATATCGGCAATATAATAATATACGTCTGCGTCACATTAACGTTGGCTTGAAAAAAACTTGCTAATTTTCCTTAGCCACTGAAATTTTAAATTAATGTCACTTAAACTTATAGATCCAAAAATTCCCAAATGATAAAAACAAACTTATAGTCCTATAAACTTAATAAAATTTAATTATTAAATAATATAAACACCCTTTCTGAAATAACAGTGTCAAATAATTAATGAAGAGTATCAAAACTGGGTGCAAGAATATCAAATTCCTGAAATTGAGTGTCAAATAATATAGGTAGATAATTGTAATTGGTCAATAAAATTTCACACCTTAGTGTAAAATAGGAAAATATTAGTATCAACTTCTAGAATGATAGTGTTAAATGAATGATGGGGAGTGTAAAAAATTTGGGTTGAAACTTCTAATTTTAGTGGGTATAAATTATTCAGTATAAAATGATGAAATATAAGTGTTAATTAAGAAATTCTAAGTGTTAAATCACTTAAGAGGAATGTTAAACATTTAACATTTGGCACTCCAAACTTATAAAATTAGAAGTCTCACTCCCAATTTTTGATAATCTTCATTAGCAATTTGACATTGTCATTTCAAGATTTGACATTAATCTTCCATCATTTTATATCAAGAAATGAAATTTCACTCACTAATTATAATTGTTAATCAATGTTATTTTACAGTCAACTTAAAAAATTTGACATTATTATACTTAGATTTTGATACTCTTCTTTAGTCATTTAACACTACTATTCCAAAAAAAATATTTAAGTAATTTAATAATTAAATTTTATTAAATTTAGGATTATAAATATGTTTTTGTCATTTAAGAATCTTTACGTCTGTTACTGACATTAGTTTAGAATTTTGGTCTTTGGTCTTCAAGTGTTGTTCTCCCTTTAGTTACTTTTTTTTTCCTTCACAGGAATTGAGCTTTTTGGTTCCAAATTGATAAATTAAGCCTGTAATGCGAATAATTCATGAGATGGAAGAATATGAGAAAACAAAAAAAAGAAGAAGACTAGATAAATTGGGGTCCGTGGATAAGGTAATGAATTTTATTTTTTAAAGGAAGATAAACCTTTATCCTCTCTCCCTAATTTTTAATATAAAACTCTTTTAACCGAATCACACGTATTATGGATGTGAGTTAAAACTAATTAACTATCTCGATTTTTTCAAAAATTATAATATTTTTTCAAAATTATCCTTATTTAATCTATTTCTCTCTCTCTTTGTGATACATTAAATATGAGTATTTTTTAGAACTACACAATAAATACTACTTCTTTTATTGTAAAGGGTCATATATTTAAGATCAGGGTAAAATATCCTATAATTAGAATTGGAGGGAATAAGATATCAAGGTGAGTTAGGAAAGGTCATTTCTTAAGAGTAAAGGTACACACTTGCATTCGATTTGTTAATATAGAAAGGATGAACAAATTCGCCTTTGTGCCGCTGCTGTCGCGGGCGCCCTGCGCCGTTCCCAGTGGCTGTGGCGGGTGGGGGTTGTTCATATTTATGTGGATTTACATACAATTTTAAACACATTACTACTAGTTTGGGAGATGTTAAGGGAAGTATATGGAATTCTAACAATTTCATCCCAAAAAAGAAAATTGTCCATATTTTTTTAATATCAAGATTATCTCTTAATTGACACTAAAAAACAATCTTTTTTAGACATCAAAATTATCAAAATAGGTAGGCTAAGGGTGAATTTTGAATAACATATTTAAGGGGTTATCTGTGAACTATATTAAACTTTAATAGTTCTACATATTATACTTTAACAAACTGCTAACATTGATGTGCATAGTGGTGATTAACATTCAATTTGTCTCACTAGTACTTGTACCTTGTTTAAACTTACAAGCCCCGCAACCTTATTCATATATATTTTTTGTTCAGACATGATTTTTTATAATATAATTTTCTTGTGGCAAATGAAGCGTGGAAGATAAAGATAACAAAGTTTGAGATGACATTACATAAATTAGGGTAAGTTAAAATTATCTGCTTTTTATCTTAAACGATGTAGTAATTCATTTCAAACCCTGTAGGACAAATGATTAAAATTATCTGCTTTTTTAGCTTTTATTAGTCTTTATAAATTACATAAAATTGCATATTATTTTTAATTATTGCAATGAAACATACTAAACAAATTTTAATAAAATAGCATATGATGCCTTACACCACACACCTTACACGGGTTTTAATATTAAAAACATTTACAGCATAACATCCCGTGCAATGTAAGTGGAGAAAAAATATAGTTTTATTTATGAGAAACTAAATAAAGAAGATAATTTGGTTCAAAATTACATTTTAATTATTTCCTGAAAAAATATTTAACTGGAACAGCGCCACATATTAAAACTATAACAAAGCATATCATAGGCGGATTTGGCATCCATCAAATTTACCTCTTATTTTCAGCGGCATTTCTGAAGTTCATTTTTGTCTTGGAGTTGCTTAATTATACTGAACAAACAAACTTTTCTTTTGGCCAATAATAAACAAACTTATCTACAAAAGAAATTTATCTATAAAAGTTGATTACTATTTGCACATCTCCACTCTCACAAACACATGGTTATTTTCTCTTATCATTTTGTGTTATTTTAAATGAAAATAATGATTTTACAAATAAATTTATTACTTATTAAAAATATAAATGAATGTGTTAATTATAGAAGGATTAATATTGAAACCAAATTCCATTTATCAAAAAAAATATTGAAACCAAATTCCGATATGTATTAAAAAAGAAACCAAATAATGCTGCGAATGAAATCATCATGCGTGGGTTCTAATTGCTAGTGTAAGCTCGGATGGCCGTTCTTAACAACGTGGACCAACAAAGTTTGTTGAGCACATTTTTGGCCCAGTGAGCTTTTAAAACGCATGCCAAATTTTCTTCTTAGAAAATTAACAATTAAATGACATATAAAAAACAATTGCACAGAATAATAATAACAATATAATATTATAATGCTCCTTATACCACATGCTCATCAACGTGCATAAATTGTCTTGATTTGAAAATAAGAATTATTTTGAACAAATTTTATCTATCGAAAAAATATATGTGGTCGTTTCCCGTTATTTGTTTGCAAAACATGGACGAGTTCATAAGGAAAAATGGCGTTTAAAAGTTTGCAGAGCTCCATGCAGAGAAGGAAACTAAAAGAATATTAATAAAAAGAAAAAAGATATAAAAAGAAGTGAGTTCATTAGAGGTGTGTACAGAATATAGACAAGCAGAAGCAGGAAAATAAAAAGGAGGAAGCCATAATAAGTAAGCAAGTCCTAAATAGAACGGGAAGAACTAGCAATGCGGATCCATTCCAATTGGATTTCAAGCTCACCACATTCAACGTTGCGCAATCTGAGGACCGCATCTTGCACAACCTTCCCATCCACGTACTTAATGCAACTCTCATCCGCCAGACAGTTATACCTATTCGGATTCACTCTTCTTACCACCGTCCCACTGGGCAGCCCTTCCAACCTCATATTCACCGCTTCTGCGAATGGTCTTATCTCTAACTCTGCGTCTCCCATCTTGTCATCTTTGCTGAACCTGTCTTTGTCATACACCGTCTGCATTTTTATTCACTCTAGCTATGTCAATATAACATCAATATATACAATTCATTCCTTCCTTCATTCTTATTTTCAACTATATATATATGTATGTATGTATATATATTAATAAACCCACCCACACTTCTTACCAGTTTTATTGGACGATCCGGGTCTGTCACTGAAAGCGTCAGGTCCTCATTCCACTCTGGATTTACATCTTTCTTTATTACCCGAGTCTTAAGTCTCTGTAAAACCACGTATCACTTGTGCATAATTACAAAAACATTTAAGTACTAGCTACGTATATACTACAACAGCACTGCATTCGTTTATCCTTTCGTATTGATTAATTTCTATAAGCATCCCATATCCCATTCATTCAAGCTCCCCAAGGTAAAAAATTAAAGAGCATAGGAACATGAAACGAAGACCTATACGGGACAAAACGGCGATCCTTGGACTCAACGGGAAGGCAAATTCTAATTCTAAATATATAGTAGATGGAAAAATATAACGTTGTTGGCTGAATTCTTGGGAATCATCGATTCTTCAAAATCTAGACAGCCAAGGCATTCATTTGATTACAACAATTAATTAGGAATAAGCAGATCGATGGAGGTGGTTTTGAATGCAATTTCCCAAAAGGATATGTACCAAAGAAAGGATAGATGAGAGCACTCACCTGCTTGCCCATCCTGACGACGACGTAAGGATCGCTGCTACGACGAAGATGAACATCACGAACGGCGAGATTCACCCCACGTTTGATTCGAACCCTCAGAAGGCCGATCAGGTTTTCCATGGGTGTCCGGAGTAACTCTGATCAGTCTTGCGCTCTGACTATATACAATTTCCCACCTCTTTCATCTCATGAAATCTTTGTTTTTGTCTGAAATGAAATTGGCAACAACATGACATCACAATCCTCACTAAATCGTTTGTAAAATTAAGAAAATAATAATTATAAAAAGGGAATCGGCGATTTTAGGTGAAAGGATGAAGCACGCCACACCAGAAGGTTTACCAATGGATTGAATTGTGGCGTCGCGAGTGAGTAAAAGAAAAATAGGGAGGAGCTAGAAGAGGAGAAAAAGATAAGTTAGAGGAACAGGGAGGTTTCCTGGAAGGATATGTGAGCGGGAGATCCGGTTGGCATTTAACGTGGTTCACCGTGTTGACTTGTACAGTCCGTTAATGACGCTGTCATCAACGTGGCGGATTTCCATTCGCCAAATTAAATGGCCGTAACTCGCCATTGACAATCTCATGACACAAATAAATTAGGGCGTTTAGTTCTCAATTGATTGGAAATGGGTTTTGTTAGGATTGGTTTTGTAGATTAGTTATGATAAAAATTGGTTTTGGATTAATATGTTTATGTTTGGATGATTTATTTAAAAATTGATTTTGACAAAACTTATAATTTTTCTCTAAATTGAACTTAAACTCTATCTTATGATTAATTTAATTTATTTGAATTAAAATTTAATCTGTATTTATTTAATTGAGAATATAATATATCTGGTATAATATTTTTTTGCAAGTTAAAGTCTATGGAGATTAAAATTTTGAAGGAAAATTTTAGTCATTAAATAGAAAAAAATTTATGGAAATTTTATTTTTTTCAATTTTTTAATTTTTTCTTATTTTTATTGGTTTATTTTTATCTGACTTTAAAATAAATATAGATCAGAATAAATAAGTAGAACGGAAAAGCAGGTCCGAAGCTACTTCTATGTAAACCACGTTTTACTTCAAAAATCATTCTGAAACGGAAACTGGAAATTTTGCCAAACATCATGATATACAAATTAAACCAAGTTTTGGGTCAAAACTTGATTTTAGTAGTACATCCAAACAGACCCTTAATAGTTGCCTCATTCATTCCCGCTCCCGTCTTGGCGTCTTTCTTCAATCTTCCTTCCCGTAAAATTTACCCTTTTTACTCTCACATACTTAATATAACAGATAAAAAATAAAGTTATATATATTAAAAAAATAATAAATTTGTTCAAAATATAAAATTGTTTGAAAAAATAGATTACATAATATAATTAATACAAATGAATTGTATCACTAGTTTATTAAGAAGATATCATTTTAATTAAAGTTATTTTTAGAAAAAATTATTAAATATATCATATAAACTTTATATACCTTTATATTCTGAAACACAAAAATTCTTTTACATTTTTTTTATATTAAAAAATAAAGGGAGTACTTTTTAGGTCATTTTAGTGCATGTTTAGATTACTTTTTGTTAAAAAGTTTTTTAGAATAATCATAATTTATAAAAATAAACTTTAAATAAAAACAGATAAATTTATTATAAACCTATTTAAATAAAAATAATAATAATTATTAGAACAAGCATTTAGCTTTTTGAATAAATTACGTTTCCTCTCTCAAGTCAGTTTGGCATCTGGTACAAAGTCATATAGTATAAATTGATAGTCCCTCCCATGAAAAAATTTTAGAACTCTTCACTTGTTCCAAAATATAAACTATAAGGATAAAATTTGTGAAATAATTAATATAATTTTCTTTTTACACCCTTGAGCAATTAAAGCTATATTGACAATTATCTATAATTAATTAGCCTTATTTTAAACTTTTAATGTGGACAATTTTAAAAAAAGAATTGAAATTATAACACAATTACTGAGTTTAATTACCAAAATTATTTTTTTCTTAGTATGAATAAGATAATTATTTATTTTTTATAATTAGGATCCTAAACTTATCACTTGTTTAGTGTAAGTCATATACTCCATCCAACCCTATTTATAGGAAAAAACTTCTTCTTATTGGTGGTCCTAAATATAAGGAAAAAAATGAGAGATATTATCATTCATTAATTATATGAGAGAGATTAAATATATTATTGATTTAGATTAGTATTAAATTAAGTACAAGTAATTTTGGAATAAATTTAAAATCTGAGACAATTTAATTCATTTTAACTAACTAAAATTATTTTTTTAATATTCATAAAAAAAATTTTTCTTATAAATAAGACCAAAAAAATATTATATAAGCTTGTACATCATAACCCTCTTATACTTCAAGATAATATATAATTTAATCGGCCTCAAGGTTTAGATAAGACATGAAACTATACCCCACTTCTGATGACTTCTCTCTCCTCTTCATCGCACACTCATCTTCTTCTTCTTCACCCCTAGTCATGATAGCCATTATCTATTTAAGCTGCTCAAATTTCGGGCCGTCCCCTTCAACCACCTTCTCATTTGCAGGTTTACTCAGCGAACCACTTAGATATTTTTTGGTGGTTGTTAAGCAAAGGGCATGTTTGTCAAAAAAATAATATTTATACAATATAATAATTATACAATATTACGTCAAATGTAGTATAGTATTAAAATTTTGGTGAAAATATACATTTCATCAATTAACTTTGAAGCAGATTTCATTTTAGTATTCTAACATTTAAATATTTTGTTATAATCCTTTAACTTAAAATATATGATAAAAAACTTCCTAAATTTAACACTGTTAAACAAATTAACAAATAATTTACTTAAATTCATCTAATCACTACTATTATACATTAATTAATATAATAATTATAATTATTATTTTTTAGGTTCAAAATAAATAATTAGTACCTTAGAAAAATAAAAATGTTAAAAAATATGTTAATTTAAGGCATTAAAATTATAACCTTAGAATAAATTATTTTTAAAATATTGAGGTAAAATGTTTAAAATTAATATATTAAATTGAATAATTTTTATTTATTTTGGACATATTAATAAGTTGAAAAATTTAGTTTAAGAATGTAAAGTATAAAAAATAAATATTTATTTTTTATAATAAAAATATTTTAATGTCTTAAAATAAATATTTAAAACCCACAAATAAAACTTTTTGATTTTAAGGTTGTAATCTTTAACTGCTTCCGTTAACATATTTTTAAAATAGTAAATATGTAAGTCTTAAAATTATTTTTGTTTTAATTTTTATATTAATTAATACATAATAATATTAATGATGTAATTTTTAAATGGGTAAATTATCATTTTCCTTTAGTTTATTTAACAATGTTAAAAATTAGGAAATCTTTAGTTATATATTAATAATTAAAAGATTAATATAAAACATAATAAAATTAAAGAACAAAAGATATGCTTTAATCTTAAATTTTATTGGACCTTATTCTATCAGACTTTATCCAATTAAATCTTATACTATCATACCTTATCCTATACAATGTGTCAAACGAGGTCTAAACAATATTAAAATTATACAATCTTTTGGTCGTCTTAAAAATTTTCTATTTTAATTTTCTAAAATGAAAAAATTAGTGACATTAACCTCTTTATAATAAAAAAAAGTTATATTTACACATATTTTTACCAAAATGTTAAAGATGTAAAAATAGTTAGATGAATTAAATAAGTTAATTCATATCTGAGTTAGGGTTAAATGAATTAACTCATCTAACCCACTTTAGTTGGAACTTAAAAACTTGCCACATTAGCTAGGGTAGGGGTTGACCATTTTAACTAAAAAATAAAAATTAAAAAATTAACATTTAATTTTATGATACCTTATCACAAAAAAGATATTTTATACCTTAAATAATTTTGATGTGTTAAAAATATTGAAATTTTGTCTTGTAGTCATATTTTCATCATAAAAACTAAATATTTTGTGCCAAAAAAATTATCGATTTAAGAGATTTTTTTTTCCAAATTTCATTTAGAATTATATTTTTAATATTATGATAACATTACTCGTGGAGATACTTTCTTAGATTTAACATTACTTTTTAAAAAAGATTACAGTGGGTTAAACTTATCAACCCACCTAACATTGGGGCCACAGGTTAAATGGACTAGGTTGATTTGATCCAACTAAAAAGATTCCAAATGTTTTAGTTTTTTTTTTTTGTAAATGTTAACAACTCTACAAAATATCATACGTACTTTATCTATAATCTTTTATATCTATAATGTACCTATGGATGGTGATTTTTTAACTGTTTGCAACCCAACATAACAAATGGGTCAGGCAATCCAGTATCATGCCATGTCTATTTTTTTTCCCTTTCTACATTCTCGATTTTTCTTTTCTTCTCTCATCGCTCACTCTTTTCTTCCTTTTCGTTGTGCTATCTACAAACATTTCCTTTCTCTAGTTCATTCATCCTCTTTAGGTGTGCTACTTCAGTTTAGGTGAGCCTCTTCCTTTTCTTGGTTTCTGTTGATTGTTTAAAATTGTAGATTTTGGATTATGAGGTAAGTTTTACTTGACATAGATTTTGATGGATGGGATCGATTGTGTTGCAGATATGCAGGGAGGTCAATTAATTATTGAAAATTGTATATTTGGAGACTGATGCGATGGGAAATTGGAGCACGCATGGGGAGAGATAGGTTGATCATCCATGCTAGCTAACCAGGTATTGGCTTGTGTTTTTTTCGCATGCTTCTTAATTCTTCTTTCCTTTTCATGCTTCCTTTTTTTCCTTCTCTTCAAGTAGGTACCTTTGGTGCTCTTTCTCTTCTCTTTTTTTTCCCTTTTCCATTTAACACGCATGTAGAGGTTGTTGGATATTGGGAACTACTCCGATGAATTCTAGGAGGTTGTCGATACCAGATGAAGGTCCTCGGCCTTCTGCTCGAAAGTGAGTTCGTCGAATGTCCACCGGCGATGAAGAGAGGTTTTAGTTCGCTGTGTGAACTAGAAACCCTATTTGTTGTCGTCTGTTTGTCCCACTGCCACCATCATTGAGCTTGCCGTCCTAAGATCAACCCGTTCACCGAGTCTCAGCTCCGTTGTCATGCGTCTTCACGTGTCGGCCAACTTCACTACGATTGGCTTCACATGCTTCACGCTCTACACTCCAGTGACCACAGATCAATTTAAACCTTAGTAAGCCTTGCAAAAATCCCTCTATTCCTTTTTTGGATTGATTCATCCATCAAGTCTTTTTGATTTTGTAGAAGACATTTTTTTGTAATATTCCCTTATATCTTTTGATTTGTTTTTCATGAAGATTGTCACCCGGAGGATGGTTGCTACCCTAGAGATGAAGCATAACTCCAATTGATAGTAAGTCATATGCATCTTTTGTTTCTTTATTTTCAGATCTAATATTGGTTTCCATATGGTGAATGTTCATTTAGTTTCCTTTTTAAATTTCCCCTTCCTTTGGCGCATTTTTTATTGCTGTTTGGAATTTTGCATGTGGCTGTTTTCCACCTTCTCAATTGTAGCGTAATTAAAATGAACAGATGACCATGTAAAGAATGATACGAATTCATGGTTTGTGCATTCTTTGTAATATTAGATCCTTTATATTCTTTTTGGCTCCATCTTTTATAATAGTTGCAATTTTGTTATCTAATTTTTTTTCCTTTGCTGCTCTTATATATATATATGCTATACCAAAAATGTTGGTTAAAAGTTCAAATAGTATTGTTTTGTTGCTCATATTGAGATATTCATCTCTTTGTGGAAAATAAAATTCATTGAAAAATGTTGATTTGTTCTGATCAATTATTGTATTGATTTGCAGTGATTGCAAATGGTCTTCATAAACAACTTTGCTATGAACGGAACAAAAATGGAGTGAAGAAACCTAAAGAAGTTGGATCTAGCTATTGTATGGAATGACAAGCTCTAGAGAATGACCATAAAGTCTTTGCTGTTTTAGCTAGCGCCTCCATGTCATTTGTTATTGTGGATTGTATTGGAGAGACCATTGGTGCCCCTAGCATGGATAATTATCATGAGGAAAGCAATGATAATACATTGGAGCCAAGAGACAATCTTGGTGGGAGAGCCTAAGGCGTTAACATACAAGTTGGTCTCCCTAATTTGTGTTATTATGGAAACTAGTGTTCATCCTTTACAAATTACACTTTGAAATGATCACAAACTATGTTCTAGCTACATTTAATTTGCTTTTGTAAGTTTTTTATTTCATAATATTGTTTTTCATGTTCAGCTTTCTTTCAGCCAGGGTTCCTTATATACGAAGCAAAATCCGTTTGAATCAAAGTAGGTTATCCTAATATTTCTTTAGATGCTTCTTCCAATGAAAAGTATGCATGGACTTACATTTGTCCAGAGTTTCCAATAGCTCAGGTAAGCAATTTCACTTCTTAAATTGTAGCTACTTTATGTGCTTTTTTTCAGTTACTTCATTTTGTTTCATAGAATTTGATGCTTGACTTCAAAATACAATTAAAATTTTGCTGATGAAATTTTCCTCTTACCTTCGCTTTTGTCTTTCATGATTGTGTAATGAAGCCTGTGCTAAATAGTAATGATTTTCTCACTATGATAGCCAGTGTACTTCCTGTATATAACTATCTTTTTTTGCATGAGAGAATGACAAATGTCAGTAAATATGACACACATTACATATAATTCCATTGCATAAGTGCATCCCATTCAGATATGACTAGCAAAATCTGGTGATGAACTGAGGGCTATATATCCTTGTAATGGGTGCTGTAGGAAAGCCCAAATGAGCCTTATTTATGTGAAAGGAAATCTATTGGATGATAGCTATGGTAGGTTGTTTTAGTGACTTATTAATATGAATGCATTTTGACTTTTGGTTTGGGTTTTCTATTTTTAGCAAGTAAGCATATTTTGTATATTGTACAAACATGGGTGTGAACACCCAATTTTGTTCGGCCTTTATACAAGAAAAAGAAAACATGTTTAATTTAAAATTGATGCAAGTTTTCTAAAAAATATATATATGCAATAAAAAAATTAAAAAAAATTTGGAAAAAATACTAATTAATAAAATAAAAAATGAAAAATGAAAAAATGAACTAAAAAAACAAAAAACACAAAAAAGAAAATCTAAAACCAAAAAAATAAAAGGGAGAGGGGCCTTTGGGCCCAAGATGCCACGAGCCCAATTGAGGGCTCGTGGACTTGGACCCCAAAGGGCCATGCCCTAAGCAGCTAGGGCAGAGGAGACCGAGGGGAGGAGGCGTGAACCGAAAGAAAAGAAAAGCAGGAGGCACGCGTGAACAGAGGAGGGAGGCAGGACCAGAGGCCAGGGACTGAAAAAGTTGGCCACGGAGCACGAGTGAAGATGGAGAGACGTGCACGAAAAGCGAAACAGTGGGAGTGGCGTGCAGGTGAAAAGGGAGAGAAGGGAGGAAGCTAGAGAAGGCAGTCTGAGCGAGTGGGAGCCGAGGCTGGAACTCGGGGGGCTCCATGATCCATGGGAGGCGAAGAACTGAGGAACCGAAGGCATGGGAGACCGAGGGAGCATCGGAAAACGACCGAAGGCACGAGTAACCGGAGGGGAACCAAAAAAAAAGAGGCGATATAGAAACAAAGGGAGGCCGAGTAAGATAGCCTAGGATCCAGAGTGAGAAACCGAGGGCGAGAGGGAGCTCCAACCTAAACCGGAAAACAGAGGGGGGGGCTCGGTCACGCTGGTGAACAGAGGAGACGGAGAATCTGTAAAGAGGGAGCACTCGAAAAGAAACGGAGGGGTTGGAGCCGAGCATGAAGAAGCAAGAACAGAGGGGGTATCTGCAAGGGAGGAGAGCCACGAGACAGAGGTCAAGAAAGAGAGCCCTGAAATTTTGGGACCAGAAATCCGAGAGAGAGATCTCAGAGGAATCAGGTGCGTGAGACCGAGAGACCGAACAAAAAAACACGAGCCAGGAAAAGGAAAACCGAAGGAGGAGGAGATTTGGGGCCAAGCTCGAACCACCAACTCGTTCCTCCTCTATAGCTGTAGTGATCCGAGGACACGGGAGGAATCCAGAAAAAAAATCGAGCAGCAGGGGCCTCTATCTGGTATCGTTTCATGTCTGTTTAGCATTATGTTTCCATGTCCAAACTGTGATTCATCCCCCTTCTGTGTGTTGGCTCTTTGTTCCACGGTTGCAAGGGTCCAATTTCATTTTGTTTATGCTCTGTTAAGATTAATAAAAAGGGCGTGAACGAATAAATGATTGTGACTGATAAATAATGAACAAAGTGATTTCGGTTTCTGCTTAAGACATTTAGGCACCATCGGCCGAGTTTGTTTGGCGTCATTTGTATTCTCTGGTAAATGATTTTCCTCAGGCTGTGTATGCACTTTGCTTGATCTATCTATCTCTGAAAGCTTGCGGTTGCGCTGTCTATTAACGTGAACGTGATATCATGTTTATTTGAGGATTAATGTTTACATGTACAGTGGGTATGTGTTGGGAAGACGAAGTAGCTTTAGTCCTGAACCTGTTTTGTCCTGGTAATAATGATCACCAAGAGAAACCTTGTAGTGAGTCTGGAATTGAGCCGTAGAGAGTGCTATCCCAGTTGTGAGTTATGGTGGAAAATAGGGCTTCATCGTAAAATTTGGAAGCCCCTCAAACTGCAGAATCGTGTTCCTTCTTCTTTGAATATGATATGCGGAATTTTATGGCATAGGAAGTAGAATTTGGCATGAGGATTTAGATCCCCTGCTTTCTGGGTTGCAAACACTGAACTGTTTACTCGTGGGCCTGACTTTGAGAAGATTGCTATACATAGTTCGATGGGTTTTGTTATGGGCCCGGCTTTAAGAAGATCTTTATGATTTATTAGATTTTCTGGTGGGGCCTGATGTTGAGAAGTTGCTTAGGTATATTCTTAATTTGTATGGGCCTGACTTTGTAAGTCCATAGGGTGTATGAGTACCCCATAAAGCTAGGCGCAAAATGGACTCCAATGGCTTTTGGTTACTCCAATTTTTTATTTTACAAAAAAAAAGGAAAAAAATTTTTCTCCTGAATGAGTAATTCTTTGTTATATATAATTTTGAAATGCTTTAGTGTTTATTAAAAAATAAAATAAAAAAAACAATAAAAAATAATAATAATAATAATATACACAATTGATTTAATTACTATACCATGTGAGGTTTTTAGAACCCACGTAGGTATTTGGGTTTGCTGAGTTTGTCGCGTGAGATTGCGAATTCACGTAGATTTATCGGTTAAATAAAATTTTTTTTTCATTTTTCATAAAAAATAAATTATGATGATGTGACAGCCTTTTCCCCAACTTTATTTTAAAAGAATAATAAAACCTTTACACCGCGAGGTTTAGAACTTCTGCAGGTAATTAAGGAATTGATCTATCGGGCATGACTGCGAGTTTGCAACAGATAGTTCGGTTTCCATTTTCTTTTTAAAAGAGAAATTCTCAAAAATACAAAAATATATTATTTTAAAAGTCAAAATCAAACAAAAGCATTTTTCAAAAGTCAAAAATAAAATAAAAGCAATTTCAAAAATCAAAGAAAAAAAAAGAAAAAATATTAGCAGCACAAAATAAAATAAGAGCAAGTAAGCGGAATTAAATTATCTTTTTGTAAAATTAAAACACACCAACTCAATCTCAGAAAATTATTTTGTTTATGGAGAGTTAAATTATTTTCAAATAACTTTCTCTTATCACAAAAATTTTATAATTAAAAAAATAGTAACCAACTGACACGCATTTTTAGTCCCGAACTACGTGGACTTTGATCCCCCATCGCAGGGTACGTAGGCCCCAGGCTCTGATCCTGGGTCAAGTCCGCATTTGTAAAAAAATAAATATTTTCTTATTTATTTGGTGTTTTCCCTTAATTTAATAAATATTTCCTAATTTATTTTCTCAAACCCTTTTTCTCATTTTGCTTGAATATCCTCAATTTTAATTTAATTTATATTCTTTATTTTGTTTTCCAAATTTTCTTAATTTTCTTTTTCTCCATCCATTTTCTCGCATGTGATTTATAAAAGGAAAGCCAAAATATATTTTTAAGCCATATTAATTTACACAATCAATGTAAGGTAACCATTCCTAGGAACGGGTGTTGTGGGGTGCCTAACACCTTCCCCACACACAATCGACTCCCGAATCCAACTCTGGTTACGCAGACCATCATTTCCTCTTTAATGCGGTTTCCCAAGATTTTCCTCAAAATTTTGGTGGCGACTCCTCACAAGTCGGTTTTCACTCGAAAACTAGATTTGTTCTCTTTTTCCTTCCGTCGCATTTTTCCGGGTACGACAATGGGGATGTTAGATAAACCTTTTTTTTTTATTTTTCTTTAAAGATGTTTAGCGGCTGAATACTACTCTTGTATCTAATTTCCTTTTACATGTTCAATATACCACAAATTTTCCTATGTCCAATATCTTGTGTTGGCTGACACCCATTTGTTCATTGGCTGGATTAACATATTCGACTGGATTTGCATTGTGTTGACTCGCTTTAGATATTATGATGGATATGTTTAGGAAAGATGATCAATAATGAGTTAACGGATTTCATAGGAGATTATAGCATTTCCACTTTTTTTTGGGCTTGAAACATTTTCCCATATTGGATTTGCTATTTTTCTGTAGCAAAATGAATGTGCTATCACAAAGAGGGAACAAAAATTCTCCATTTATTAGCATATAATGCTTGATTGAGTAATTAAATCACTTTGGCCATATTCTTTTAATGTTCATGTGCTCCCTAATATCTCCCTTTGTCATTGACAAGTGAATTATGTCATTACTGGTCCTTATTGTGATTGAAGTGATAGCCATCATTAAAGTAATAGTTAGTTTTCTTCTCATGATATGAACCACTTTCTTTTTTAATGGCTTTTTCAACTTTTTTGGGTCTTTCAAGGTGAATAAATAATATGCATGGGAGAAGTCTTGCTTGTGCTTCTTTGAATTGCTCATATTTTGGGAGAAGTCTTTATCATTTATTTGTATCAGGAATATTATGGCTTCATTTCATCAGTAATAAACTTGAGTATAATGCTGTAAATTTGGCTCAATAATGTTGTAATTTCCTTTTCAGGCATTTTTCCTTAAATGGTGAAGACAACAAAGTAAAGCTGTAAAAACAAAGGTAAAGGAGCTTGTCAACTTGGGTCAGCTGGAATTCATGTAATTATCTTATGCCTTATTTCTATTGTTAGTAGCTACTAATTATTCTACATTCTCTTCCTAGAATATAAACTTTCTTCAATTATTCATGGGTTGATGACTAATACTAGGCTTGCTTTCTGCCTTTCTTTTGTTTGGTTGGCTTTTTTAGAAATTGGGGTGTGTGTATGCATGATGAGGCCTCCCTGCATTATATTGATCTAATGGATCAGACAACTTTGTGGTATCAATTCATCAAAGAGTAATTTAATTGATAAGATTCCAAGAGTTGGTTGGCAGATTGATCCTTTTGACCATTCTAAAGTTCAGGCTTATATGCTTGGTGCAAATGTGTGTCTTTGTTAACCACAGAATGTATCTATACTGATTTTCATCATATTTTACATTTCCTAGAACTATATATTTAATTAAATGAATGTATTGTGGTGGGGAATTATGATACTTTTCTTAAATGACTTCCATGTTGCTTTGTCGTTATTGTATAGAATCTCTTAATCATGTGACTGCCTCTGCTAAATATTGTGCTCTTTCTTTTGACTCTCGAGGTTTAGCTCTTTCTTTTGACTTATGAGTATTGTGCTTCTTTGGGGCATACTCTCAAGATGGGCATGTCAATGCATAATATTCAACGTCATCTATCAATACTACTGAAAATATGCAACAAATGAATAACTGCCTCTAAAATTGGATGATTTCTTCCCTAGGTTATCTTAGGTTTTTTATTGTTAGATTTAAACTTTAGTGGGCTCAATTTTGGATATGACACAAAATTTAGGTATGCTGATCATCCGAATGCATATGAACCGGCTACTTTACAAGTAGGTCAAGTTTAAAAGGTTATGTCAGAGTGATGAGTGGTTACTATTAGGTAAAGTTCCAGGCTTCTTTTACTTTCTCGGGTGATTTGTTATGCCCTTATAAGCTCTCAATCAATTTTTGTCCTTTGGGGAACATCTATTGCTTTCTATATTGGCTTCTAGGCGGTGAGACAACTCGAAGTTTTTAAAGGAAGGAGTAAATCAGGGGCAAATACTGGTGGATTAACAGATGCTTTGGCAATTGCTCAGCATCATGATGCAGTTAGTGGTACCAAAAAATAGCATGTTGCTGCTTATCATGCAAAGCAAATCTCAATGGGCTATTTAGATGTGTGTTATTAATTATTTTTTAATTTGAATTTTGACATCATAAACTTAAGTGATTTAAATTTTTTAATTTGCAGGAAGAGAAGTTGGTTGCATCTGCTCTTAATTTTTTGTTAAGCCGAAGATTAAGTTTGCATGGAAGGAATCAAGTGACAAACCTACATTAGGCAATATAGTATACTTGTAGTATAATTTCTTTTCTATTTAAATATGATGTATGTTATTGCACCTTTCGTCATTATCTACTAAATGCTTTATGGTGGATCTATTGGAAATGTCCTCTTCTTAATATAAGTTACCGTCCTCCCTTAGAAGCTAACTTGACTGACAGGAAAAGCTTTGTAAGTTTATGATTCCATCATATTTTTTTTTTGGCCACTGATTCTATCATATTTCAGTAATGGCCAACCATTAAAAAAAAAATTCCCTCTGAACTTTGATGAGATATGACTCCTGGAAATATTTCTCTCAATATATGGGGTTTCTTGAAGATGGCTGTTGTGCATAATCTTCTAGCATGGAAGAGGGAGGAAGTAATATGAATTCTTGTATATTCTCTTAATGATTTTTCCTTTTGTTGTGTTTTATGATTTTTTGAACGGGTTACAGATAATGTTTTATTCCCATGACTATAAACTTTTATTTGATTTGTTTATAGCTATCCTTTTGAATTGATGGTTTTTGCAGCTAGCTCATATCGCTTCTGGTGAAATCATTGCCTTCTTCAATATTGGTGGTTAGGTTTTTTATTTTGAAGGTTAACAAGAAAATATCTTGTTCCTTGCTATCCACTTTGCCACAATTTGCTAGAGTTTGTATGATAAAATGACATCTTGGCCCTTAGATAGAGCAGAATTGGAAAAGGCATTATAATTTTCTCTTTCTGATATAGTAAGTTTGGGAAGACTAAAAATATAGCGCTTGTTTGATTCTGTTTTTGAAAACAGAATCAAACAAGCGCTATATTTTTAGTCTTCCCAAACTTACATCAAAAAAAGAAACTCATAATGTCTTTTCCAATTCTGTTCGGAAACAGAAAACTCAGAAAACTTGTTTGGTAAACCTGTTTTTTATAAATTATTTTGGAAAACAGAAAAATAAAAGAACAGAAAACTCAGAACATCTTTAAGGTATTTTATAGTTTTTGTTCTGGAAAACACAAGAAAATGTGAGAAATATCCACCTTATTAATGATAAAGTAATAAATTTTGAATAACTCATCTATTACTCACTAGATATGATTTTGAAAATAATTATTTAAAAAAAAATTTTATTTTCTTATTTTTAAAACTTATTACAAAACTGTTTTTAAAATAATAAAATAAAAAATACTGCCAATCACGTCCATAATCTTCCACCAACTTATAGGGGCTCTTCACGGCATTGACACAAATGACTTTATTATACAACACACTCACTTTTTAATTGTACAATAGTTGACAGATATTTCGTTTCATTTTTTGCTTATTGGGGAAGTAAAATCCAAGCCAGTATTCTTCAAAAAGTATAGTATCTCGGTGTGAAAGACTATAGATATGACACTTTTAAGTGCCTAGCTAGGCATGTTGGAATCCCTCAAAAGTGCATTATAGAGTACACAATTTCACTTTTCTTACACGTAGATGATTTAACTTTTTATTAATGTAATGTTAAATAGAATACTTCTTTTTCCCCTTTATGACTTTAATAGAACACCTCAATTGAAATATTTTTTTAATCTATTTCTATAACGGATAATGGATACTTAACTAAGTCACTTTTTAATCTTCATGTATATTTTAACAATATCACTCTAATTAGCACTCAACTAATCAATTTTTACTAACATAACTAATTAATATTTAGCACTAGAATTATAGTGTAATAAAATAATAAAATCGTAACTTTTTTCTTTCCAATAAATACTGATGCATGGGGTCTCAACAATAAAACAAGTCATGATAATAACATGATAATTCACCATTAATTAAATTAATATCTAGCTAAATAATCAATCAGTCACTATTTATTCATTACTGATCGAAATGATATGTCTATTTCAAACGTAGCAGGTCATTTTTGTTTAGTTTTGAAAAATTCACTATTAAAAAATTGCATAATTCATATTTCTGAAGATATTGGGCTTCTACATGGAACAAACGTATGATTTTATTTGTGACCAATACTTTTTTTTTAAACATTCTTCAGATTAATAATCTACTGCTTTTGACTGTAGGACGTTAAGCTTTGGGTGCTCCAGTGTGACAGAGCTCATGCTGTCAATGGCAATAGACCAAGTTATTGTCTTGTAGAGAGTATGGTTGGGCTCAATTATTGAGCAAGGTTCTAGGTTAACTACTTTTGGATTTCCTACTTTAATTGGAGATGGTGCTATTGAGAGGGATCCAAAAAAATCCAAATAAATAAAGTTATGAAAGCTTATTCTTGAAATGTACCATTATACTCTTTTTGTCATTAGCGGAAACTCAAGACAACTTCTAAAATGCATCTCAACTCCAAATACACTGACCATTGAAATTTATCTGGAGTTAACCTCTATTTTTTTCCTTGTCATTTCTCAACTGCAAATCTCATCTTGTTGATCGATTTTGACTCCCTCTGTCGATATTAGGAAGTTTCTCTGTCCACTTTTTTATGACTGTGAAGGTGGTGGGTGCGATTCCGACTTTCGGGATGCTTTTGATCATTAGTATGCTGGCAGAAGTGTCTGTGGATTTTCTGTTGAGGTTTACGGATTTGGGAGAGACCACATCGTACTTCGGCGTAGTGAGGGAGGCGTTCGGGTCGGCAGGAGCAGTAGCCACGCAAATTCTGGTCATAATTACCAATTATGGGGTGCTTAATAATGTACTTGATGGTGAGAATACACTTACCCAATATCACATTGCTAAATGGAAGTGCTTGATCCTAGCATGTTAGCTGAACCTAGTTTTAGGGAATTGGATCTTCTGCCTTGCTAGCTGCTATTGCAACAGCATTGCAGGATAGTGCTGATGCTTTTGAAAGTGTTTTTTTTTCCCCTTCGAATTCAGGTAGACATCAAAGGAAAGAGCATTAAGAAGAGCTTCCAGTTTATGCAGGCCCATGAACTTCGCATGCTTCCGTGGCAAATGAGCTGCGAAGCCAAAGGTGTCCATGAACTAACAACTAAGGTCTATTATTAACTCCTTTCATACATGGAGTCCAGAGACCCCAAATTTGATCCCATTACTTTGAAGTCTAAACGAAAAATCATAAGTGAGTTTGTCGATTCTAAAGCTATATAGCGTAGATACTTAGAACTTGAGATTATATAGTCCTATACAGGGGGCGGACGCAGAACGTGAAATTTGGGGGGGCCAAATTATTTTGTTATCGATAAGAAATATTATTAAAAAAATTTGAATATCTAAAAATCATATTTTTAATAAAATTTTTATGTATAATATTATATATTGACAATTTAAAAAATATTATGATAGATCTTTAAATTTTATACTTTATTTAATATGATAAGTGTGGAGTATATATAAATATATGTTTGTGCATTTACATATTATGTAAGTACAAAAATATTAGGAGGGCCAAAGTACAAGTATATGTATATTTAAGAACAATTATATAAAAAAATGAACAAAATATATTAAATGGGAGAGGGGGTGAGGGGGGCTCCCCCCCCCCCCCCCCCCAAAAGAGTCAACGTGTGTCCACCCCCAGTCCTATATATGAATTCTACAGATGTAACACGGACCATTGGGTTTGACAATAGAAAATCGTTGAATAGAATCTAATCTAAATGCCTAGGAATTGGGGACAACATTGTACTAATTTAAAGTTTAACATTATTTTTTACAATGAATCATTTGCTTTTCATTTTGGGATAGCAATCAATCTAATATTTGTTTAATTCAAGGTCCTTGATAGTGTTTGATAACATGGTGTGCTTGCGTGGCCATGACAGTTTAATTAAATCTGTATCTTCTTATTTCCCGCTCACAAGAGGAATTACTTAAATAAGACAGGTAAATTGTTGTCCATTAATCGAAATTTGCAGCATATCATTTCTCTATTGTCAGTTTATAAAAATACATATTAAATATATCTCTTTCTTTTCTTGTGTCGTGCATTATATGTTACGTGCGTGTGTATTGCTTGATGCATGTCTCCAAGTTCCGGAGGCAAAATTGTTATAGGATTCAATACATAATTTGAGTCATCTATTTTGAAATGTTAATTTTGGTTTTTTAAAGTTTTCTTTACTTGAAAAGTTTCTTTTTATAAAGAAATAAAAGTTTGCCAGATTAATTAACAGATCTTGATGTTATATTAATATTTGATGTGCTAAACTGGAGATGTGATCTCTGGAAAAAGTGAAGAGCACTTGGGCATTTTGCAAGAGTGGTTTGGAATTCACTAGTGGAACTCTCGTGAATTTGCTCTGCTCGTCACCTTAGTTCGTGTTATACTTCCATTGGTTTTGTACAAAAGAGTAGATCAGTACATTTAATCATCACCCTTGGGTTAAAAATCATGGCCTAAGATGAGATTTGAGAGCATCACGTGCTTTCTTGTATTTTTTTTCAAATTGAAGAGTCTGTGGCATTCACCCTCACAAGGTTCTGCTTTCTATGTCATGTTGGCTGGTGTTTACTAGAGTCTTTAAAATTTAGTTCTGTAATATCCACTCTTCTTGCGATAGCATTCGTTGGCATATGTTCTGCGATGGCAATAGCTGCTATCTTTGTAGGCAAAAGACATTCTCCAATACTGATTCCACATTTGGGCGAGCAGACCTCATTCTTTGATCTGTTTACAAGGGTTACAATCATAGTCACAGCCTTTACTTTTCATTTTAATGGAATATATGTAACTTGACTTGCATTAGTGAATTTTAATGCTAGGCAAGAATTTGCAGAAAAAAATTATGGCTTAACAAGGGATAATAGTGGTTCTTAAAAATTCTGTTTTTAGGAATGTGTGCGCGCGCATGTGTGGATGGATGGATGATATAAGCCCCTTTTTGTATGCCAATTTGATAGATTATTTGGAATGCTTGGAACTATAGGTTATTATGGGCATTGGTTGTCAATAGATTTGTTATGATTCAGATATCTATGTTGGACAAAAAGAAATAGATGTGCAGGGCGTATTTATTTAAAAAAAAAAAAAGTCGTTAAACAATAGCGGTCTTATGAAATTGATGCTGGACAAGACTATAACAACTCATCTTGAGGTGAAGCTTGTGGATGTTTTCTTTCTCACTTACTTTTATGTCAACATTTTGATGATAGAAATGTTTTCTCTTCTATATCCTTAATGGGAAATTTGCTTACCTAATGTTAATGCTTTGAAGCCTTAAGCATGCTTTATTTTCCAAAGTTCATGTTATTTTTGTTGGAACCTTTGACTGAGGAAGAGATACAAAGTCTAATTGCTCGGTTGTTAGAAGTTGAGAGTAACGTCACAAAGGCTCAAGAAGCTCCTGAGGATGAGTCTCTTACCAAAGTAGAGATTGAGGTTAAGTGAGAGTTAGAGCAAACTCTTCACGGGGATGATGTTAGTTTCTCCTCTTATCTATCACTTTATGGGTCTTTTTGTTTTGACTTCTGATTTGCATATTTTCACTTGTCTGTAGGTGGAGTCTGCTGTTGCAGATGAGAAGACTACTTTAAAATAAGAGTGAGAAGCTGTTTTGAATGACCTTGAGACTGAAAGTGCTTACTTGCTGGTTTGCTTCTACCTTCTTCTATTTGATAAGAGAAGAAAATTATTGAAATAAGACGGAAAAATACAATTATGTTGGAGGACTAGTTGTCTCTGAATTCAGCATTCAATAATATAGAAAAAAAAAGAGTGAGAAAATTGATAAAGTTGGCAAAATTTAAGCGTTAGCAATGCTGTGCAATCTCGTTCCAGATCTGATAGAGAGAATGGTATGGAGTTTCCCTTAAAAGGAAGTTCTCCTACCTCCAGTTTTCATAAATGTTGTAATCTCTGAAAATGACAATAATTTGATTCTCTAAGACGCTAATTTGAAGTTAAAGAATAGTATTATTATGGGTTATGCTCCCATGTCCCTACCGGTAGAACCTTGGAAAGACGGGGAAAAAGAGTGTTTAGAGGGAGAAGATGGTCAACTTGATATGGCTGGTATTGAGCTCCAAAGGCTTTTTAAGTGGATAGAAAGAGAAGGTCCTAATGGTTGTTTCACTGATGTAAAAAAAATGGGATCATTGGGTAGGTTGTCAGGCAACACAAGAATTTGCTGAGTCGGTTGCTGATGCTGACAAGCATCCACAAGTCCATAGACCTATTAGTAGGTATGGTTCCTAAATGGAATTTTTTATCTTTGGACCTGACAAATGGCAATATTTAGATACAATCTTTTATGTATTTTTCATGTTCGTCTAAGTGACATGGTAAACTACTGGAAAAGGGTGCTAGTGATTTTCTTCAAAAAAGACTTTTTTTATGAAAACAGTGAACCTGTAAAGGAAAAAAAACTAAGGTAGATTGGGGGATGTTTTACAAAATGTGATAGAGTACCATGTCACTTAAAGGGATGGAAGTTATGAGCAAAAGAAAGTGGGTTGTGCGTTGTACACGTGCATTGGTTAGTGAGTACTAGATTTAGCTAAGCACTAAGTCCATTTAAGGCCATATCACCTAATTTTTAGGAGTCTTGCTAGTTTAGTTTATTTATTTATTATTTAATATTTATTTTGATTAGGATAAATAGGACCCTAAATATGTTTAGAGGTGTCAGTATTTTTTGATTCATTGTAATTTTGGAGATTTTTCTTAGTTATTAGATTTGAAAGAGTGAGATTCTTGCTCAGCCCTTTCTAGTACATTATTATTTCCCTTTGTTCTATTGAAGTTATTAATGATTTCATATTATGGCATTAATTTCTTCATTAGAATTTTTTTTTAAATTCCTTCATAAAGCCATCTATCAAAATGTTTCACTATGGTGGTGATAGGTGACAGACGTATTTTAGATGTGCTTTGCTTTTTTGTGTTAAACGTATATGGCAAATCCATGTATATGCAACTTGACTTTTTAAGGGTTAGCATTACAAAGATAATGTAGAAACTCAGGATTTAATTTTTCTTTGAACTTATTTTCTTAAATGGAAGCAATATTACATTGATAAAAAATATTAAGCAAACAGTCTTACAGGTCCAACTGAAAATGGTACTTTGTAACATATGATAACTAACCTAATCTAAACACTACACAGTTAATCCTAATATGTAGAAGCTTTATACAAAATTGGAAAACAAATAAGCCTTAATTAAAACAAAATAACTAAAATAGTTTTTTTTTTAAAACTAATTAAAGTAGGCATAATTTCCAGCATCCTAGCATTGCTAGTGGTATTCTTCATCATTCACCATTAACTCATACTTTTCATCTCTTGATTTTGGCTTCCAATTTGGTGGCTTGCCATGAATTTTCCAGTAAACCACCTTAGTAAAGAAAAAATGCAAGCTGTTTACACTTCACAGTATATGCACAGCTTTATCTGCATAATGCTAACATCCATGCTAAATGGAAAATGGCAGCATTAGTTTTCATGCTGCCAGAAATTTGAGGTGCAATTCTCACAGTGATTCCTGTATTACAATACTATCTTTTACCTTTCTACAGATCTTTTTATTATACCATCTACTATGATGTTGTTAAGATAGTAAACTTGGATTTGTTTTTATTTGAATTTTCTTGATTTAATCAATTCTCTGATCATACGTTGTCAAAATTTAAAATTAGTATGAGTCATCTGTCAAACAAGTACTCTTTACTCTCAAAACTTACTTTCGTGGACAACTTCATGATTTCCCTCAACGGTTCTATTTTTACCCTTTCACACTGTGCTTAATCTCAAAGCCTTTTCACTTTTTCCTGAAACTGTTTCTGTAATGTTACCTGCAGATGAAAAATATTGACAGTCTTTTCAAGTGTGATAGTAATTAATTAATGATGCAAAGCATAGATGGAATAGCACACTTTTCGTGCAAGAATATAATAAGATTATAATATGACATTATTTATTGATGGTAACATTAACTGTAGGTATCAATAACAAACAAATCATAACTGACATAAAACTAACAACATCTGCAAATATATACAACAAATTCAGATGAAACAAAAAGTTACTACTCAACTCAATTAGAACGTTTCTCTTAGATGTCTTTGTAATAATTACATGTTAGATTGAATTTACACATATATTACATTTCTTGACGTTAAAAACCTATCCTGTGCTAAATTTTTAATAACATTAATTCTGAAAATGTTTTTATATTCTCTTAAATCTCAGGTATACATCTGCAACATTCTTATCAAACTAATGGCGGTCGAGCCTCTTGTGTTCGGCCTATTATTTTGTTTCTGAATAAGGATAAATGAATGAAGTAACTTTTTAGGGGATGTGGTTTGTTTGGCTTCCTTCTGAGCATGTTATTACCTAAATCCAGGGGACGCAGCCTAACCATTACGGGGGTCAAATTTTTGATAAATAATATATATTTTATATTATTAATTTAATTTTTTAATATTTATCATATTTAATTTTTTAAAATATTCTTATAACTAAAAAAAATATGAAATGATAAATTATGTATATATATATAAAGTGAAATGATAAATTTTTAAATTAATTTTTCAAAATATATATAAAGTGAAGCCATATATGTAATATATTAATTTTAAGAAAAATTTTAAAAAATATATTAAAAGTTTATATTTTCAATACATTTATATATAAACTTTATATTTTATTTCTTTTTAAGTATATAAATAATAGATATTATACACATATATATATATATATGTTTTATTTATTTATTTATTGTGTGTAATGTGTGAGTCTATATCTATGTTGGGGGAGGGACTAAATATGTGTATATATATATATATTACATTATTATGTTTTACTTACAGAGAGGAGGGGGTGGGGGGAGGGCCTACAACCCCCTCCCAAGCTATACGTGTGTCTGCCGCCACTGCCTAATCTTTTGAAACTTTGTCTGTTCCCTCCCCAGCTACTGTGGGGTAATTTTCAGAGCAAGTGACAAGCTGCAGGCATAAAAATTGTGTTGCAGATGCTTATTAAGATGTAACCTTAAAAAGGCTATTTAAACTCAATTTAAAACAAAACGGCATGAATCAAATTGCAGGATAATTTCCTTTTTTTTGTGGCTAATTTCTACCTTGTATATTATTTGGCAGTATTAAAGAGAAGTTAGTAAAACTTCTATCATCCTTCTGATTACTTTGGCTCCCAATACATATTTGAGCCATTTGAATTTCTTCCCATGCATCAAGTAGTAGATTAATGTTAAAGTAGGAAAAAAAATTCTTTCAATGATTTAAGTCTTGCAGCAAAAAAAGGTTTTTCTTTTTAAGTTTAAATCAATTGATTAATTTGGGCGTTTATCTATACTAAAAAGATTAAATTCATGTCTACTTTGAATTTTATAAAATTACAGGTGAACAATATGATATTAATAAAGTGATACATGGACATATTATGATGAAACATTTGTACTACTTGATGTGAACATTACAAAATTAATCCCAGATTCAGTAATCAGTTATTGTAAAGTGCTTCAAAAATTAATATATGAAAAGAATTACTTGAAAATAAAACAATTATGTCCGCTCTCGGTCTCTCCAATTACATCCCCTTCTTTTTCTTCATGGACATCACCCACAGGAAAAAACAGTTGTTCGAAAACAAAATATTTCTCCAGTGCTTTTGCACGGGTTACAACGCTAGTATACTATATCTACAAAGCAGGAGGATGTGTTTTTACTGTTCATAACCCATCTAGATAATTGGATCGAGTAATCAGGTTTTGGCTTTATTTTTTTTTGGCGTTCCAGATTCTTCTTTTCATCTCTTTTTGTTTTTTCTTTTCTTCATTTTCGCTGTGCTATCTGCGGTGATTCTTTTCTCTGATTCTTCCATTCTTTTCAGAGAAACAAATTAACTCTAGTTATATGCAAAATATTAAAAGTATTACATATATAATTAATAAATATGGTCATGCATTTATTTCATATATATAGATATATATTAAATATATGTTTTTAAAAGTTAGTTTCTTTAAATATCCCGGCAGAAAATTTTCTTTATTTTTTGGCCAGCCTGAAATTCATTCAGAGATGGAAAAAAGAGCAACAAAACCAGCAACGATGAGAAAATTTTGTAGTTTACATAAAATGAAGGTCATTAGTTTATCAAAACAAAATGAATAACATTAGCATAAATAGGTTACATTACCTTGTCCCCGTGGCATTACTGTAATACGGTTTTTTTTGGTAAATAACTGTATACGTATTACGGTATTAGTATTAGGGTATTAGATTTAGAGGATGGTGGAGTATAAAAGATACGAAACAGGCCCAGGCCCCAAGGCCCACCTAACCCAACTTAGAGTCCAATTCAATGGGTTCCCGCGCTTGCAACTGCTCTTTTGATTTGTTTTGGTTTTGTGCTCCCTCTCTCTCAGTTTATACTATCTTACGATTACTATCACTTACGGGAACAAAGTGACGAAATGAAATGTCATGGAACCCTGGGAAGCTCTTGACATCGACGATTCTGACCTCTCCTCTTTCCTCCGCCCTTGCAAACGCCACCACCTCGATACGCCGCCCAAAACCTCTCCTGATGCCGCCGCCACGACCAATGCTTCCCGGCAGCTGTTAAGTTTTCAACTCAATCCTCATTCATCCACTGAAACCCTAACCTCTTCCCATTCCCAATTTTTTTTACCCCGCTCGAAGCCCACTGCTCTTCCCCATCGCCTCATTCCCGGTCCTGCCGGTGTCGTTCAGGCCGCGATGCAGCGCAGAACTCTAGGTCACCAGATTTTACTGGAAGATGCCGCGGACTCCATTCCTACGCAAGACTTCATAAGGCGGGTTGTTGAAAATGGCGATGATAATGATCACGATTTTAACACCAATCCCTGGCACTGTGCTGTGGACTGGCTTCGTCGAGAAGGTTCTTCCTATCGTTTTCCCGTTAATTTACCTTTGAAATAATCTATAATCTTCTCAAACTATCGCTGATTTCGGAAAGCCATCCCAAGGCTCATCAATGCTTGGTTAATTTCAATTTTCTTTTTCTTTCGGTTTTTTAGGCATGGTTGATCGTAATAGTATGGCGTTTGGTACGCCTCTGGACTCAATTAAGAAGCATCTTAATATTGAACGAGTAGGTCAGGTATCGCCAATGATTCTGAAGATGACCTAAGGCTATTTACAGTTGTATAATGTAGTGCCGGGCTTAATTTTTCGAAAGTTTCATACGAGTATATTTTAAATATAGCTGCTTGGAAACAGGTCATTGCCGTTATCAAATCGTGCTCTCCAAATGGTCTTGGAGATTTGATGGTGACCTTGAAGGTACAATTGGAACTGTGAATGCGGTGCATCCGAAAATGCGCTTGTGAATCGTGATTTGTCTCACTGGTTCTTTCTCATGATAATAATATCTGAGGCACCTGCGTTTGAATTTCAGGATCCCTCAGGTACAGTTGGCGCTAGTGTACATCGTAAAGTCTTCACTGAAAGAGAATTTGGGAATGATATAAAAGTTGGCTCGGTATTGGTTCTCCAAAAGGTCTGTTACTCATCTATTTGAATATAGAAGCATTTTGTCTCAACAAATGCTTAGTCCTTGTCTTGGGTTGAATTTAAGTTTCGTTTTCCTAGTGACAACTTGGGTCTGATGACCAATTTTGCTTGGTTAAACCAACCTGTCCACTATTTTCAGGTTGCTGTGTTTTCCCCCACTCGCTCTGTTTGTTATCTGAATATAACATTGCGCAACATAGTCAAGGTATGGGATCATCTTCATGTTCATTCTTAACCCAATTCAATATAGAACCTTTTACTGCAAGCCATATTTCATTTGAACTATCCACTCTGACCTCAATTGATACCAGCAATAAACATTCTCAAGCTTTAGTCCCTCCCCCTTCTCACCCAGTTCACCCTGTTTCATTCTCTGTCCTGTTCTAAGCCACTTATGGTTGAAATACATATGGAATTATATGCATCTGACCTTTGGTTGATTTCATGGAAAGACCATCAATAGAGCCTTTAAGCATGACTGAGGTTGTCAGTTCATTCAGTGCTGCAGTTGAATCAACAAGAATTGCACAAAAGACTAGGGAAATGTTTCTAATTAGGCATATCATCTTAATGGGAGGGAGAAACAAAACTGCCATGAAGATTGATGCGTTTGTCGATCACACTTGGCAGCAACCGAGAGTGCTTAGGGCCTGGGTCTTCTAGCATGAAATGAATTATATTCTCTCCTAATTGGTTGAAAATAATCAGATGTGCTCCATTCAGTGTTTAGAACTTCATACAGACGGAAAGCAGTGTTTGATTGAATCCTGATTGAATGGGAAATGATAAAAAATACTAATAGTCAAATTACGCGAGTAACTACAATAATGGATCACAGGCTCAGCCTCAGAATCGGGGTTCTTGGCTTGAAGTTGCGATTAGGCTTGTCTAATTAGGTCCTTAAAACGTAGTGGAAGCAAATTTGATTAACTCATTTGCATTTGAGGTGATATCATTGAGAATGATTCCTCACCAAATCCTCGATCACTTCGAGCCTCGAATACTATAGTGAGATATTTTTCTATTCCTTTCTTTTCAGTTTGTGAATCTGCATGTAGTGAGGGTTCGTTATCAATGTGTGAGATATTCCTCTATTAAGTTTTTGTTCGTTCGCTGATAAGCTGTTTGTGCTGAACAGATCTTTTTAGAGGGCAGTGAACCTCCATCAGAATTTTATCCTACACCTTTAAGACGCACTGCTCCTTGTACAGGTATTCATGAAAGCAATCTGGACCACGTTTTTTAATTAGCTCTTCTTGCCTTCTCCATTAGTGATGACGTGTTCTAATATTCTGATGCCTTACTGTTAACACTCGTACACTACATATGTGCTCATAAATTAGCCTTCTTTGTAACAGAAAGCAATGAAAAATTATCGACGCCGGACAAAACTTTGGCTCTGCCACAGGAAAGAACTGAGGGAATTATTCCTAATCTCTCGCTACATTTAGGGTTTAAAGAGATAGAAGTTATTGATGAGCAAAACGGAGATGATAAAGCTTCAGGAAGCATTGGGACGAAAAAAGTTTCAGGAAGCAACCATGCTGAGGATGTCAGTATTGTTGAACATGTGGAAGTATTCTCTGGTGGTGAGCTTGATATTGAGATGGAAAACCAGTCAAACCCGGGTAAACTGGGTGGGTACAGTTCAGTACGTAGTGCAAAAAACAATGGCTCATCAGCAAACTTTGTTATTATATCCGAGACTCATGATCAAGAAACAGAGATAAGAGGCCAAATGGACTCGAATAGGGAGATCCTAATCCCAAAAAATTCAATTCCTCAATGGACGGAGGAACAGCTTGACGAGCTTTTAGCATTTGACTGAGGTATTTTGTATCTCTGGCAGACTAATTCAAGTTTTGTCTTTAGAAAAAAAGAAGCAATGCTTTTCTTGACAGAATGAAATGTTTTCCTTCGTTAAGCACGTGTTCCTTGCATCATTAACGATACAGCGGATTCAAATTAGATCCATGACGAGTGATGATGACCGTGCAAAAAAGTATGGCCTTTACGCATAAGCAAAATTACAAATAACAGGCAACAATAACCAGCTAGCGTCCAATTCTGCTGCCGATTTGAATATCACAACCAAACCCATATCATTGTATTGTATCAAGCTCAATAAGACGGGTTAACAATAAGAGCGGCCGTAATAGATATGGATTAGCTTGTTGAAAGAATTAATTGTTTGGGAAAACTTTGTGTCTATATAACTATAACCACATTCCATATGTTTTTTAAGCGATATTCAACTCAACTGTCTTTCCTTCTAATAAATAAATTAGACGTGGTGCAAAACCCTGAAAGCATAGCAATATAAAAGGGAAAAAATGTCTGAACTCGAGAAGCTTCAGTTTAGGCTTTAATCCTTGAAGACTGTCCAACACTATCCTCCATTTTTGTATACCACGCACCAATACGAGTGTGCTCTACCATATCTTTGCCTGACCTCAAATAGCGGATTGGTCTCAGCACCCCGAAGACAGCCAGGTCAGCTAAATTAGGCTTAGAGCCTCCTGAGAAAAATAATATAAAAATAAATTGATGCAAACTTGGAGGGAAAAGATTGTAATTTGTAAGCTTATGAAATATTTAACATCTGATAACATTTCTCACTATATTCATCAGAATATTGTCTTTAAGTTGGAACTTTCATCAACATAAATATATGTTGAAGATAAAGAAGTAGCACAAACTAATGCCATCTTGCAAAGACTGCTTATCAAATGGAGATGACTCAATTCCCAAACCACAATGAGCTGACCTCAAATTTCTAGTTGCTAATGGTAGCCCTCACATAGATATAGATGCAGACTTGTTTGCATACATTCAAATGAATAAAGTGATGCAATTCACGACTATCAAGAATCAACTAACAGTACAAAAACTTAGCTCACACTCACACACTAGCGATTTCAATGTATAATTGCATACCATTCCAAAGGTGACATAACTTCAAGAAAAATAAAATACATACCAAGGAATTCCCGGCCATTTAGAGCATCCACCCATGTTTCTGCTGCCTCATATAGAGCAGCACGTTCATCAGTAATGTTATATTTCTTCTTCAGATTCTTGGAGACAAAATACATAGCTGCAGCTCCAGCGTACTTAACTGTAATTCTTTCTGTAAAACTGAAATTGCCTACATCAAATTCAGTGAAAATTTAATAACTGGTCACTGTTCCATCTTCAAGTTTAGAAAGAGCATGGCGATATAAATGAGTTTGTAAATAAGCATGTACAAGCATGAAATTCACAAGTTGGTTGCAGTGCAAAGTAATTAGAATGAAAAAAGAGTAATCAGAAAACAAATGATTTCCTTGAAGTGTGAGGCATGTGCACTTGCACCTCTCTTTCCATGTGTCAGGGAAATAAAAGCTCCAGTAGTTTAGAGCCTGTTTTAGACTCCCCCCAACCCCTCCCCCCCTTCTTTTTTTGGTTTATAGGCTGTTCGGCCATGACATAAATTGCTTTTAAGAGCCAGCAAAATTTATTTTTCTACTATGGAAAAGAGACAAGAAACTGGATCTTTTCTTCAAAAGTAGAAGCAGAAAATCAATTTTCCAGGACAATAATACCCTCCTAAATAGAAGGTTCCAAAATTACCCATAATTATCATGTTTACATACCTAGTTCTCCCTCTCTCTCTCTCTAAAATATCTACCTATAAGAAGATAACAAGACAAATTCAAGTGTCTTGCCTCTTACTGCCACTTTTAGACCTTTTTAAGCCTATCCAAGCCCTATGAAAGGCACATTTATCTAAAACTATGTTTGTTTCCTATAAAAATCTCTCTTCAAACTGGAAACTAAATGTTTAACTTATCAACCAACCTAGAGTTTCTAGGAAATTTACACATATTAACATGACGTTGACAACAACATACAGCAGAAATCTTGGAGGAAAAAAATATCAATGAAAAATAAGATGCATGTCTAACAACATCAAATAAAAACTTACTTCAGGGACTAGAACATCTTACCATTACGTGTAATATAGTCAAAGGACTCAAGGGCCTCAGAAGTATTTCGATATATGTTGGGCGACAAAACATGCACTAAGTGATTATCAACCCACCTACATCAAAAGAACAGAAACAATAAGCTTAGTAGATTTACTTGCAGTATGACAAAGCATTAATCAAATCAAACTACCAGTTAGAATGTATTCTAAGGTTTTACAACATTAGGTAGAAAAGGGAGAAAAAGCTTTAATATCTACTGTTTTTTTTTTCAACAATGATATATTGAATGAATGCTAAATAGAACATCAAACGTCTACAGATCATGTAGTAATACATATGAAATGTTTATACTGCCATTAGAAGATATACTTTTTCTTGAATTCCTCAGCATTGAGATAAAAATAAGAAGCAGACGAAGGATGCTTTCTCTTCCAAACACTCAGCCACTCCTATTAGTCAGGTCAAAATACATGTACCCATATTCAAAAATTTTCTTAGAATCAAGCAGCAAAGAAATAAGCATATTCAATCAAACTTCCAAGAAAGGCCGCTGTCAATTAAGCCTCTAACATTTGTTACACAATGAAAAGATGTACAGGTCCAACAGAAAGAAAGTTATACCGCCGCCATTTCGTCTCTTCATCATCCTCTGAGGTTGAATCTTCCTTTTCCTTCAACAGAATCTTCTGGCTCAACGTATCAATTATTGCTGGAAAAACAAATGCAACATTAATGAAAAATAGTAATGGGGATCATTGGTGGAGATAAATTAATGAGAAACCTGGCCATTAACTTCCAGTCAAAAATATCAAAAACCTGATGAGTCATTTAGCTGCTCCCCATCTACCACCAGTATGGGCACCTTTTTATAACCAGACCATTTGATTTCTTTCTTACTGATTGGATTGACCTCCATAACTTTGTAAGGTATATCAAAGTAGTCCAAGAATGCTGATAAAGCAATATATCAGCATCAGCAACTAGTAGAATGCTGTGAGATAGCAAAATAATTATCATTGTCACAACACAACTTCATGTTATACACGAGACAAAGCGATATTTTGTTTCTCCATTTTGTTCTTTGGAGGGGGGATTACCTCACTCAGAAGCGATAATTGGTTACCTTTGTAGATTGAATTCTGCCTTTCAATCAGTTGATGCTTCAGGGAGATAAAACAAGTGAGAGAACTCTTACCTTTTTATCGGCTTGATGAACAATGCAAGTAACGAAAGAGAAGCAAAGATCCAAATGTGATTTAGAATTTTAGTTTTGTATCAGGAATTGCGTTTTCCAGGGAATAGAACCAACACGAACTTCAAAATTATCGGTTGTGATTCCCATAGGCAGCAAACAATACGCTGACACTCTCAGGCATATATGCATCTCAAGCGACAATTTCCAATGGAACAAACATCATGGTAGAAGAAAAGGTACCTTTAACTTTATTACAGAAAGGGCAAGCCTCATACTGGTAGAGCACAACGTCCTGAGGAAGAAATTCCGGCGGTGGAGCCTCCTTTGCATAGACTTGTTGAGAGTATGAAGTAGCAGCGACTCCCGTTATCAGAGCTCCCGCGACGCCAAGAGACGTCTGATGCGCGGAACTTGCGGTAAATGGAGCTAGTAGGGAGGTGAACCACCGCCGGCCATAGGGTGTACTGCCTGTGCTGCTACCATAAAGAGCAGCCTGGAGAAGACGATGTTGAACGGCAAATGAGATGCCAGGTCCGCCATGTGCATGGGTGAGGGTTCTAGTGAGAACAGAGGAGGCAAGGATCGACGCTCTTCTCATAGTGTATCAGATTATGAGGTGAGAAAGACGAAGGAGCAGAGTGTTGAGGTTGTTAGAGATTCTACGAATGCGAAGAAGGGCTTTGATGTCGGTTTGCAGATCACGAAAATTGGGGTTTTAGACTGGTAGCTTTAACTTTGCGGCTCGTGAACGCAAAATTTCGCGACGAAATTTTAATTCTGGGGCGAACTATAGAAATTTATATGAGAAACACAGAATAGTATGCTGGCTCTCCATGGCAACTGTTTTTGAAATACTTTTTTTTTTAAATAAAAAAAATAAAAAATTTATTTGATAAATCTGATTTTTATAAAATATTTTTAAAAATATAAAAATAAAATACAAAATATTCAGAATATTTTTAAGATATTTTATAAATTTTATTTTAAAAAAATATAAAAAAAAGTAAAAAATATTCAACTTATTAATAGTTAAATTATAAATTTTAAATAACTCCTCTAATATTTATTAATTATGATTTTAAAAATAATTATTTAAATAATTTTTTTATTTTTTATTTTTAAATTTTTTTTAAATAATTTTACAAAACTATTTTAAAAATAATAAAGAAGGGTGAATGTTAGTAAAAAAAAATCTGATCACAATGGATGGGCGTTCGACTTGATATAATAATTAAATAATAAAATGTGAGTTCAAAAGAATTTCATAAAAGCATGTCTAATTTAAATAATATTATATTATATTATTATGATAAACAAATAAGAGAATAAACACATCATTTTTTTTTAAATCATGGTCTAAAGTACTTTTCTCTTGAACTAATTGGTGAAGGAAGTTATAGAGACCCGTTCTCTCTAAACCTTATCCTTTTGTGAGAGTCTAAACCACGGCTAGAGTCAGATCTTTGTTCTTCTTAGTGCCTCCCTCCCTAGCTTCAACCGAGTGAGAGGATGTCTATGGTGCGCGTGGATGTTTTCTGTTTCCTTGTGTTTTGGGTTTTGCGGTTTGGATGAATTTCCTAGGGTTTGATGGAAGTTGGAGATCTCCTCCGGATGATGTTGTTTGATGCGAAGAAGGGATATGGTTGGTGGATCAGTTTATGGCAAGTCCTTTTTGCAGATAACCTCTTCATTAGATGGTCGAGATTTGGGATTTGGATAGTCAATGGTTCCCGTTGATCGTTGGTCTACTTCCATTGATAGCAACCTCCGTGGTGGTCCCTTCCACGTGGTCTTTGCAGGGAGTTTTATCAAAATCTATCGTTGTTAAGATAGATTCGTGGTTAGAGGAGATGGATCTGCAAAGACTGGTTCTTAGAACTACCATTCCCAATATTGATGCTTATAATGATGTTTTCTGACATAGTTTACTATATGTAATATATATGCACATACATTACCACATATATGTAATATATATAATTATTTATATTATATATATAATAACTAGATTTTTCGGGATGTTTTCTTGTGAATGTTTTCAATATTAAAATTTGTGTAAAGGCTTGAGATGTAAAACATCATATGTTATTTTATTAAAATTTGTTTAGTATAATCCACTACAATAAATAAAAATAATATGCAATTTTATATAATTTATAAAGACTAAAGATAATAACAATAATGAAATATTACAACCAAAGAAAACAAACATTTATAATTACAAAAAAATTTCAGATGCAACAATTTAAATCTCTAGGTTCCAAATTTCTGCCTCCTGAGAAAAGAATTTAAATATCCAAGAGGAAGCAACAAATTAGTCCCAATATAATGATGAAACAGTCAAATCAAATACTTGAAATGAAACAAAAACAATTTTCATTGCATAAGAAGTCCATAGAAAAAATGATAACAAAAGCACCATAGAAAAAGAAAAAAAATGAGAAAAATGAGTGAATTCCAAGTCTTTCAAATTAATCACCTCCATCTTCTGGGATGTTAGAAGTCCACGAGGTAAGGTTGTCCCTAAGAAGTTGCATGATCAATGTGCTATCTTTGTATGATTCCTCATTCAAGGTGTCAAGCTCCGAGAAAGCTTTATCAAAAGCTTGCTTTGCAAGATGACAAGCTCTGGAAGAATAAAAATACAATATCCCACATGAAACACAATAACTGTAAGTAGCATTTGCGAAAGAAATAATATCTACAAACCTTTCAGGTGTATTGATCTCATAATAGAAAACAAAGAAATTTAGAGCTAGACCCAATGGAACAAAACCACATTAGTTAATATAAATGTAAGAAATAACAGAACACTCATGAGAGGAAACTAATTTGAGGAACAGTTTTTCCAGAAAGAAAGTCGTTGAATATACGCCAGGAAGAAAAGAACATAGAGTTAAGCATATATTGGAAGGGCAATGCAAGAACGAGGAACTTCTTAGTTCTTTTTGTTAAGTAGAACAGACCTATTATCAAATATAAATAGAACAACTGGTAGATATCATTATTACCACTCAGAGGAGCACAACGTGGCAAAAAGAAGAAACAAATTTAACTCCACTCCAGTAATAAACAGCTCTAAAACAACATCAAAGATATAGCATATAATGTGGAGGATAAGGGAGAAGGGTCGAGCAAACATAGCATATGCATAACTTAAGCACCTACATAGCAAGGTCCAAATTAGTTTAGGGCGGGTAATGAATTCAGAATACCCCAAGATATCAGGTGATATAAAGTATAAAAAAAAATGAAACCTATAAAATTGCAGGGTAGTTCTAAAAGTCTTAAAAACACACTACTAAACAAACTTACTACAGAACAATATCTACTAACTATAACAATTGCCATCATAATTTTTTTTATAACACTAAATTATCATACTCCAGGAAATGGATGATCAAGTTACAGGATCTGTCATAAATATATTGTTAGCTTCTTCAAACTCTTCCATATCTGGCATAGCTGCAGTAGGAGAAAAATAAAATGAGAAAGTGATTTATTATAGCATAGAAAAAAGGGGAACGAAAAAATGAAGAAGACTAGAAGATGAGAGAGCAACATGTACATGGGAGATGATTAAGTAAATATACATAAAGCCAATCTAAAAATCTAAACTTTTACACTAATAAAAATACTCACAAATGTATCCCTTTTAAGGATTCGAAGCAATTTTTAGCTTGAGATGCCAGTGATCTCTGGTCCTTGCATCATAAAATGTCAAAGGTAGTGCTACCATCGACATTTTATATTATCATAAAAATTTAGACAATCAATTATCTCAAATGGTGTAGAAGCTAGACACAATACCAACATAAAATCATTACAAGTACCTTATCCTTTTAACCGACTCATCTGAGTTGACTGCAATTAGGATTGTTCCATGTTGTTCATTCGTGATATTTAGTTCCTTTTGTAGATCAGTTATAAGCCCCTCTTTGCCCTACAGATACAAACAACTTTTGAGCATATACCTTACTTGTAAAGAGACATACAAAGGCAAATTATAGCATAACAGGTTTAAAATTGATATTTGACTAAGAAAGATTTGATTGAGCAACGAAAGCTTTTGAAACAGAGCTGTAAGCCTCAATTTCCAGGTTGTGGATATAATGCTCTAAATCCATTAGACCCCTTCCCCCATGATGTTCTATAGCTAATGACATTCTCAATTCTATAACTATCATCACATGTGATTTTTTTATCACTATAACCATTTCAAATACACTAATTACTAGGATAACAAAAACAATAGAAAGGTACAAATAACTGATGGTATGTAGAATATACCTTTGTTGAAAAATTCATTTTTAGGAGCCTTCTCAGTAGATTTAAGTACAAGTGGTGCAGTTGCCTAACAGAATGAAGCCTAGCAAGAAAAAAAATGACAATTAGTGTCTGAGGATAAAAATCAGAAACAAATAGTAAGTAGTTCATCATCAATATTCCCATTTCGTAGCATGGATCGTCACGTACACGAACACAATAAAATCAAAAGCTAAAAGTGAAGGGAGCCAATGAGAAAAATAAGAGTAGCACATGCAAAATCAAAAGACGCAGAAGAAAACTTAGTGTAAAGAAGAAGATATTGGTGGAGAAGCATGAATTTAAGCATTCGATAGAAATCACAATCAACATGAAGATGATCTCAAGTCTTAGATGCACCAGCACCCCCCGTATGAGAGAGATTGATTCCGTTGTCAATGAACCTCCCATCGCCTCCAATAAACATCCCTTTGTAGCGGATGAACCTCCATCCGTCGACAATAACCACACCGAACAAGAAAAAAGAGAGCAGGGCAATGGGAAACCAATAAAAACCTAAAAATGGGAAGAGAATCAATAACCCAATAGTGAGAATTCTAGCAATCAAATGTACACAAATGAAGAGATAACTCATTCTTATTTTTATATACATAGATGAGCAGGCATTCGAAATTGAAACAAACAATGCATGATATGATGGAAAAGATAAGCTTGTAGATTGAGAAGAAGAGTGCAAGAGAAACCATATGAGCTAAGAGCCTGTTTGGTTCAAATTCATAGGCGTAATATAATGTAAATATGATTACGTTACATTAGTAGCTACGTTTGATTCATCAAATTACATTATTATAGGATTACGCCCGTAAACCCAAATACGCCTCTAAATGTAAATGACAAATCTGTCCAGAAGCTATGTATTTGATATTATATGGCTGTAAATGGGAGTAAAAAGACAATATTGCCCTTATAGAAATGGGATAAGGACATTTTAATACTTTACTATTTATTTATATTTATTTAAATATAAAAAATAATTTATTTTTCATATACCCTAATGTTATATCAAACAAACTCGCATATAGTTTATTTACATCACATTATATTACATTTCTTCCTATTACATTTCTTAACCCCTCTGCAAATAAACCAAACGGGGTGTAAAATATTTACCCTCCATTTGTGCGATAATGTAAATATGTTATATATCTTTTAATTGGAATAAAAAAAATACATACAAAAAAAACATGCACCGTGTTGATTTGGGACCCACTGGTCCCGCAATGAAATTTTTCCATCCTTTGTTGTTTTTCAATTCAGAACGCTGGCCTTCTCTCTTCATTATTGTAAGACGCGGATTTACATCTGTTTAAAACTTGCCTCCCTTTTTTTGTGACTTTGAATTTGAATTTGAATTTGAATTTGAATAGAAGATTTGGTTGATGATGATTACATTTGCTCTTGAATTTTTTGTAGGTAGATAATTTTCTACAGTACTTTGAACAATAAAAAATCATCTTACTTTTATATTTAGATAATTGATGATTGATTGATATATGTGCATTTATTACCCTCACCCCCTTCCCCATATATTATTTACAATAATTAATATATATTTAAACTATATTATAAATATATATCATAATTATATTTTTATCAAGGTATTAAAAACTAACTGATTATTAAATCGGTTAAGACAGTAATTAAATTGATAGTAATAAAATTAAATAAATTTATTATTATTAATAATCTAAATAAATTAATATTCATCCATAATCATATTTTGAACTCAAAATAATTAATTAATATTATATTTTTATATTATTTGTTAAATAAATATATCATTATTAATAATTATATATTATAATAGTACTTATATAATATTATAATATGAAAATAAAAAATATTTATATAAAAATAGTGATATTTAGTACTAAAAATAATATTTTATTTTAAAAACTTAAAAAATAAAAAAAATTCTAAACGATTCAATTGGTTTACAGCTAATTTGATCGGTTTTTTTACTGATTCTTACCGGTTCTATTTAAAAAATTAAAAAAAAATTCTAACCGATTCACAGCCAATTTAACCAGTTTTCAACTGGTTCCCACAAGTTCTAGAATCTTTCAATTCCCTTGTTCATTCGGGTCGAACTTAGCACTCATCTGGGTCGAACTTAGCACCAGTTCCTTATTCAATCGGTTGGTCGAGTTTGATTTTCATACACTAATTTTTATATAAAATAATATAATATAAATTTTAATTAAATTAAAATATTTTAATATAATATATATTGATATGCTATCATTATATGTTGTAATGGTGATTACACCACATCTTTGATAAGTTCTACGTGATTAGTTGTAATATGAAACTTGTAATTATATCAATATAATATTATGTTACTTATTCATTTAAAAAATCTTCAATCTCGACAATGTTCTGGCTTGGCCGGTGTTGTTCCTTGCTTTTGGTTTGGTGTTTATTTATTTGCTTGTTTTCTCAGTTGCTGCTTTGGTTGTGGCTTGTTCGTTCTTCTTCTCCTTCTCAGTTTGGGGTTGTTTCTGGCATGTTTTTGGTGGAGGGTTTGTGCGGCTGGTAGTTATTAAGTCGGTTCGTGCCTTGTGTCCAGGTTGGGTAGGGTTTGTGTCAAAGTCTACGGGTAGGATTATGTTTTTGGGCCTTAATTTTTCTTTGTATTGTTTTTCCCTCTTTTATTTAATGATTTTTTTTCTAGCCAAAAAAAAGTTGGTGAAAGAGGTTTATAAGGGAGGATTAGAAGTTCAGAGTTACTCAAAGACATAGAGTCATGAAATAGGGACATGTAACGATTTAATTAAACTTATGCCTTATAAAATGTGATGTGGTTCCAAGACCATAAAAAAAAACAGAACAGCTCTATTTCCAAACAAGCCCATTAATCTTTATTCCTGACCTTTCTTCTCCAAAATTCCCTTTCCCTGTTCTTCTCTCATCCTCTTTCGTCTACTCCCATTTGCCACTGATACCACTGGTACCACTAACAAGACCACTGACACCATTAACGAGACCATCGGTGACTCCACTAACACCACTATGTGATCATCGACAACCCTATTGTTCCAAGATTTTGAACTATCATCTTCTATCACCAATGACATCATCAATCCTGAGCTCATTCCAATCATCATTATCCTCACCATATGAAGCTTGAATTCATGACCAGATTCAATCATTGTTGTTGAAACTCATTGCATAGAAGAACTCTCTAGTGCCTCTCAACTTCTTGCTATTGGACATTGGTGGTTTTGGTCAAGGGTTACTACCTCGCCTCTCCTCTTTTGGTGTTGCTCAGATCTAATGATCCATTGATTTTTTTTATTGAAGATAAGTCTTTGATTTCATGTTTTGGGATTTCTACATATTAGAAAAATTGCAAGTTCAAGTTTTTACCCAAATTACATTTGGTTTATGGGATTGAATTTGGATGGGATTGTTTCTTAGCTATGTTGCCAGCAGCAACATTGAGGAAAAGGGGGAAGAGATGAATGAGAAGGACAGTGGGATTTTTTTTGGGATTTAGGGTATTTTAGTTAATTGGCTATTATTTTTTTTGATTAAATAACAAAAATAAATTGTTTTCCCGCATTTTCAATATTATACCAAACATGTTCATGGTAACCATCATTCGATTTCAATCCATTCCATTTTATTACTATAATTTCCCGTAACCAAATCAAACGAGACTTAAGTCTCCATGTCCTTATGTATAGTACTTAATGGTATGGTATACTTGTTAAATGCAATAAATGAAATTTGGGAAACTAGAGCTTTTAGTCTGTATACTTTCAATTAATTTTGAATTTAGTCCCTATGCTTTATTTTTTTTAATGATTCCCTTAAGTTTGTCATCTTCAAATTTTACATATCGACACAAGGACTTACAAATGGCATTAACATTGTTAGTTTTGCTGATATGGGCAGTTATGGGTATATATAGAAGGTGAAGTGGATAGATGCAACTAGTGCACTAGACACTTGAAAAGACACCAGATACAAGATGAGAACAAAAATGCAATGTTGAATTATCATAATTCCTGATCAAGTTTCCTTCATATCTCCTCGACCAAAACAAAGGTTGATGATAGAGAAATAAATGAGCTATGAATCTACTCAAATTACTCATCGTGGAACTTCTCACATAAGCTTCATTTCTCTTTATGATGATTGATGATTGTAGTGCAGTTGCTAAGAAAAAAAAGCTTTTAAAAAGATTAATTTCCAACAGTTTGAACTCCTAGGCCCAAAAATAAATAAAAAAAACTGCTTTGAACTCCATAATATCCAACTATGCATGCGTATATAGTTCTAGTATAATTACCTCTATTTTCTGTTTTAAAAACAGAGGTCTATAGAGCATGACCATTTGCAACTGATGTGTGTGTCATGCTGCACCTCTATGGCTATGTTGGACTCCTAATTTCCATCTCCCTTTCTGCTTGTCCCTCCAACTCATTTTCTTTATCCCCTGCATACTTATTCATTCATTTATATTTTTGGTGAATGAAACTACTTTTTTTTATAGATGAAATCACTTCTAAATTCTATTGGGACACAATTTACTTGCAAATTAAGTGGATATGCTTAATGATGTAGCTTTTTTTTTCAGCATCAAAACAACGCAGCTTTTGATAAGCTTTTGAGGTATATATATATATATATATATCTATCGAACACAAAGCAATTGCTACCAAGTCAAACAACTATGTAAGTTATTTGGGAAAATCCACATACATAATAAGCGTAACATTATTCACTTGATTACTTGTATATGTTAGTATATTACTGTCTGTATCTATAATTTGATTGAGCACAACCAACGTTTGGAGGCAATGTAGAGTAGGACCCAACTCAGAAAAATTCTTCCTTTCCTAACCATTTATATTTGAGAGCTTTTAACATATAGAGAACTTGTCAAGGTTAATGAGAGGTAATTGCAACATTTTTTGTTCCAAGTGAATGCGAGGATCAAAGTTTTCTATGAGTTTGCGGATTAATATTCTTATTTTTTCCGAATAATTGGACTTATATACAAGGCAAATCACCCCCAATCCATTTATGTCCAAGATAACTCATTATTTATTCGCTTGAGGTAGCCAAAAACTAGTTTTTGCAATAGACGTAATCTAGTCAAAATCTAGGAAGTTTCAAAGGGAAGAAACTCATGTAAGAAGTTTTGCAATGAGTAACTCTAAATTTTTTTTTTCTGCATAATCTTGATTTGTTCTAGTTGAAGAAATTTGAATGAAACCTAATTGTAGACTCGTAATGAGCCAAATCAAACTTATACGAAGGTTTTATTTCTTTGTTATCTTCTTTTTACTCTTATCTTGTGTGTGTTGCGTCCTCAAGTATTTATTCTGACGCTTACCTTATATATCCATATCACCCTTATTATGTACATATAACTGGCCACTTCAACAAAACTAATTGTGTTAGAGCCATTTAGCAGTCCTTATATCAATATGTAAAATTTGAGGGATTAATGGCACAAATTGTTTAAACTTTAGGGACTCATTTAAAGAAGATTAAAGCATAAGGACTAACTTCAAAACTGATTGAAAGTATAAGGACTCAAAGCTTAATTTTCACATGAAATTTTATCCTCCGGAGTTAGCTTTTTTTTCTTTTTTGAAAATTAAAAACAATAATGTCATGCTCAAGCCCAATAATTAGAAAAGGACTTCAGCCCAACTTTTCTTAGCAAATATCTTTACAAGCTTAACTTATTCAATTTTATATGTACCAAAGAAAAACTTCGGCCTAACTTTTCTTAGCAAATATCTCTCCAATGTGGCCCGTCTGTAATTTCATATACTTAATTTTTAATTTATTTACAATTATATATCATTATTTTTTTAAAAAAATTAAGTTACTTATCTGTGTTGTTAAATTTAATATTTATATGATTGTTATAAATACCTTGTTTTAAATTATAATATCATATCTCACAAATATTGTTAGACTTTAAACAACATAAAAAAAGTTTCATTGGCTAACTAAATATAAAAAGAAACTTATATACTTTTACTTGTATGTTTCTTGTTGTTTGTTAAAATTTGATATATAAATTTTTTTAAATGTTTTAAAGTTTAAAAAAATAATAAATAGTTATATTTCTTAAACAAATTACATTGGGATTGGATTTTTATATCACAAAGAGATTAATCTTTAATTATCATTAAAAAAATTAATACTATTAATATATAATTAGTAACTAAATCAATATTAATATATAAAAAAAGTTCACATTTTAGTCATTCCATTATAAAGAAAAAAAAGGTATTTAAGTTGTTTCCGATCTGAAAAACGTTTCGGCTGATAACAATCCTTCGCCAACTCAGCAACGCACGCTTGTCTGATGAATAAATAAACGGAGTCGCCGATTTTTTTCTCGTAATCGCTGTTACGCTCATTCAAGAAAAGATACCCCACGGTCTCCCTTGAAACTACGACTCCCTCTCGATTAGCCCCCCTCCATACAAACCACCATTCTCTTTCAGGACTCAACTCAGGTATTCTCATTATTAGTCATTCCCCTCTTTCTCTACATCTACCAAGACATGCCGTTTCAAATTTTGAATTTTGTTTTGTGAAATATTATTCCTCAATCAACATAAAATTTGTTTACTGTACTTATAATACCGAAAGATTCTAATGTATTTTATCCTCTTCGTTTTAACTTCTAAAACTTCCCGAACCCAGAAAGCTTCAAAGCACGGTTTTATTTGGGTTTGAATTTTAGATTTTTTTCTTGGCCAGGAATTCCAGGGGTCAATACCCATGTTTTGGCAAGATTTGTTTGGTAAATGATAGTAATTCGCAAATTACCTAAGAAACCCACGTGATTATCATCCCCCAAGAAGTTTTATTTTATCATGAAATTTAAGATTTTACTGATCAATCATTTTCGCTATTTCTGGTTCTTAATTCTTTCCCTTTGAATTTTTGTTAGCTGTGTCTGCTACGTCAGATTTTTACCATCTTCAAAAGTTCTGCAGATAGTTGAAGAAGGAATGAAGCTTTTTCAACAGGTCTAAACGCAAGTGATTGGCTACGTGTCGGGTAGCTCTGCCTGAGGGCGTCAATCCATTTTTGGCTGGGCTCTTCCGCTGCCACTGAATGCTGCGTTGTGGTGTGAAGGGACGCAGCTAGCATATTTTCGGTGATCTTGAATTTACACCCATCTACTGTTTTCTTCTTATCTTTTATTTTTATTTTTTTAGTTTTTGTCGTGGTTATTTTCCCTTTGTCAATATATTTTTTTTTCCCGCGGGATAATTACGTAGAATTATAGACCTGTATAATTATGCCCTTCCACCAAAAGTTACAATTTTCAAACAACGAAGTTCGACCAAAAGACAATGAAAGGTATAAAGAACTTTTAAATGTTTGCTTTTGTTTGACTCTGCTTTAGCTTATAACTATTCATAACATTTATAAATTTACAAAATATGTGAAATAATTGCTCGGTAACGTAGCCGGTCTCTCTGAGTCAGTATAGCTTTCAAGTTTGATAAATGCCCAAAGTAAATGTTTGGGAGCCTTGAATTTTTCTCCTACCTGCACAACGAGACTAGGTTTCATTGGATGGTAAGCAAATTCTAATCATACCAATCTTTAAGGTTTGGAATAAATTGAGTGGGGTAACATGTATACAACTTACAAGTGTATGCTCCCACTCAAAACATAAGAAGTATATGCCTTCTGTTCTGCAGCAAGTTATTTTGTTACATATCACCAAGTCAGCCATTTTGATATTAAACATCGGTTTCTACCAAAACTTAATCTGTCTATTATACTTATCTTTGTTCATGGTTCAGTTTGTTAATTAACTTTTGGTCACATCTTCCAGGATCAGAAAGAACAGATAAAAAAAATGGTAGTAACGTCAACACAATATGATAGATTCTCAATGGATTTCATGATGGGAGGTGTAGCAGCTATTATATCTAAGAGTGCAGCAGCACCAATAGAGAGAGTTAAGCTTTTATTGCAAAACCAAGGGGAAATGATAAAGAGAGGACAACTCAGGAGACCATATTTGGGTGTATCTGATTGCTTCAAGAGGGTATTGAGGGAGGAGGGTCTGTTTGCCTTCTGGAGAGGGAACCAAGCCAATGTTATACGATATTTCCCAACACAAGTGAGTTATGAACTTCTCTGACATTCTGATTGCTGTTAAAGAACACCACCACCCCCCCCCCCCCCGGCCCGGTCCGGTAGATTTTTTCCCTGCTCCCTTGTGGCTGCCAACTGGAAATATGCATTAAAAATAGTTTGTAACCCCTTTTGCTCATGAATTTTGTACTCCCTGTCAATAATAGATCCTATGTTGAAGTAAGAGGGAATTGCCATCTGTAAACTTGTGCTTGTTCCTTTCCAATCTATTCTATACCCAATTAATATTGGTTTATTTTAGGAACCATGTTTGAACAGACACTTAATTGGTCTATAGGCTTTCAATTTTGCATTCAAAGGTTACTTCAAAAGCATTTTTGGGCGTTCCAAAGAGAAGGACGGGTACATTAAGTGGTTTGCTGGAAATGTGGCTTCAGGCAGTGCTGCAGGAGCAACTACTTCCTTGCTTCTGTATCATTTAGATTATGCACGTACACGATTGGGCACAGATGCACTTGAGTACCACGCCAACAGTCAGCGCCAGTTTAAAGGGCTTGTTGATGTGTATCGTAAAACAATGTCAAGTGATGGAATTGTTGGCTTGTACAGGGGATTCGGGGTTTCAGTAATGGGAATCACCATGTATAGAGGCATGTACTTTGGGCTCTATGACACCATGAAACCTCTTGTTTTGGTTGGGCCTTATGAGGTATGCATATGTACTTTTTAAGAGAGTTCTCTTAGCTTGCATCCATAGGGAAATGATCTAGTTAAATACTTAAAATGAACGTTTAAGCTTCTTTTACAATGGAGTAAGTCTTTTTGGTTGGGTTATCCATGAGACGTGGTGTTTACATTATAGTCACAAAATTTTTTTTTAAAGTTTTAATGTACTCAACTTTGAACATTCACTTGTCAGGGAATTTGAAAATTCAGGCATTTGTTTTTATTATTAGCGTAACTGACTTTTCTTGCCATAGCCTTCTATTCTTACATGCCTTTCTTGATAATTTGTTTCATTAATTGCTTATAGTGATTCAAAGCACTGATAGAGTTCCTTTATGCCATACTCCTGCATTCCTATCCTCAGTCCATGTTTTATTTTTCTCTGCAGGGTAATTTTTTTGCTAGTTTCTTGTTGGGTTGGAGCATCACGTCTTTCGCAGGGGTTTGTGCCTACCCTTTTGACACACTACGACGGAGGATGATGTTAACATCTGGACAGCCAAATAAGTATCGTAATGCATTGCATGCTTTTCATGAGATCGTGCGACAGGAGGGTTTCTTTGCTCTATTTCGTGGAGTCACTGCAAATATGCTTCTTGGTGTGGCAGGAGCTGGGGTGCTTGCGGGATATGATCATCTGCACCGAATCTCTTCCAGACTTGGTCTCTATAATGAGTCAAAACAGGGAGTTTTGAAATGATAGTCTGAATTATGGAGATTTTATGGTGGCCAATCGATTCAAATTGAATCACTGTGCTCCCCTGGGCTGCAAAGGCTGTCCCTCAACTTGCCTTTTTACATGATTACCTGAAATTCATAGGTTTCCTCTGTATGATATACGAGGTCAGGTTTGAACTATTATTTGAATTTCAATTTGATTATTGTGCACTTTGAATAGAATATTATTTACAGACCACAGGGGATGATTTTAAATTTGATGCATTCTCACATGTTTTACTTTTTTGTGCTTGAAATTTTTTGTTCATTTGTTGTATCGAAATTTCTTAATATAAGTTTTTATAATAAAAGCACCCTTTAATTGTTTCATTTTGCAAGTGAAATTCAAATCTTGATGATCTTATTTTGAAAATAAGCCGTGTGACTCCTTACAATTTTTTATATTTTATATTGACGATCATATTTTGAAGAAAACCAAATCTTGAGGCCAATCTAGTGCTAGTGTATTGTGACAAAAGGATCATTTGCTTCCTAAAGTCTGTTTGCTATGAGCTCATAATCATGGATCCGTCATCAGATGACGACACCGCCTTACCTCCTCAGTTTCTCTTTTCATCTGTACCTCAGAGTTAGAACTCAGAAAATGAGCTAAGGTAAAAGTTTATATTGCGGGTCTCCTTTATTCTGATTAAAAACATAACTAGATTACCCTTGCCATGCTTTGCACGGGAAGGATTCTTTTAGTAAGTAGAATGATTGAATTGAATTAAAATAAAACCAGAATGATAGGCTCAAGCAAACAGTAATAGCTAAGTAGAAAGAGAGCCATCCATTTTCCAGCTTCATCTTAGCTTGTGCCTATTTGTGGGTCTTGCAAAATGATGGCAGAGGAAATGATATTGGAAGGAGGGGGATGGGATGGTCATGGGAAAGAAGTTTCACATGTCACTGCGAATCACAGATGAGATGAGATACATCTGGAAGAAGAAACAGGCAAATGTTTAATATGGGAAGCAGCCTCACCTAGATTGGACGCCATTGGAGATTATAAGGGGACTAAAATGGGATTCAATCAAAATATTTGATAGTTGAGATTACAAGGTTACAAAACGACGCTGTTTTTCCTCCGCGCATGCCGTGCATGGAGTAGCTTCAAACACTGAATCCGGATGCTATAAGATTCACATTTAATAACACTTGGAGAGCCAGTCTTCTGATCACAAGCTAAACTTTCAATCATAAATTCGGCATTGATACTCTGTGCTAACTGTAAAAGGAGATTTTATTTATTATAAGAAAGAGAAACATACATAATTGAGAAACCTTGATGGATATATCGAACCTATGGAAGTCATTTTCCAAGTAGATTCTATGTATTTGTACAAAGTATAAAATAAGTTGTAGTATTCACGGCACGGTTCGTGAATAGTGTGACTGGATACACTCTTTCTGTTTTATATATATATATATATATATATATTTGATTGATGATTATGAAACATTAGGGGAAACAAGTATAATAGATAATGTGAGTGATGATTAATCAGTTTAATTGCAATTAAGCTCTCCTTCCACCAGTACCACTTTCTCGTTGGCTGTTAAAGTAAACGGCAGCAACTGGTAATCCAAGATTATAAAGCTCAGCAAAATCTCTGGTATTGAAATTTTGACGCCATCCAGGAGCATACACCGTTTGCCTTCCCAATTGCTGAAACAATACAAACACGTAACGATGAATCCCCGTCGTTGGTCGCGGACCCTCGTAGCACACGATCTCTTGTCCTGTAAAATCCCATTCATTATGATTTATTATATAAACATATATGTAAATTTCATTCACAAGAATACACCTCCACGTGCTGCATACGGAACTTAAAAATAAAAATAGCGTTTAAGGAACTTTTATATTTATTTTTACGACAGGAACTTGAAAAAAAAAGTTAAAATTGATGGCCCATAAAATTTCAAACTACGAGGTGATTTTTTTTATAATACAAAATAAACCTTTATAATTCGGAAAAATAAATTAATTTAATTTACTATTTTAGTTAGTTCAGTATCATTTAACACAAATACTAATTTGACAACGATATGAAAGTTGAGATTAGAAGTTAGAACCAAAGGTTATGTATAACGTATACTTACCGAAGTGTGCTCCTGTAGTTGCAGGTATATCAGTGACCAACCTGTGGGCATCCATTTCAAAAAAGAAAAATACACATTTAGAAAGCGAAAATGCTTTTACGTATCTACATGCAACATATCCCCACCTACAAATGTGAGAATCAGGGAAGAACGTTTTTTTTTTAAATAAAAAATTTAGATGTGTTGCCTCTAAAGCTCAATTGTTTAAGTCTCATGGTTCAAGAAACACTTATAAAAATCCTTATAAAGTATCTGTCAATAAAATTCTCTTATATCCAAAATAGAATTTGAAGCCACTCCTTCCTCTTAGTGTGCATTTTTTCACCATTCTAATTAATTGTTATCTTTCTTTGTACTTTATCTTTCAGCTCTCCCCTTTTTATTTTTCGTGAAATAACAAATTTCACTAGTAAACAAAGTACACATTACATGTTTAACATGTATATATATATATATATATATATATACAAATATGGAACCTTTAGTTAGTCAAAAAGAAATGATTGTCTTTTGCAGAAAAAAAAAAGTGAAAAGATATGATTGTCAGATGTTCCTTCCTTTTCAAAATAATTATTATTTTGAGATTTTTTTCTTATTTAAAAATAATTATCACTTTACAATTAAATTAAGAGTATATTAATTATATTTACATAAATTTGCTCTTTAATAATACAGAAAGGAAAAAAGCATAAAGGAATAGTACTACATAATTAATAAAGGTATTAGAGTAACATGCAATTAAATTTTGTTAATTTTTAAGCAATTTATTAACTTAATTTCTTAATTTGTATGTATAATTTCAAAACAACAATTATTTTGAAATGGAGAAAGTACCATTTTGACCAACTCAATTTAAGCTGAAATAATAAAGAAGCTATATCTTCATTAATCCCCCATAGGAGGAATGAAGATTTTCGTGGCTAAGTATTTGTATCTGATCCTGGACAAATTACTAGTTACTAATGGCTTATAGAATCCTGGATGACAATTAACTCCATGGTTAGATGTTTACCAGTTTAGTATATATATATTTTGCGGGGGAAAAAGATCATCATTTATTAAATTGCCTCAAATTAAATTTACGTTAACAGTAATATATTGTAGTGTCTTATAAATTCTAAGAACATTCTAACAATTTTAAAATTTGGAACTTGGAACTCTTTGATCATTTTTGTCTGCTTCTGAGTCAGATGTGTGCCAGAGTAAGCCATGCAACAGGTGATAACTGATAATTAGATAACAACAACAACGATGATGATGAGAAATAGAGAGTGATCACGTGATGGCTCACCAATGCAAGTACTCTCGTAAGTTTGGGTCACTTGGGCTAGGTGCATCAGGGTCGACCATGACCTGCATAATTAATTATACAGTGTAATGATTTCACTTAATAATTACTTAAACTGAGAAACCATTTAACCACCGTTCGTACGTACGTGGAACCAACAAGTAAGCTATGTAGCTAGCTCGGTGAAAAAGACGATGGAAGTGAGAATATTCCCACGTGTGGAGTGGGCATGCAGGGACCAATTAATATTAATAGTATCGACAATAACACAAGAAAATGAAAATGAAAACGAAAAAGAAACGGAGATATATATATATATAATGAGTGTATATGCGTATACCAGAGTGTAGAAGGTACGGAGGTCGTGTCCACCAATTTCGACCCTGGGCTGGTTAACTGCCTGAGAGGGTTTGAACTCCCGACTGTTGAGGACCTCTCTGTTATTGGGGTAGATGACCCTCATGGATACCGTCCTGGTAAAGGGATCCAATACATCTCCTATCACTCTCCCTACTACCAGAGGATCCATTTCTCTTCTCATTCTTTTTATAATCCCCTATATGTCCTACAAGCCCTACCCTTCGTTATCGTGCTAGCTGCTACAACCTCCTAATTAATTAATTCTCTTTCCTCCAACTTGTTATCCACCATAAGCCCACATGAACCTCTATTTATATCTGATTTCCCCCTCTTAACTTCAACATTTGCTGTCAGTAGATTCTGCATTTCTTCCTTTAATTTTCTTTCTAACTTTTTTCCCATTGACTTTTTTTAATCATGTTTGTCCCATATTCTTTAGAGAAAGCTTAAAAAATTATGTTTTCGGAAATAATAAAAGTAAATTACTCTCATTATTTAAAAAAAATTATATATATATATATATATATACACTTTACTTCAGTTTTAAATTATCTGACTAAATTATTCTTTATAAATCAAATATATATTGGATTTTTTTTCCAACAATTAGAGGTTATGTTTTCTTTAAGAATAGGATGCCACATCCACATAAAGCTTAATTTCCAAGTAATAATTTTCTCTATTCACAAGATACATTTTAAACCTTTTTATTCAAATTGATATATCTATTCACTGTTAATAATTGCGAATCGGATTTTTTAAATCTGCATAATATTTTTTTATGTACTTGCAGATTTTAATTTATTGGTCAACCATTCTTTTAAGGTTTGTTTAAATATAAGCTGTAATTAGTAGATTTTTCTCACCATCATATTTATTCTTTTTGAGCGAGCACCAAGTCGACTATTTGTCAGGTAAGTTAATAATTGAGGACTATGTGGAGAATGCTATGAAAGAGCAAAGCACATAGAAATTAAGTTGCAGAACAACGTGAAATTGTTTAGGGTGATGGGTTTGTGTGTGATTGGAAAGCATGTATATACAGTAGGAGCGTGGGGAGGGGGAAAATTTAACAAACAAGAAATGAAGGTTTGTCTGTGGGGAGATTGAAGCAGCGGGCGACACCGCATTACTGAAATGACATCCATATGCTTAAGCAATAATGGGAATCAACTAACTTCACCCGTTTCTCTATCCCACAAAAATGGCAATCCAAACCCATACCATTCCTTCCCAATCATGTTTCCACGTGTCTCCCATTCATTAGTCAAGGCCTCACGTACCTTATTCTTAATCTCCATGCCTCCATTTTATCTCATTTATTCTTATATATTCTGCTTTCACTTTTACTATATTTTTAGAATTACTATATATATATATATATATATGACCTCTCATTTTCATTGTCATCTCAACTGTTCAAAAGACTCTTGCATCCATCACCCCAATGGTGACATTTCCAAAACATTTAGCCTTTAAAATTATGCACACATCTTTAAAAAAATTTAATAATTTAAATTATAATAAAATATAATTATACTTGATTATAAAATGTCTTCATATTAAGTTTTTTTTATTATTTTTCAGGAATTCTCTCTGCATGAAATTATGAATCAATAAAAAAGAATTAATATTTTATTGAAATATTTAAATAATATATTATAAACCAAAACAAAAATCAATTCTAACCTTTTATTGTAGCTTCCTATTTGTTGAAACTTTATATAACAAGAAGGTAATAGGTGATGCTAATAATAAAGATACTCCTTCCTATCCTTTTTATTAGTCACGCTCTAGAAGATTTTAATAGTCATATATATAAGTCATCTTGTATAGGTTTCTGAAGTATTAATTACTTTATTTTAAAAATATTTTTATTTAATTATTAAAGAGAAAACATATTGTTTAAATTTATAGTATTTATGAGAGGATAAAGATAAAAATTATATTATTTTAAGATAATTTTAATAATATAATAACTTTTTCTTAATTTCAATGAGATAATTAAGAATGGCTTATATTAAATATTGAAAAGGTACCTGTGTTTGGGTTTCAGCTCAGCTGCGTGATGCCTTAAATACTTTTATGTAGAGTAGTTGTGGCTTGATAACAATTCCAATACCGGTAAGCATATCCACATAATAACTTTTTAACAAGGCAATTAATTGGGCAACCTCTGCGCGTGTGTACTGAAAATTCTACCGTGTTCATTAATTCTACATTGATGCAACGTGCACTTCAAGATCACTTTTACTCCCTCCTATTTTTTTAAAGTAAATTATTTCTAATTAACTCATCAAAATTAATAAAAGCTTATTATATCATTAAAGTTATCTTAAAATTAATATGTTTTTCATTTTTATCCTATAATAAATACTACAAATTTAAATTATCTATATTTTCTCATGATTAAATAAGAGTTTTTTAGAAACAAAGTAACTAATATTCCAACAACTCAAAGAATGTGACTTACCGTTAGAATCATAAAAAGTTTTTAGAATGTGACTAATAAAAAGAATCGGAGGGAGTAAGTTTGAACTAAACTAATTATACCTGGGATGCAAGGGATCCTCATATTGATCTCGAGATTCAAAGAAAAAAAAAAGATATGTCTTCTTGTTTGTGCAACATTTTTTTTCTTAATGAAAATTTTAAGTGAGGTGGGCCTTACAACTTATTACATGGTTACTTATTAATATACTTACAAATTACCTACCAAATCAATAATGGGATTTGAACATATTCCCTTCTATCCATAATACTCAATTCGATCCTTAACATAAGAGTGTTTTAAGAAACATTTTTAGTTTTTAATATAAAAGTCTTCTCAAAATTTAATGAGCATTAATGTATGATTTCCAAAACGCCTTTGATACTTGTAACTTTATCTCTTTAAGTATTAATATAAAATAGAAATTAATGACTTTTATTAAGGGTATTTTAGGAATGTTACGATAATTTTTGACAAATTCAATGTTTTCAACTAATTTTAACTACTCACCTTAATTAACGTGATTTTAATTAAAAAAACTCTTATAAAAAGAATAGAAAAAAGTATAAGGCATTTTTAACAATTTCACGCATTTTAAAAAAATTATGTTACATCTTTAGAGTACTTCTAAAAAAAAGCCAAAAGTTTCATTTTTATCCTATTTATTCCACTCTATTACATTTCTCTAATACAAATTACAAGATTAGTCATTAAATGAATGATGGGTAAAAAAAAACAAATTAGTATGGAATATCTTATATTATGAATTAAGAAAAAACCTCTCATGATATGGTATGAAGATAGTACATCCTTCTATGACATGTGCCAACTCTTTTGTCACTTAATTTCTTGACGTTTGTCATACAAAAATATTTTGCTTCTTGCTGAAAATTATACTTTTCACACATCTTTTTGTGGTTAGTATTTTAAGACTTGAAAAGTGAACTTGACCAATAATATCAAAGGAATTATTTCCAATTTAAAATTAAAGGGTCTTTTAAAATCTTTAGTTAATTCAAAATATAAGCTGTTATGTTAATTTTTAGTAGTAATTTATATTTTTATTCTTATTAAAAGCCCAACATAAATCAAAGAAAGTATCTTTACTAATTGGTTGCTTTTCTAATCCCGGATTAGGAGAATGGAGTCCATAATTGATAATTTAAGATGCTCCCACTTTATATCGTGGAGGGTATGTTGGGGAATTGAAGGTTGATCATTATTGGCCGAGGAGGAAGAGGAACTTTTGGAAAGCTGATATTGCTGTCGAATGAGAGGAGGGGGCAGGAGGAATTTGAAAAAGACGAGGAGAGGATCCCCTTCTCCTCATTTTCGAATTAATAATCAACACGTGGCGTACTTCGCTTTCATTCTCATATCTTTTGAGTGGACTGGGCCATTAATTAAGGAATGAAGATAGAAAAAGGAGGAGAATATTCCGATCCATATATACATCGAATTCTTCATTCATTCTAAATGGAGGAGGCAGCTCAATCAGGATGCCTTCGATTGTTTCCTAGTAATCATGTCATCGAAATAGGGTGGAGAAAGAAAAAGAACAGATGCGAGCAGAATCTAATTCCATGTTTGATTCTTGTCATTAAGCTAATGGAAAGAAAAGGTGTCTAAATATAAAAACAAAATCCGAGACCAGGAGGCATGAATGCATATAGTCTTTAGAGAACCTTCCATATTCGGAAAAGTTCTATCTTCATCCAAAATTAGGATTTCTACTTTCTATATGTCTGACGGAAAATATTACAAAGCATATAAATCATTGTCGAATAAAATTGTTAAAATAGATTTTTTTTCTTAATCTCACAGTTTGAATCATATATTTCATATGTTCACACTTCGTTGCTTCATCTTCACAAATTTAATTAACTTGCCAGTGCCACTCCCTTCAAACACGTGGATCAAGTTGGCCGTTAATTTTCTCCTACAGATACAAGCGAGTTGGTGAGAGTTGAAGACATAGGAGTTGACTCATCTACGTACATACATAAAATTGGTGACTCAGTTGACTTAGGAACCAATTCACGAGTTCGACTTCGCCCAACAAATTGGTGAACTTAATTTCACTAATCTAACCCAATGTAACAAAATTTTTTGGCCTCAACCTATGCATGTTCATAAATTACTTCCTCAAATCTCAAATATAAGGGGGGAAAACTACTTTATACATATCAATAAAATTAGTTAAACTCATTTAATTTATAATAAAATATACATTTTTTTAAAATTTCCTTCAATTAATGATATTTTATTTTAGACTAAATTAATCAATGCTCATTGATAATGGGTATTTTTTGAAATATTACATTTATTACTACAAAAATCCATACTTTTTCTCGTATATTTTTTTTGGATTAAATTCTCTTATATTTTGAATCAACCTTTTCCTCCAAAATTTACTTATATTTAAAACTGGGAGGGGGGAGTAGTTCATTTCATTGAGGCTAGCTAATTCAACAATTCTAATGAGATATATGTAATTCAAGCTGTACAATTTCTTTTTGTCACCCATTATATATAGCCACACTTGATCTTTAATTATTGTTGGTGCATACTACCATTTAAGTGCCATCGAAGGACACATGTGTGACAGATGAAGGAATTTTGGCACATAGATAAACTATGCTGGCTAATTAAAATTAAACAATATCTGTGTACGTACATGGACATTTCTAATCCCACCATCCCCGTTGTCTAGAAAACTCTAGCATTGTAAGTCTTGATTTAAGAGGTGAATATCAATTTTTTTAGAAAAAATTAAAGCAAGTCATATATGTATTTTTCGCATGCAGACTTAATAATGGCTAATTAGTATACTATGTATAGAAAGCAAATGAATTAATAAACTGTTGAAGGTCAAAGCTGTACATCTTTTGATGGTGGGAATAGATGGGGAAGGTAGAGGGAAGTGAGAGAGAGATAAGAAAGGAATTTTAAAATGAGGAAGCCCCATGGAACTAGATACTTGTCGGCAACTGAAATCCTGGAACCTTCATTTTAATTTATGCACACACATTTCCTGCAATCCCCTCCAATTAATCACGACAGGTGGTGGGAAATTTTTATTCATTTATTTGTTTAAAAAACAACAACAAAGATTATGGAAATGTCATGATTTACCCTTGTAGCTATGAATTACTATGGACGATATTAAAATATCCGAGCAAGCGAATTAAGGTGTGGTGTACCTTACAGCGTCTTCTCCACGCACACGTGACAGCACCACAAAATCCCCCATTAACCATCCATATATATATATAAACATATCTCTCTGCTCACGTAATGTTGGAATTTTTTCTCTGGCTAAGGTGGTCCTACATGATCAACAACGCAAGATATATATGTATAATACACACACACTAATACGTACCTTATGATGGTAATCCTTGTCCAAAACTATCCTTACCCGCGGGAAGAGAACCCAAATCCAATCGAGTCATTCCCCTGAACGTTTGAATTTCTGTTCTCCAAGGTCATACTATGAATATTCTTTTTTTGATTTTTGTTTTTATAAAAAGAAAAAAACAGATACAGATCGAGCCTACACTTCTTACAAAAGCTGATAATTATTCTACTATTGGGGTCCCCTTATTGGTGATTAGGGGTGAAAATAAATCAAATCTCTTATCAAGGCCTATAGCCTAATATGTATAAGATTTGGTCTATTTAATTAGATAGATTAGACTCACACCTCTAACCAGTTAAATAGGTTTGACCTGAAACTTGTCAAGTCATGTTTGTTTACATATATTTTTTTTAATTTTATATTATATATATAATCATATATAATAAACTATAAAATATATATATACAATGTAAATTAGTTTCATTTTTATTACAATATAATATTACATTTTATTTTCACTTTAACTCTGCTGTACCCTTCGCCCTCTACCTCTATTTTCATTTTTCAATTTACTCACTCTCACAAACCCTAAAAAGAAGTAGAGAACCCTTCTGGCCGCTGGTACTGCTCCTCCATCTTCCATCGATCGGTATTGCGCCACGATTCCTCTTAGTTGGTCTCTCTCTCGTCTTCGAACATTCCACGCAGTAGTCTCTCTCCCATCTTCGAACAGAGTCGCGTCTTCACTCTTGAAGCTCAATCAGCGGACGGCTATGACTTTGCTTTGGTCGAGCTTCAAAGCTTCCAAAGCCTTCAGATATAGTATGATCCTTACTCTCTTGTCTCTCTATTTTGGATTGTGTTTCTTGTATTTGCGACACCTCTTGTTTCAGTTTCACTATTGCCCTATTTCTCAATGATTGCTTGCAATTTTGTTACTCTCTCGTCTCTCTATTTTGCTTCACATAAACTGAGCTAGTGAGCTGTTCAAATTTTGTTAACATAAATGTACCATTTGTGTGTGTGTGTGTGTATATAGTAGTGCTGTTTTTTAGTTAATATCGAGTTGCTTAGGATTGTATCAGAAACAAGAAACAAATGTTGTATTTGAAGATAGCCTCTTCACCTAAAAAAATTATAGGATGTGATCCCAAACTCAATAGAAAATCGGATTTCTATTTTGTAGTTAATTTCTGCTTTTTGTTTTTGGAAGAATTTACTGTGTATGTGCGTGAATGTACAAAACTCCATAATGAGTTCATGTGCTTCATTTTTGACATATATTTGTCTCCCAGTTTGTTTATACAAGGAGCTGAAGAAACAATGAAACATGTTCTTTTGATGTCTAGCTTGATGAATTGGATAATAATTAAACTATGGAGGTTACATAGACGAAATTTGCTTCAGTTTGCAATTGTGGATTGTGTTGAGTTTTTTACTTCTAATTCTAAGTTAGAAAAATTGTAGTTTATCACCTACATGTAACTATTAATTTATTAATAAAGTATATATGTTATATGTGTAGGTCAAGTCTATCTACCGGCAACTAACAACAACACAATTGAATCCATTACTCGAAAGCAAATAAATGAGCATGTTTCAACTAGTTCAAGTCAATTTCATGGTACTAACACTCTTACAACCACTGAACTGAACATGAAGAGATACTTGGGGTGGTCAAGATTCTCACTTCTGTTTCATTTCAAGATTGATGTGAAATTCCTCACATTTAGTTCTCTGAAAGATTCATTATTTCAAGAATAAGGAATGATCTTTTTCTTTATGGAGTTTAGCTGTCATGCCACGGTTTACAGTTGCATTCCTATGCATTCATTTACTGCCATATGCTTCTTTATAAATTTTGTTGTTCTGCTATATATCTTGATATATGTGTGTGTGCTTTATGTGTTTCTAAATTCTTTTTCGGGTGCAAGAAAATATCATGATAGTGATCAACCACAGAATGATGGTGATCAAGAAAATATTTTGCTGGTTTGCTATCTTGATACATAATTCGTTTATTGCTATATCTAATTTGTAGGTAATGCTTCGTTAGTATTCAGATGCCATAAAATTAATTTGTAAATGCGAAGAGCAACCCCAATAAACATCTGTTCAAATTATATGGATTGTAGGATTTTATTATTTTATTTTTACTTTTGGCCATGTATATATTTTTCTATACAGTAAATGGAATAAATGTCTCTTCTTATTGCATTATTGGTATTTTTTTAGCTGATTTAAAATTGTGATGTAAGTAATCTTCAAGCCTATTTGAAAACATATTAAATTAATAAGCTTTTAAATAAACATCAGGATAAGTCATACTTTTCGCAGGTCTAGATCTGAGCCTTAAAAAAGGACTTTCTGTAGGCTAATAGATTAGACTCAAACTTAAATTCTACATTGTAGGTCTGACATATTTAGATAAAACCTAGTCTGACATGACTTATTATTTTCATCCTTATTAGCAAACTCTCTAATTTAATTAATTAGTTGTAATATACTAAATCACAAAAATAAATAACAAGACTTGTCTGTTGTCACAATAATCCACACCCTCCCACTGTTATGCTAACGAATTTATAGTATGCTTGATAGAAAGAAAATATGTTTTAAAAAATGGAAAAAAAAAATCTATCTTAATTTATTTGATAGTCAATTCTAATTCTTTTATTAGAAAACTCAATGTGTTTGGTAATTAATAATAACTTTTTCATTAGAAATTAAATATATTAAAACTGATTCTCTCTCTTTGAAACTCACTTTCTTTTTACCAAATATATAGCATTATATTTGTCCATTCTCCCTAATCTTCCATGCTGGTTTTTTTTGTTTTGGGTAAACATGTTCGTTTCCATATTCGGTTGCGGCACCTGACTGAATTAGCCATTCGATCGGTTACCCATGTTAGATGGGCCTGGGTCTGGACCCATCATACCATTAATTTGTACTTTAATTTAATTCATCATCTCCGGGGAAAAGTAGTCGGAGACTTCGTGGCATTCTCCAAGTCTTGAGGCGCAATGATATGATAAATAAGCCATTTAGCTTATACTAAAATGTTGTCATTTTCAACTTTGGTAAAATAAAAAAATAAATAAATGTTCCCATGCATTTTCAACGAAGTTCCTCAGTCTATAAATTCTTGATGTCCGTATTCTGTAAGTAAGCATTAATTAATATTAAACGGTGGCATGTGAAACAAAGGCTAGGTATCTGATGTCAAACTCAAATCAAAACCATATTTACCAGCAGGTGGAGTAAAAGTCCCATTACTTTTTAACTAGCTAGCTAGGGATCAAAATGTATATGTGGAGTTCATCCGAATATTGGTTGCACCTTCGTCTCGTGCGCTATTTATTTATTTTGTGGTCGCCCAAAGATATTTTATCCAGAGCACAGACAAATTAAAGAGATATTCTGTTCCAGCTTTGAGCTCTGTGGCTACAAATTCAGTAGTAAGACTAGGAAGTGGGAATCTTTGTGTTTACTTTGCGACCGTGTACTTCAAGGCAATCCACAGTCGTTTATCTTTTCAGATATTTTGAAAGTGCACTAAAATGAATATGTTGTATATTTGCATGAAACTTGAAATGAGCGTATTCAGGCTTCTTTAATAAGCACTATAATTTTTAATATTTTTGGATGGATCTTTGTGGTTGGCCGGTCTCTGTAGTGGCTTTTTGGTATGTCCTCAGTGACATTCCATAATATGCTTTCGGTTCCAGAGTTGGCACCTCCATCCCTTCTTCTTTCTTACCAATATATCAATAAACAGATTTTTATAGTTTAAAAATTTTAAATCCATCCCCTTTCTTTTTTTTAAAAAAAATAAATATGACAAACATGATTTTGAGTATAATAAATATAGGGGTTTTTTGAATAAAATGAGGAATCAAATTATACATGCTTGTTGGTTGTGACAAGATTTTGAATTTTACTTTTTTTCTTTATTTTAAATTGAGACAATTTATGTACAACTCACACACCATAAGTTTGAACTTGTGACCTTCCACACCAAAGGAAGGATTTTAGATCTCCTCCGGTGCCACAACGGCAACATGCTATTGATTTTGAATTTTACTTGATGACTTGCGCATATATATTATGCCACATATTAAAATCATAATCACGTTGTTGGCAAAAGAAAAAACAAAAACACAGTCAGCTTGGATTGTTGTATAGGTTAAGATCAGCATGGGTTAAAATAAATTGTTACGAGCCCATGGGCCAACTGAAGCCCTTCTTATTTCCACCGAGGACAGGGGCCTGAGCCCATTTGCTTAAGACTTCTGTGGATGCCGGTCTTCCCAATGCAATCGCCCACCGGTGTAAACAAAACCCCACTGCTTTGCTTCACCCGAAAAAAAACAACACACCGCTTTGAAGCTGAGGGAAAGAATCAGAGAAACAACACAATTGAGAGAACAGAAGTTTTAGAAGTGTCTGTGAAGTTTTCTCCTTACGCTCTCCGTTCCTCCACATGGTTCATGCCCCTTAACGGCGTCTCCGCCATCGATCAAGTGTCGGTCCGCAGAACGTGAACGTCCTCCTCCCCAGCTCGCACCTTATGAACTCGGTGTCAACCACCCTGAGACTGTGAAGGATCGAAGAATCCCCACCCTACTCATGATAGTTTGGTGCTCCCATTGAACATATCTCCCCTTTTACCTATCAAGTATTAGTGTTTACTTGATGAACATCAATTTTAAGTACTTCAAGGTTCCATTCAATTTCCTTAATTTGCTGAATGCATATCTTATGAAATCCTTAGTTACATTAAATATCTTCTTTCTGTGGTCATGACGCATTTTATGTTGATGAACTATTGTTTTGCACCTTTTTTATGGGTTGAACATATGGTAATTTTTTTGAATATGCTGGTTCCTTCATCAATCATATGATGTCTAACAATGTCTGTTACTTTGCCTCAGCAAGAAAAATGGTGGACAATATGAGAGCCACACAGGCTTCACTGTTCCAAGATTATATCGAGTTGTTCATGGCATTGATGTTATATATCCCAAGTTTAATATTGTGTCTCCAGGAGCTGACATGAGCTTATATTTTCCATACTCTGTCAAAGAAAAGAGGCTTCCTGCTGTACATGCATGGTCCAATTAAGGAGTTGATGTACGGAGGTGAACAGAATGAAGAACACATGTGAGTATCTTCCAATAAAGTTGACATTTTGGTCGGTCGTTAAAGAGACATTTGTTTTTCTCTTCTACTTTCTTTACATTGAAATTATTTCAGAGCATCATCAACTCCTTGTTCATCTCGGAGATCGTTATTTTAATTTGGCAGTAGGCACATCACTCACTATCTAGTGAACTAACTCCAAAGAATTCTATCACTTCAGTGTCTGTTCTAAGAAATATATGTAAATGTAAACAATGCATTGACATTGGCCTTCCCCGGCGCCCTTGCAAAGTTGAGTAAAAATTGCTCCCAATTTTAAAATGGCGCTATTTTAGTCGCTTAAGTTGATATGTCAATAAGGTTGTAGACTTTGTAGTTAATTAATAAGAAAGTTCACTTGCTTATATATAGTTTCACCTGTTCTGAATATATAGCTTTTTCAGAAAAATCAAGAATCTTCGATGCTGTTTCGTCACCTCTTGTCGTTTCTCTTATTCGGATAAAGTCAATTCCCCTGGCAGTGGATGTGGATTAGCAGCATTGGACCTGCTTCTTGAAAGCACAGAAAAAAGTTAGCACGGTCTCTGGAAATTTCCTCAGCTTCTTCCACATATGTACGTACAACATATTAACTTAGGAAATTGGGAGATATTGAAGTCGTGTGAAGAACAAGCACACTTAGGAAGCTTGGACATATAGTAGATGAAATGATAGGTAGCGTGAAGCGTGAGCCAGTGAATAGTGAGATGCAGGGTTGAGTTGAGCGAGTCTTGTGTGTTCTGTGTCAGTGTGATGTGAGCATATCAAGTGCTTCGAATATAGATTGTTTTGTTTCATTTGTCAAAACTCAAGCTCTCTCCCTCTCTCGAACGGGACAGATATTCAAAATAAATGATCAATACATAATTTCAAATATTTTAGTTTAAAATTTTAATCTGGCATAAAAAATCTCACATATAAGGGATGCAATGCAATTTGCACTAACGTTAAGCTGCCCAGCTGATATGAACTTTTTTAACTAATTCAACAGAAATTACTTACTATAACAGGATCCAAAAATTGTTCACTAATTAAACTTTTTAAAGTCAGTGTTTAAAATTTGCTAAAAAAAATATATGCATAAAATTTAAAAAATATGACATACTGTTTATAATTTATAAATATTTTGATTTATTATATATTTTATATGAGAAAAAATAGCTTTATTATTTAATATTTCCTTAAATCCAAAATATAAGCCTATTTTAAAGTTATTTTTTAAAATATAAATCTCATTTAATAATTTTTAGATATTAAATTTTATTTTTTTATTTTATTCTTATTTATAATTAAATATAAAAAAATAGATTTTAAATATATTATATTAAATAGGGGTACTATTAGAAAATAATATTTTTTTTTATAAATTTAATAAAAAATCATTATTTTTAATTTCTGCATAATTAGTTATAATTTTATATCATAATATTTTTTGTATTAATCCTTTGTCCGGTGACTGACACATTTGTCCCGTGGCTTCCAATTTCAAGAGACAGCGCATTGAAAGGGACCTTAAAGATATCTATTTTTTCCTCCGGTGATGTCAATGAAGAGGCTGTCCTTGTTGCCACCGAAATCTAACTAAATTAATTTTCTCCATTTAATTGCCACCGAAAATATTTATATCTAATTACATTCCAAGTAATAAATTATTTGTATTGAATCATTTTAAAATAATTCTAAAATTTAAAAATTTTAATATACAAATATATTTATATAACTTAATTAATTTTCTCCATTATCTTTCAAAGCAACGAAATCTAATTTGTATTCTCTAAAAGATTTAATGAAATAAAATAGAAAAAATACAAAAAAATAGTGAATCCCACGTACACATGGACATGAGCAAAGATTGGAAGATACTATTAATCTTTTATTTTAATTATAAATATAAAATCTTTCATAATATATAATATAATATTTATTATATATTTTAAAAATATTCTTATTTAATGTATTAAAAAAATATAAATAATTTTAAAAAATATTAAATTTTTTAAAAATAAAATAATTAATTAATTTCAACTCCATTTTAATATCTATAATTAAATTAGAAGCTTCTTTGTGTTGTATAATGAATTTGGGAGTTAGTACTGTTTTTCTGACCAGTACCCATGACTTACTTCAAATTCAAATAATCGGATTCGATAAAAAGTTAAAAACACAGGACTTTTTTTTTTTCCACGATAAAATCACAGGACGTTCCCATTCTTCCTCGACTTCCGTGACATATTCGTTATCTACATTCCCGGTGAGGTGGATTACTCGATCATTGATTCTGCCATTGTGCTCAAATTCCAGGTCGGATATGGCAAGGAGTACATCTGAGCTTGTCCACCAAGTGAACCCGGCTAAGGAGTTCAATCTCAGCGCCTTGTTTCGCTATGCGGCCGCCAATATCTCAGGCTTCCCTCATTCTCCCTCTCACTTCATTGTCTCCCAGGTCGGTTCCTTACATGTTTCATGTTTTCGTGTTTTGGGGTTTGCTTCTTTTATGTTGGTATTTGGTAATTGTCCTGCTGATTGACTTTTCATTCTCGTGTAAACTGTAGTTTGGGCATGGCCAATCGAACCCCACCTACTTGCTGGAAGTGGGTTCAAGGGATGCGGTGAAGCGTTATGTACTAAGGAAGAAACCTCTGGGAAAATTGTTGGCATCAGCTCATGCCATCGACAGAGAATTTCAGGTGTTTTTTATGGGGGGTTGATACTTTGTCGTGCTTTATGTTAATGTTTCCTTGCAATTCTTCTTTTTTGCATTGTGGAATCACTTTCGTGTTGATGCCAGTAATTAGAAAACTAACAATACGGTTGAATAGATTGCATGGTATTTAAGACATTCTTACGTCCCTTGTCTTGTTCACTGTTGGGAATTGTAAGACATGGTATCATTACGTTTACTAAGTAGCAGTTTCTTTTTTGTCTGTCCATGTTCAGGTTCTCCAGGCGTTAGGCATTCATACTCAAGTTCCAGTTCCTAAAGCTTTCTGTTTTTGCGATGATCCAAGTGTAACTGGAACAGCTTTTTACATCATGGAATATTTGGAGGGACGCATATTTATTGACCCCAAGCTGCCGGTATGATTGTTGATTTGTCTTTTATCTTCTATCTTTTTGTCTAAACTTTCCGTTGGTTCATTAGATTTGGTTATCATTTCTTACATTCTCACTGTAAATTCCAAATTACCATCAGCTTGACCGCTAAATTATGTTAATGTATTACTTTTAGGGCTTGGCACCAGAAAGGAGGAAGGCAATTTACCGAGAAACTGCCAAAACTTTAGCTTCCTTACATTCTGTGGATGTGAACTCCATTGGACTGGGAAAATATGGGCTGCATAACAATTATTGTAAAAGACAGGTAGATTAGTTATAAATGATTTCAATCTAAAATGATTATTTATGTTTGGTCAAGATTATGCCTTAAAATGTGTTAAGCACAAATTGGCTTGCATTAAACAGTTATTACGGTACAACATACAAAAGAATTTGCAGAAGTGCTTTTTGTTGAGTTATTTAAAAGGTTGAGCCCCCCCACCCACTTAACTCTTGTAATCAGGGCCATTTTCCCCTTTTCGAAATTACAGTTTCTGTTCCCATCCCCAGAATTGTACTGGAATGAAAAAGGGATAGGATTAATTTTAATTTTTATCAACTCTATAGGACTTATTGATGCTCTATTAATGTTAGGTTGAGAGGTGGACTAAACAATACATTGCTTCCACCAGTGAGGGTAAGCCTCCAAGTAATCCTAAAATGTTTGCACTGGCTGACTGGCTTTGCCATCATATTCCACTTGAAGATTCTTCTGGAGCAACAGCAGGGCTAGTCCATGGAGATTTCCGCATTGATAATCTTGTATTCCATCCCACTGAGGTATGATGCATATAATATGAATACTCACTTTTCTTCAATTTTTAGTTAATAAAAATGTTGTTATTTGTTCAGGTCATGGTCAAAGTTAGATGAAAGACAGAAATTTCACTCTATATAGTGTCAAGATTAGCAGTGCAACAACATCTTAAACCCTGAATTCTATACCTGATCATATGTATATATATATTTTATATGATATGCCTGATCATATTTATTTCTACTGCAGGATCGCGTAATTGGTATACTTGATTGGGAACTGTCAACCCTTGGTAACCAAATGTGTGATGTTGCATATAGCTGTATGGTATGTAGTATATAAAACCTGACGCAAGACTGGTGCTTAAAGAGCTATTTGCTACATTATGTTGCAAACAATATTATCTTCATTTCTTTCATGAAAAAAATGGAATTGCCAATTTGGTTCATAGTTTCCTTCCTTGGCAGCCTTATATTGCAGACCTTGGGCATGACAAAATAAATAAAGGTCTGGCAGTCCTTGGAATTCCAGGAATTCCTACACAAGCAGAATATTTAGCTGAATACTGCTCTCTGGCAGTAAGTACCATAACATTAATATTTGCTCAATTTTATTTTTTTTAGAAAACATCTTCTATGAAATATTCAGGCTTTGTTCTAGGAAAGCCTGTTTGCCTGCGTTACTTGGGCTGAAGAAGTTGCTTATTTTTTCGGAAAATACTGATAGTGAGATTTGGAGTTGTTTTGCTGAACTTTCGCAAAAAAAAGAAGCTGCATCTGAATGGTAGTAGATGCAATTTTTCTGCTATGAGAAGGAAGCCTGAACGGGGAGCTTCTCATTGGAAGCAGTAATAAACGTTTAAGTCTTAAGATAACCATACTACCACTCAAAATAATTAATTGCAATAACTACCCTGAATGATTTTTACCAAAACTCTCTTACAAAGTCAAACTTTTATGTGCCTTTTTTTTCTCTGTAATTTGACCACTAAAAGTACTGTTTTTGAAAGATTTACCAAGCATAAATTGCTTCTCAATTATTGATACTGGCATTTGTTGAATGATTTTGCCAAATACAAACCATTTCCCTCTCAAAGTAATTCTTTTGAAACTCCATTAGAAAGAAGCTATCTTAAGAAAAGGATCCGTAACGGGCATGCAGCTTTCCTGAAGACACACCCTTGCTGGAAAAGCCATTAAGAATGTTCTAGAATTACTAGTTAATCTCATTACTGTAATTATAAAGAGGTTTCTAGATTGATTCTATACCGACTAGGCAATGCTCAGCATTTTATAAATAGAAAATTTGAATAACATTTTGTTTTATTTTTGGAAAACATATTTTGTATTAGATAGTCATTTACATTGGCAAGGGTTGCTTTTATTATGTATCTGATATTTCTGCGCTTTGTTGATCTACCACATTATTCTATCGATAATATGTGCTGTCCAAACACATTTCATGGCCTGGAAGTGGTCAATGAAATAGTGGTTGAATTATATCCTGTTTTCCTTAAAAATGAAAAACTCTGAGTACAGAAATTTTTTATGCCAGGGAAGAAGATGGCCTGTGGCTGAGTGGAAGTTCTATGTTGCCTTTTCTCTATTTCGTGGGGCTTCAATCTATGCAGGAGTGTATAACAGATGGATTAAGGTATCTAAGTTGTTAGGGAAGTATCATGGGAGTTTAAGATTTAAAGATTTGTTGCTTGTTTCTGTTCATTCTAGGGTAATGCTTCAGGGGGTGAGCGTGCTCGTTACACAGAGGTACTTGCAAACGGTCTTATGAATGCTGCTTGGGAATTTATTGAGCGCAAATCTGTGCTTCCTCAACGTCCTCCATCTGGTTGGTAGACCATTTAATTGTGATGGACTTTGCATGCAAGTTGGCTCAAATATGATTTTGTGCTCATTGGCTGCTAATTATTTTTCAAGTGTATTAGTATACCCAAAACAGCTGAGATTCTTTTACTCTTAATAACTAGATGTAAATGTACAAGACTATTCAAAAGAATTTGTTGATGAGGATGATATGCATGGCATTTCAAATGGGGGCAAGTTTTTTCCCAGTAAAAAGGTTTTGAAGCTGAGGCACAGACTAATCAATTTCATGGAAGAACACATATACCCGATGGAAAAAGAATTTGTTAAACTTGCCCAATCTGCATCACGTTGGACTGTTCACCCTATGGAGGAGAAGTTAAAGGAGTTAGCAAAGAAAGAAGGCTTGTGGAACTTGTGGATACCTGTATGCATCTCAATTATGCTCTTCAGTAATATAATTTATTTGTACTTTGTTTAAATCTTCTATTTTTAGCTTGGAAATTATATTACATTCGACCTCCATGTTTTCCATGATAGACATGAATATTGCTTGTCTTGATCTCAGGTATAAGGTTGCTGTTTTCTACATCATCCAAAATTTAATGATATGATACTAGGAAGTCTGTAATATCCAACGGAAAAATACATGATGAACACTATCCTAGTGGAAGTCCTACTTGCAATGAGTTAAACTGAAGGTTTCGAGAGACTTGTATGAGATTTTCAGTTTTAGGTTATGTTTGCAGGCTGGTTGGTATGGTATCTCAGCTCAAGCCTCATGAAAAGATTGCAATGAAATAGTGGGATGCCAGTGCAGAAGGTTTAACAAATAGAAAAAGCAAATTGTTTAAATTTGATGATGACAACTAGTTTCCTTCATAGAAGGACTGATGTTAAATTATCAGGATATAGACCATTGATGGTTAAAAAACGGATATAAACCATTAAATATGCAATTTAATAGGAAAGTTACAGAAATAGGAAAGGGCAACTATAATACAGCTGAGGTTTGGAATTATTTGTCACATGTGGTTCTTGTTTCTACACTAAATGCCTTTTGAATTTAATATTCTGAGTTTGTAATGTCTATTTTTATGCAGATTGACAGTGCTGCCAGGGCAAAAAATGTACTTCTTGATGGGATCAATAATGGCCTCTCTGGTGATGCGAATGACTGGTTATGGGGAGCTGGTCTCACAAACCTTGAATATGGGTACCTTTGTGAGATCATGGGTCGTTCTGTTTGGGCTCCACAAGTGTTTAATTGTAATCCACCAGACACAGGTAATATGGAGGTACGATGACTTGCAGATAAGCAGGGTTGATGGATAATTAAATGATTTTACCATCTTTCAAGTTCTTAAAATTTCTTCAATTAGATTCTGTCCTGGGTGGATCAACTCCTCTTTCTACCTTGATTGCATTTTTGTTTGATCTAGTTATTACACGTTACTTTGCATATTAGGTTTTATTGCGCTATGGAAATAAAGAGCAATTGCAAGAATGGCTTATTCCTTTGCTCGAGGGGAAGATTAGATCTGGATTTGCTATGACAGAACCACGTGTTGCATCTTCCGATGCAACCAATATTGAGTGTTCTATCAGGAGGTAGAATTATTAAGATTTTTTTTCCTTATAAAGCATAAGCTCATTCAAGCCAACTTTTTAGGCGTTATGAATGCATTAATTAATTAGCAAATTAACCAAGCACAGGTTTGATCCAAGTTTTATGATAGAAAGGCAGAAATATATTAGAGACAATGGGATATGTATAATTTTAATCATTTTTCCTATGCGTACAGACAAGGAGATTCATACATCATAAATGGGACAAAATGGTGGACAAGTGGTGCCATGGATCCAAGATGCAGACTTCTGATAGTCATGGTCAGTATTTTTGGTTGAAAGACATTGCATTTCTAATATCCCATGGGCTATTCGGGTCAGTAGAGAGTTTGATTGAAGAAAAAATGCACAGGGGAAAACTGATTTCAATGCAGCTAAGCACAAACAGCAATCTATGATCTTAGTGGATATCCAAACTCCCGGAGTTCACATAAAGAGACCACTGATGGTGTTTGGCTTTGATGATGCACCTCATGGGCACGCGGAAATCACTTTTGACAATGTGCTGGTGCCAGCGAAGAATATTATACTGGGTGAAGGACGTGGATTTGAAATTGCTCAAGTAAGTTTAATAAACTTCTGCATTCAGTGGCCTGATGATGCTAGCACACAATATTGGTTTAAACCTTGCTATTTTATCCATATTTTGAGCAGATAAGTTGTAGTTCTCGCTTAAAGTTTTTAGAAGTTACAATTTTCATAGTCCAAGAGTTTGACCTACTTAAAATATGATGTTAATTTTTTCTTTCTGGTGAATGTTGCTGGAACTTTTGTTGACTAGTGGAAGAAATTTCATACCTAGCATTTTTTTGGGTTAGTAGAAATTATCGTTTGAAAGTGGATGCTAGAATAAAAGTTAGAAAATATCCCACTAAGAAATTAAGGGTTTAAATTATACACGACCGCCACTGGTTGGGGCTCTTTGCCACTGCGGTTTAGAACTTCTTAATTTGCTTGAGATATTTCGCTCAAGTGCCAGAAAGACAGGTACTGACTTGTATTCTTACAGGGTAGGCTAGGTCCAGGAAGGCTGCACCATTGTATGAGACTGATAGGTGCTGCCGAGAGGGGCATGCAGCTGATGGTTCAAAGGGCTGTGAATAGGAGAGCATTTGGGAAGTTAATTGCTGAGCATGGTTCATTCCTTTCAGATATGGCAAAGGTTTTCAGATTTGTCACGTGCTATAAGTTTTATTATTATTATTATTATTTGATCAATCAGTGAGAGCCTGAAGCACATTATTTTATTGGACTGGGTCAAAAACTAACTGTTTAGAAAGGTCAGGAATAGAAATTTCTACCGATGTGACATCCTACAGAATCTTGCTTACGTAGTTTTATTTTTCTTTTTTTTGGGTTCAGTGTCGAATAGAGCTAGAGAAGACGAGATTGTTGGTGTTGGAAGCAGCTGATCAGCTGGATAAGGTAGGAAACAAAAAAGCTCGGGGGATCATAGCAATGGCCAAGGTAGTTCTGTGTGTACTTTGTAATACAGCATCAGGTCCTAAATTGTGGGTTACTATAATTTCACTCACAATGAGGAACGCTGACTTTTGTGTTGGAGCAGGTAGCTGCACCGAATATGGCACTTAAGGTACTTGACCTGGCAATTCAAGTGCATGGAGGGGGTGGCGTATCATCTGACACAGTGCTGGCGCATCTGTGGGCCGCTGCGAGGACTTTGAGAATCGCAGATGGTCCAGATGAAGTCCACCTTGGCACCATAGCCAAGTTAGAATTGCAGACAGCCAAGCTTTAAGTACGTTTGTCTATACGAGAATAAGAGGCCAGTAAGCAGAAATTCACTGGATGATCTAAGCGTCGGGAGTGACTTTTCCAAAACAAACACACACACACACACAAGTTAGTGCTGTTTCAACATTTTCTTTGATCACTGCTGTGTGATAATAATAAGAAGCCAACTCATTTCTTGTAGATGAATGACAAAGCATGGATCTTATTTTTGTCTTAAATCTGATTTTTTATTTAACTGTCTATTTCTGACATTGTCTTCTATTCGAAAAATTCGTTAAGTAAATGTCTTGTGGAACTTGACGATATCCAAATCCCAAAATGGGTATTTTGAACCTTATCCCCGTGTGTGCAATTGTCAGGGAAGCCCACGGAAACAGCCAGAAAGGGGAAGCGTGACAGTGGTTTACAGGAAAGAAGTAACACACTACATATGCGTCATGCGTGCACATTTAATTATTAAAAATGACGCTCGTCAGAATATCTCAATCACCTCCATAATGTAGTTTTCATCTTTGGAAATTAGTTGTTTTTTTTCAAATTTTAAAGTCCTCTAATATTTTATTCTGTCAAATAGTCCTTCTATACATATTTGCTAATCATCTTTATCCTTTTGAAGGACCTTTATTGTCGCTACTTCAATTTATAGAGGGAAAAAATGATTGAAATATTAAAATGAGGAAATTAAACTTTAACGGATTAAATTAAAATATCACTCATCTTTTTAAAACGGAAACTGCAAATTGCTTCATTAATTAATATCCATTTGATTATGTATAATTGCATGCATATATATAGCGGCACTGAAGGAGGCCCTCTAACTAAATTGTGTTTTGGCCAAACATATAAATTAATTAATAAAGCAACGCTTAATTCGTTGGCAAATGATTAAGTGGATCAAATAAAGTCAGGGGCTATAGTTCAGTTAAACCGTTGAAAAATTCGAAATTATGGGAGCCGGAAGGAAGTGGAGTCCCTTAATTTCACACCTTTCATTTGAAAGGAGGTACGAGCAAGTGTCTGAGTGCGTGTGCGTTTATATATATAGAGGAGGGTGGGGATGGAGTGGGGAAGCAAAGCGCCCCTGGGGCTTTGAAAAACGATAGAGAAAGAGAGCCAACCGCATTAACGGTCATTCTTTTCTTTTTTCTTGGCATCTCTTTCCAGTGAAAAATAGGGGAAAAAGATCCGCCAGGAAAAAGAAAAGGAGGACTGATCCACATATAATTTATTTAAATTAAACGATTAATAAGGATTTAATTAAGGATGTCCGGAGACGATGACATCCAGCAGAGGAAGAAGAGGATTGCGATTATGGGGATCTCTTCCGTCCTTCTGGTGGCAATGGTAGCCGCTGTGGCCGTCGGGGGAAACAATAGTGAAGAAACAGGTTCAAACGACGTCTCTGAGATTTCAACGTCCCGGAGGAACGTCGACACCCTTTGCCTCTCCGCACGATACAACGAGACCTGCAAGAAGAGCCTGGAGAATGCAACGGCCGACGGTAACGCTGACATGAAATCCCTCATCAAGGCCGCCTTTAACGCCACGGCAGAGGAGCTCCACAGTCAGTTAAGCAACAGCACGCTGTTCCAAAAGCTGGAGAAGGACCCCATCACAAAAGACGCCTTGGCCGTGTGCAAGGAGGTGTTTGGCTATGCGATCAAGAGTATTAATGACTCCATTGATAAGGTGGAAAAGTTCGAACTGAGCAAGCTGGGTGAGTTCGCCTACGACCTCAAGGTGTAGCTGTCAGGAGCCATAACCATGCAGCACACCTGCTTGGATGGCTTTCATAACTCAATCAGCGAGGCTGGGCGGATCATGTCTCATGCATTGCAAACGGCGTTGGAGATGAGTAACAATGCGCTGGACATAGTGGAAGGGCTCTCGACTGTCCTGGAGGATTTCAACTTGGACGACTTAACCGGTGATGACGTTGAAGCTGTCAAAAACAAGAGCAGGAAGCTGCTGTCGACCTCCTCCTCCTCGTCGGATGAAATTCCATCATGGGCGAGCGGCCACCAGAGACGGCTGTTGCAAGAGGGGCCAACAGCAGTGAAGGCAGACGCTGTCGTTGCTCAAGACGGGACCGGCCAGTTCACTACATTGACGGACGCACTTAAGACAGTTCCCCCAAACAACAACAAGCCCTTTGTGATACACGTTAAGGCTGGGGTATACCAGGAGGAAGTAGAGATAGCCGCAAATACCATGAACTTTGTGACCATCATCGGAGATGGTCCCACACAGACCAGGTTCACAGGAGGGAAATCCCAAAAGGATGGGTTGTCAACTTTCCACACCTCAACTTTCTGTAAGTACAAAAGAATATATGATGGATGGATGATGCTATTATTACTATTATTATTGATGATAAATACTCTATATGCAGCGGTGAATGCCATGAACTTCATGGTTATGGGCGTAGGGTTCGAGAACACGGCAGGACCAAGCGCGGGGCCAGCGGTGGCGCTTAGGATAACAGGAGAAAAGGCGGTGGTATACAGGTGCCACGTGGATGGGCATCAAGACACATTGTATCCGAGTGCATTCAGGCAGTTCTACAGGGACTGCACGGTGTGGGGGACCATCGACTTCATTTTCGGGGATGCAGTAACGGTATTCCAGAACTGCACCATAATGGTGAAGAAGGGTGTGAACGGGCAGGAAGCGGTGGTAGCGGCCGGTGGGAAAAACCAGGAGGCAGGTCCGAGTGCTCTGGTGTTCCAGGCGTGCAAATTCCTTCCTGATCCTTCCTTCATGGAAACCCCAGCCGTGAAGAATGGGTTGCAGATATCGTATCTGGCAAGGCCATGGAAGCCGTACGCGAAAACAGTGATCCTGGAATCCTACATCGATAAAGTGTTTAATCTAAAGGGGTATATTCCGTTTACGGGCGCCAACTTCGAGAACCCATGCACGGCTCTGGAGTACGGCAACACGGGACCAGGCGGGGATGCTTCGCAGAGGGTGACGTGGCCCGGTGTGAAAGCCAAGCTCTCCCCTGCCGAGGCTGCTAGTTACTATCCCGGCAAGTACTTCCAGATTTCCAATGATCAGGAAGGGGACGCATGGATTGTTTCGTCCGGGATCCCCTACTCCCGTGGCCTCATGCCCGCCTAGGTATATATATATATATATATATATGTCTTTCATTCATTCATTCCTTCTTTCTTCAGCAGTGTTCTTTTATGCATCATATCCCTTGGCCCATTCCCCTTATTGTGATTAGGTTTCGCATCATCATTGATTGTGAATTTTAGGATTATTCACAAATTAATTCCGTAAAAGTACACAACAAAAAATAACTCTATTTTGCCGTGTTACGTTACGTGTTGTTTTATCAATTGGTCAGTTAGAAAAATTGATAATTCATACCTTAATTATAAACTCTCAACATAACCAAAAAAAAATTAAATTATTTCGACAGTATCTTATTATTCACAATAAAATATATAAAAAAACTTATATACGATTCTTACAATCACAACATAACAATTATGATATTTGTTTAACAATAATATGATGATTTTATGCATATTGAACCAAAAAAATACACCCATTGTATTTTAATTAATGAATTTGCTTTAAAAAAAAAAAAGACAAACCTTATATCTAAATCTTATTCTTCATAAAACATAGATAAGGCGCTGTTTTAATTATAATATAGTGGAGATACAAAAGAAGAAATAAGAGTTGCTCTTGTCAAACTTGGCAGATATGAAAGAAAAAAAGAAAGACTGAGCCAATATAGGGGAAATTATGGGGAGGGGAATATAAAGACTTGATAGACAGCCCAGCTTCAGAAAAATGTATTGTTTAAAGTGGGCGACGCCTAATGTCATGGAGCAGCTGTGGGAACAAGATAATTTTGGCCCTAATACTCCTCTTGTATTTGCTGTTCCAAATTAAACTGCGATTATTTGTTTGTTTTATAATTTGAAAAAGAAAAAACAAAGAAACTTGCAGGGGGGAAAAAGAAAGGTGGAGAGACCTTTAGCCTGAGGTGGAGTGGCCTGCCCTGGGCGTGTGTGGTTAATGTAATCACATTGTTTTTGTTGGAATAACAACTGTGATCCACGCCACGCATTAAGCGAATGATGAAATAATAAAAGCCAAAGCGTGCGTGTGGGAGCGCACACGTTGCGTGTCGTTGGGTTTCAGTGTGACTGTGACATGGGTTGAGCTCAGCCACTCGTATTCCATTTCTCTACATCTGCCGCTCTCTTTTATCACCATAATTTGCGTTTTGTCAGTTTTCTTGACGTTAATCCTCGGCCACCAACTGAAACCTCTTTTTTCCTCTGATCTTGTAGCTTTTGTTTGTTGTTGGTTTTCCTTCATTTAGACTCTCCTCTGGGTTGTTTGCACTAATATTCAGTTTTCAGGTCCAAAAAAAATCCTGGGAATGACTTGCATCAATGTATATGTATGAAAGTAATAAAATATCATACTAATTCTCCGCCACTTTTTTTAAATGTATAAATGTTTGAGTATTTAATTAAGATATACCCCCATGCATATATTATTTAAGTCACACTGATATTAACTGTTTTATTGCTAAATATTCTGTCAAAGAAGTATACTATAATATAAATCAATACAGTGCGAGACTGTAATTTCAAGATTATTTTATAATACTAAGTTGAGAGCAGTATGAACCTCTCTCTCTCTCTCTCTCTGAGCAAAAATCATTAGCAACCACAATGTTGCGAAAGCCCTCTTCTTCCTAACAATAACAAATTTTGAAGTCCTTAAATAATTTCACAAAATTCACTTCTGGAGCTTGACAATTCATCAAGCAGGGGCGGACGCAGTCAAGAAGGTTAAGGGGGCCATTTTTTAAAAAGATTGATTTAATATAATTTTTATTTTTAATATTTATTAACAATAAATTTTTAAATGAACATGTTCTGCACTATTATGAAAATAAATATTACCAAATTTTTTGCCATACCGGTGACAACATTTTTCATAATAAATATTATCAAAATTTTCATTACAAAATGATAAAACATTCCAAAAACTCATATGGTTTTGACATTTTGCATTACATGTTCGCAAGTTATTTCGCATACAAATATCATTTATGTTTGGCCAAGCTCGTCAACTAGCATTAGGCCAAATTAGTTAGTAAAACCAAACTTAAATAAATTTATTTTGAAAGCTTTTCAATACAAAATAAGATGGAATTGAGTGAGACAACATTGAAAGAGGAAAAGAATAAAGCAAAAGGCAAAATTTAAAATTTAAAAGACACAATACTAGAGAACTGGAGAAGAAAATGTGAGTCCATGACTATATTAGAGAAAAATATTGAAGGGGCCAAGTAGATATGTTTTACTTTTAGAAAGGATTGATAATAATAAAAAATTTTAAAAAAATAAAAAAATCTAGAGGGGGGGGCTAGGGCCCTCCCACATGTAACCTCTATTCCGCTATTGTATTAATGTTATGTCTGATAGGAAAGAGACATTTTGAAGAAAATGGAAATGAAGAAGGAAAGGAAAAGCATATTCTATTAAACTATTATTTTTTATTCCTAAAAAATTTAAATGATATGTATTAAATATATTTTATAAAAAAAATTTCTTATTTTTCTTTTTATGAAATCTATTTCATATGTACCAAACCAAACTCAAGTTTTTTCATGAAATCTTTCACAAAATTATCAGTTCGCCACCACCAATAGCTTTTAACAACAGGGCCATCAATGTCCAAATGAAGACAATTATTCTCCACTGGACACCAACCTTTCTTTGATATTAAATGAACCTCCCCTATTCTTCCTTTTTTGCTCTTCTATACATATGGTTGGTCTACTTTCACTGAATCCAAACCCAGTGATAGCGGAGAGGTAATCAAGCAGACTCATCTTCATTGTTTCATGTTATGCGCGAAAATGCTCTACCCAATCCAAAATAGGATTCATTTCTAACATCATGTTTACTTCTTGCTAAAGAAATTTCTGCTTCAAATTAGTATTCTCCTCGGTCAACCCTCTTCTCCCATGTATGTGAGCCTAATTACTAATGAAATTAGAGCCGGTAATATGGGTCAGACTTGGTGGGTCAGCCTGAATAGCCTGATAAAATGGGTGGGTCGGGCTTTAAAATTAGGAACTCGAAGAAAAAATGGATTTTTTGGGCCCGACCCATGGCGAGCCGGCCTGATTGACCTGTTTTCTCCTTTTTTTTTAATATTAAAAAATGTATTATTTTATTAATTAATTATGTGTAAATTATAAAATTTAAATATTATGTTGATTTTTTAATGAATGGTAGTGATAATTAGTTATATTAATTTAAAAAATTATATAAAAAAATGAAAAATATTTTTTAAAAAAATACAGGCCCACGGACCAGTGCCATACTTTACAAGTCGAGCCCGTTTGACAATCTAGATATTTTGACCCAACCTGATTTGGGCTTAGCTTGAAGTGGGCTGGCTGGCTGGGCCAGCCCAGATTACTAACTCTAAATGAAACTAACTATCATCATGTTTGGGAGAAAATGACAGTCAATTATATTAATTTCACACTTACCACCTGGTGACTCTTTTGGAAGCTCCTATCTTTTTTTATTTCTTGGAAGATAACTGAGAAAGCAATGGGCCAAAATGTTAGAAACTCAATATTAATTCAAATATGGTGCGCCACAAGGGAATCTTTCCCAAATACTAAGAGACTGGTTGACAACAAGGCTACGGTTGGTTTTGGGATTTTGCGGTGTTTTTTCAAAGGGGATTCGTTTGGCTCAAAAAATTAGAGAGAATTTTCCTTTTCATCCCATTTTTAATTTTCCCAAATTAGGGTTCTATAGGAAAGTAAATATTTATTATTTAACTTCATTAAAATTAAATAAGATTTTATTAAAATTCTTCAAATTTTCTCTCCTCTTCTCTAATTTCTTTTTCTATAATTTTTTTAATTAAAAATTTCTCTAATCCCCTTGATTAAACCAAATAGCTGACACTGACAGTATACAAAACTATGTCTTGATCTCCGGCATTTTCTTCTACTGTTTTCCCTTTTCACGTACCCCTCAATTTGTGTAGATATTTTCAAGAGCATTGTAATGCCAATGCATATGAACCGAGAACGATAAACTAAAACAAAAAAAAAGCTTTACAATACTCCTTAAATTATTTAACCAACTAATAGAATCAGTGCACGTGTTACTCAATTTTTAATAGTATGGAGTCGAGGAAATGAGTTACAAATCCTGGGTCGTGAAAAATAACACCAGTTATGGCCTATTTAGATGGCCAAAATAAGTACTTATAGAGAATCATAAGTGCTTATGTAATGGAGTTACCAAATAGAAACAGCTTTTCAATAAGCACTTATGCCTCAAATAAATGCTTATGAAACAAGCTAATTTTTTCAACTTATGATAATCACTTATCCTTCCATAATCACTTATTCATTTTTCCTTCTTATTATCCACCAAATAATCACTTAAACCTCAATATCCAAACACATTTTTTTTCTCAAAATCACTTATCTTTTCTCAAAATTACTAATAAAATAAAAATATCCAAACACAATCACTCTTAATATAATCACTTATTCTCATAATCACTTATAAATAATCAGTTATCCTCATAGTGGGTGTTTGGTTCAAGGTTAACTTAACTGAACGTAAGTTACAAAACATCATTTTTGACTCTGACATGTTTGGCTTGTACTAAACGTAATTTTTAAAAAATGAAACGGGTTGCAAACGAGCTTTTATTAAACACACTGCCTCACTTCCTTTTCAGTTTACAAAACAATTGTTTAAATGTGTTATATTTTTTAATTAAAATAAAATAATCTGACAAAGAGCAATAATCATACTGAATTAGCCGTTATATCCTTCTCTTTTCTTCTTTGGCCAGCAAAACACGGTCCATTTCTTTTGCTTTTTCTCTCGGCTTTGTACACAGTTGCAGACATCGTAGCACACACCGGCTCATAGTGATGCCTCGCTCAGTCTGACCTTGGGCACGCTCGGGTTCCTTCATCGGCATCTTCTGCTCCTTCTAACCGCCGGCGTTGAGTGTTTCCTTCCTGGCTTTCTCAGTTAGTCTCCCCTGTTCTTCATGGACATCACAGGAAGGTTTCGAAACATCCACCATCAACGCCTTTGATCATGATTCCGGTGAACCAGTGATCTGTTTAGATCTGTTATCCTTTACCTTGATCCGTGAGGCCGACGAGCACGCCGATCTGCTCCTCTGTAATTTTAGATCTGACCGTGTAGGACGTCGCGTGACCGGAGCTTGTCGAGTTCCCAACGTTGCAGGGTGAAAGCTGCATCCAACGAACGGAAAAAGGCATTCCACCGCCGGCGAACCCACTGTGAGTATATATTTCAGTTTTCATAAAGGTAGTATATCCTTGTCTTTGTTTTTGTTGCATCGGAGGTGATGCAATTTCTGCCGCAACTGGTAAATTGGAAGAGTGAAAAAAAAAATACAAGATGTGTTCATTTCCTCTTTGTTCTACATATATATTTGATTGTTACAGCTATTGTAGGTGTCTCTATTTTGCCTTTCCTTACTTAAATATTGAAATTTCAGGATTTTTCAATAACAGATTAACTTCATAATTTCTGCCTTTCTACCAATTTAGCTTGATTTCGTGGCATTCATCACAAAATTTGAAGCTACGCCCTTCCTATTGCATTAACAGAACTACAATGACTACTACCTCATTTTTTCCCGTGTATTCAGTTTTTGTTCCCATCTTATTAGATTGTCATTTTAAATTAATGTTGGTAACGTTTATGACCTCTATTGTAGGGCTTCAGTGATTTTGATTTATTGCAATAACCTTTCATTACCTAACATGATTATTTATGAATTATAAAATAATATTTCTTTAGTTGGGAAATTATTGTATCGCTATGCCTAATTATATTTTGATTATTTTTGTTTAGCAAAACTGAGTGTTATTTGATGACATATCTTCTGGTTTTTTCTTTGTTCATTTCAGTTTTCCAATATATTGATTACCCATCTTATTATATGCTTCAACTTCCCTATAGGCCTTTGAATTTGTTTATATGGAAGTCAGTTTTGCATTGCGATTTTATAGGTCTAGAAAAAAATTCTGGTTCTTGTTATAGACAATAACCCCACATGTGAACTTAGTGCATACATTATTTTGGTAATAAGGTGATATTTATAACGATGAGCACTGGAGAAAAGAAAAAGATTACATGGGATAACATTGCAACTGAGCTATTCATCAAATTATGCTTAGAACAATTTGGTAAGAACGAACGCATTGGAGGAAACCTGTCAAAGAATGGCTGGAAAGCTGTTATGGCCGCTTTCAATGAAAAAACAGGCAGAAATTTCACCAAGATGCAATTTAGAAACAAATGGGATAACCTTAAAAAAGAATGGTCTGCATGGTACAAGTTATTTGCTAATGAAACAGGTTTAGGATGGAGTCCAAAGTACAATACTTTTACGGCTCCAGATGATTGGTGGGTGAAGAAAGAAATGGTATGAAATAATAGTGTAATGACAATTTCTATACATATGTATATTTTTTCGGATGGATATTAATTTAACTTCATTGCTTACATGCATGCAGGAAAATCCACTATATAAGAGATACAGGTATAGTGGCCTTCCTTTTTCCAAGGAGTTGACCGCATTGTTCAAGGATTCCGCAGCATCTGGCATACATGCATGGTCACCTAATTCAGGTATTATACCAACTGCTATGGAAGAAGAGGATGATGTCTACCGTCCTACCGTTGATGGTATTGATCTTGAGGAAGGATCAGGTGATAGTGATGAAATCCTTGGTGGAGGGGGTGCAGGAGAAAGTGGGGGACTTAGTTCAGATATGCAAAACATCAATTTAACTAGTTCTCGCAGCACTGATCAAAGCTTAGGCAAGAGGAAGAGGGAAGGATGTTATCGTGGTCAGCAGAAGAGGAAAGGTGCACCCACACAGGAGATAGCTTCTGCAGTTAGTAGGATTGCAAGTGCGTCTGAGAAGCGTACAAATATTCTTGCACCACCCGGCACATCAATTGCAGAAGTAGTAGCTGAAATTAAAAGAATCCCAGCTATTAGAAATGATAAAAATTGGCTTCCTCGATGTGTTGAGCTGATGTCATCATCTGATAGAGCCAGAGAAACATATGTTGCAATGAAAGATGATGAGGAAGCATTGCTTTGTTGGCTAAGATATAAAGTTTATGAGACATAGGCTATTATGGCATCACTGTACCAGATGACTATCATAGAGTGCTTATTGTATATATGTAGCTAGGATGTTTCTATGGTTGCTTTTGTGTTGTGACTGCTATTGATGACTATCATGTTGTACATGTTGTAGTTAAGTACCTTAGATGTATCTATGGTTGCTTTTATGTTGTGACTGCTGTAGATGACTCAGGTACTAGTTGTTGTAGTTATGTACTTTGGAGGTTTCTATGGAAAACTTTTGTGTTGTGATTGGTGTAAATGACTCATGTACTGGTTGGTGTAGTTATGTAGCTTGGAGGTTTGTATGGATTATTTTTGTGGTGTGACTATTGTATTATATTATCATGACCTTTGTGTTATGACTGCCATTTACTGACTATTATCATAAAATATGACTTTTTTCTATGGAAGGATATCATTAATATGATGATTATATTTAAACTTACAGGTTTGTAGCATGGACGATGCACGCCGACGAGCTATTTTACATGATGATTTAACAGAGGATGAACAAGTGGCTGCATTAATTGGCCAGTATACGGTAATGTATTTGTGTAAAGAGCCGTGTAGAACTAATGAACAAACAGGCCATTCCTGGATACAAGACGTTTTGCATGGTCATCCAGCTCGATGTTATGAGATGTTTAGAATGGAAAATCAAGTATTTCATCAATTTTGCTTGGAATTGCGAAATTATGGGTTAAGAGAGACCACATGTATGACCATTGAAGAAATGGTTGCAATGTTCTTATATACTGTTGGACATGGAGTAGGAAATAGGGTCATTCAAGAAAGGTTTCAACATTCGGGGGAAACAGTGAGTAGAAATTTTCACAAAGTGTTGAAAGCGTGCATTCGTTTGTCACTAGAATACATCAAGCCACAAGATCCTACGTTTCGTGAGGTTCATAGAAAAATTCAAAATCGTTACCCATTTTTCATTGATGCCATAGGAGCAATTGATGGTACTCATATCCCATGTGTGGTGCCTTCCCTTGATCAAATCAAATTTATTGGAAGAAAAGGAATTGCAACACAAAATGTGATGGCTGTGTGTGATTGAGATATGTGTTTTATTTTTGTCTTGGCCGGATGGGAGGGTACTGCACATGATGCGCGTATATTCACTCACGCTCTAACATCTCCCAGCCTAAATTTCCCACATCCACCTCCAGGTTGGTTATTTCTACCCCTGTATATTTTAGTCTTATTACTTCTTGTTCGTTGACATCACAAATATATGACATTTTTTTTATCGTTCATTAGGTAAATATTATTTGGTAGATTCTGGCTATCCAACGCCAACTGGATATCTTGGTCCATATAGACGTGAACGTTATCACCTTCCAGATTTTCGACGTTCATCTCGTTTTGTAAACCCTAATGAAGTGTTTAATTATCATCATTCAAGTTTAAGGTGCACAATAGAAAGGACCTTTGGAGTTCGGAAGAATCGATTCGCGATTTTAGGCAAAATGCCAAACTATCGTTTTGATACACAAGTCCAGATTGTTTATGCAACAATGGCTATACATAACTTCATTAGAAGGAAATCTATTACTGATTCTGATTTCTTGCTTTATGAAGATGGCAACATAAGTATTGACAACGATGATCACAATCATGCAGGTGAGGGTCTAAGCACACTTTCAGCTATAGCCTCTTCAATAACGATGGATAGCATTCGTGACTCACTCAGAGGTCAAATAGTACAATACTTGCAACAGAACTAGTCACGCCTACTGTTTAAATATGTTTGACTAAATTATGAATATTATTGTGGTTAGACAATTTGCAATTAAGGTAGTATATTTATTATATTACACCGTTTAGTTATTTCATAAATTATTATTTGTCACTTATATTTATTTCTGATAATTGAAATTAACTATATTATTATTGTAAACTATACATCATTAAATTAGTTATATAATACTCCTCAGTCCTATATATAGGACTTCTTGTCCTAATTCTAAATATCAGACCCTTTATAATGTACGAGGTTTTTTTTTATTATACATTTTTTAAAAATACCTCTATTTAATATATTCAAAGAGAAAGAGAGAGAAATTAAATAAGTAGTTTTGGAAAAATTTTTTGATTTTCGGACAAATTGAGATAGTTATTTAGTTTTAATTATAATTTTTATTTCGCGTAATTCAGTTAAAAGAGTCTTATATTAGAATCAGAGGAAGTAATTTCATTTTATAAAACTTATGTCCTTTTTCGTAATTATACATCTAAAAATACTTTTACTTTTTATCATCCAAACATATATCAATTTACCAAACATACTTTTTCAAAAATAATATCCAAACATACTTCATTTTTACAAACTTACTTTTATCAAAATTTCATTTTTATAAATTTCATTTTTTTTAACTTCATTTTACAAAACTACGAACCAAACGGACCCATAATCATTTATACATAATCTAATCCAAACACACTTTTAGTCCTCATCAGCTAAGGCATATTATTGAATTTTGGATATATTGTGGGGAAAAAATAACGATGGTTATATTTAACTCGAGATATATGTACAACATTCATGATCATGGCCTTTTTTTTTCTTGCTTTGTAGTTTGTTTATGTATTTATAGAAACTAATCCTATCCTACAGAACCAAAAATAAATGAAATGGAATAATAGTGTCAATGTCATGTTCCTGCCAAGCCGCTCACCGCCTCCCATGAGCCCGAGAGTCGAGATTCGAGAGTCAACAGTCAAGAGAGGCGCCCCCAATGAAGTGTTTGCTTTTACTTTTGAATACAATTTTTGACTTTTGATGCGCAATCGCTACGTCAGGGCACCCCGAGTACGCTCCTCCTTGCCCACAACTCACTGTGTCACCTCTCCCTCTCCTCGTTCTTTCTCTAATTCATTCGCAGAGGCAGAGCTGCTGCAACCTGCCGATGGCGACAGGTTTGCTTTCCGATCTCTGCTAAGCATTCTCTTGAACGATAGCATACGTCTCATCGGCGACCGGAACGATGACTGACTCGACGGCGAATCGCAACCCGACTCGTCCCCCAAGCTCTCGCTCCTCTTGGGCACCTCCACGGTCACACCCACAAGTGACGATGGCTTCCGCCGGAACCCAATCGAAAACGACGAAGAAGCAACCGTATGGCCGCTTCGATTTTCATCTCTCCCTTCGTGCTGACACTCCGAGCACAACCCAGCAGTCGACCCAGGTTCAAGAATTTCCGGTTCACTCACAGTTATCACCACTTCAGGCCGATTGTCGTCCGCAGGTGGGGGCTCGACAGGAGCCCTGCAAATGGGGCAGGTGGAGTGCGTCTTGAACCACATGTCGATGCAGTCAACGTGGAAACTGTGATTGCATTTGCGCAAAACCCGACCCGTTTCGCCCTCACCGAACTCGGACAGGCAGACTGGGCATTCAATGGGCTCGGAGTGGGTCTTGGAGGAGTAGACAAAGACGGGAAGGGACAAAAGCAGAGACGAATCAAGACCGCGCGACGAGGCCACGACAGGAGTGGCGGGGTCGACGTAGAAGACGAGGTGAGGGCGGCGGCGTCGAGCGCGTACAAGAAACCAGCGAGCGTAGAGGTGGAGGCAAACCATTAAGATGACGATGAAGAATAAAATGACGATGGCGCTAAGCATAATCTTGCCGCTGAGAGCATAGCTCTTGGCATTGTCATCATTAAAATTGGGGTCGCCGTTACCCATCATCGGAATCAGATGATTGCTAGAGGGACCCTCAAAATTAAGACAGAAGCGAATGAGTGTGGGAAGGGAATGGAGGAAGGAGGAGTGGGATTAGGTTATATGAAGAGAAGGAGAGAGAAGAAAGGAAGGTTCTTGGAGGTTTCCAGATTGCAGAGTGAGTTATGATTCTGAAAAGCTTGGTGAAATGCATTGGCTGCAGCCGCTGCTAATGGATCTTAAATCACGGTGAACAGACGCCACAGTTGACGCGGTTTGGTTCAAATGACGTATCTACCCTTCCCACACCATCAAAGAAAGTGATGCGTGTTTACTTAATTATATATTCCGGAAATTGGTTTGCAGTTTCCTTTTTAGACCTACTGTGCCACAATTTCAAGGTTTCAACCACTACTATTATTAAACTCTGCCTTATCTACGCATACATACATACATACATACATGTGTGCTAAGTGCTACGGAAGACTTTGACACTGGTCAACTTCCTTCAAACCCCAAACCCCAACAATCATTTCCCGCTTTCCGCGCTTACTTTCTTGTAAAGTAAGCAATCAAAACAAACAAAGCTCTTCGACTGCATTTCTGATTTAGTACTATTCATCTTGCTTCTTCGTTGACCACATTTAATTAATTCCAATACTTTTAGGCTTGGATATTGGAATGTATTCCTCTCTAATAGAGCACAAATCTGACATTGAGAACGGTAATCAAATTTTTTTAAATTACCGTGTTTCATAATTCAATATCTTGCCTATTTAAGGATCTCATTTGACATTTTTTGTGGAATTTTAAGGTACTCCTCATAAAAACTGTTTTTTTAGGATTTTTCATTCATATTAATAAAATTATTAAATGATTTAGAATATTATAAATTTTAATAGTATTTCATCAAAATATTTTTAATTTAAATATTTTTTTAAATGATATATAATATTAATGGAAGGTAAAATAATAAAATAAGCTATTAATATTTTATTAAAATTCTAAAATGATAAATATTATAAAAAATCTCAAAAGCCCTGAAACTTCAAACTGAAGGAGTATTGTTGTTCACAAGAATTTTTCAAGTCAATCATCATATTTTTTATGGCCAAGAAAAAGAGTCATCATATTTTTCAGGCATTCCCCCATTCTGGATCAACGACATACAAACGACCAAACTTGTGGGCTGAGATGGAGTGACAAATTAGACTTCGGCCCATCATCATCTTTATCGCCAAAACTGTTGGTCAAAACCCAAGACAAAAGAAAAAAGAAAAAACCAAACACCCAACCCGCCAAAAACAAAAACACAAAAAACGTCTCACCAATTTATCAGCGATGTATGCAGAGACTATACAGTAGTTTTACATGATAAACATATAGGTGTGTAATTATGCCACGAGACTTGAGTGGAGATTTCATGTTTGGGTGAAATTGAAAGCTTGGATTCCATGTGAATTGCGAAGGTGAGGCCTGAAATTAAGAACTAGGAAGTTTGACCAAGGAGGAGAGGCTCAAAACCCACAGGTGTTATCTCAATTCTAAATCCTTGCCCGTGAGTCCGTGTTCTGATTCTTAAAAATAGCAATAGAGCCCAATAGGTGTCCCCGGAGCTGATGCTGTTAATATTATAAAAAAAAAAAAAAGGAGAAGTTTGTCCCAAAAAAAGATTATAAAAATGAGAAAACGTGGAAACTGTCCTTCAGGTAACACAGCTAGCTCCTTCCATATTTGACCAATTTTACCTCACCTTACACCACCCATTTCAGCTTAGTATGGTTGTTGGTTAAGCATTTCATCAATAAATAAAAGTATATTTACTTTGGAATTTTTTTTTTAAACAGCGCAGTGCAAGCATCAACATCTTGGACTGAAAGTGACCAAACAAACCCTATATTATCCATCCACCGAACGCTTCTGTGCCTTCAAAAGTAGGTTTGATGTTCTTTTTTTTTTTTTGGCCAAAAAGGTATTTCCAATGTTCAGCCTAAAGGCCAGTTGGCCAAACGTGCCCAATTCTTATCAAAGTTAACGAACGAAAAAAATGCAAAATCAAGAGAGAGAGCTGATCGGCGAGAAGATGACAAAAGAGGATAGGAAAAGGGAACGTTGCAACTTATGAGGATCAGTAGTTTAGAATAAATAAACAATTACTGCATGTGAGTGAAGTGACGATAAACTAGGAATCAACAAAAGAAGAATTTCACTTCTTTATTATAGCAACTTGGCACTAGAGAAAAATAATGAGTCAGTTTTAGCTCTACTGTAGCGCTTCCATGACTTTTCACTGGGATTCAGGTACGTTTTCATGCGTGAGGAGGGCAATAAATAAAAAGCGTCATTGGAAGTCTAAAAGATGTGAACCGCATTTACTAGGGTCTACCAACACCAACGGCAACGGCCTCTGCTTCCTCCCCCCAGACTTCGTTCTCCATTTCTTCTCCCCTACCCTTCATTTCCTCTGACCCTATTTCTTTGTTTTGATTAGCAAACTAATCCAAAATGTCCACCAAATCCCCAGTTTTTCCCATGCCAGAGCCACAGCACTTTAGTGACTATGGCTTTGACCCCCAGATTGATTACTTTCAGGTCCATTATCTCCTTGATTCCTCTGTATCTGTGTACCTTTTTGGTTTTCTTGTTCTTTCTTTAATGACCCATATATTGATTGCCGGTGATAAAAGCAGGTACTGGAAGAAGCTATGAAGCACAAACGCGAGACAGCAAGATCCATAGACTCCATCCACTTCAAGCTGCAGAAACCCATCTCTAAGGATGATCCCGGGAAGATACACAAGTCCAAGAGGAGGCGCTGGTGGAGAACTGCTCTCCTCTTGTTCAAATGGAGGCGGACCCACCGTAGCAGCCGCGCTCATCGACAACAAGATGTGGACGACGACGTTCACCGAGCCAGGGCACGGGCTTTCAGGGCTTCCATGTCAGGACCCGTGTACTTGACGGAGAGCAGAAGTGGGTCGACCACACCATACCGGGCCACCAGCCGCCCATCTTCGGGTCCACTGGCCAGGGGCGAGGTGGATATACCTTATCTGAGTCTGCGAGAACTCACAATGGAGCAGCATCAGTTGCAGCAGCAGAGGATATCTACCTCAGCCGCGCCCATATATTTGGTGACTTGAATAACCCACTGACCGCTTTGAAATTATGTTGTTTAACAGTATCTACAACAACTAATTGTAGCTTTTTCAGGGGAAATGGTTGTTCATGGGGAGGTTTGAATATGTTGTATGAGGCTTTATTTTCTATTTGATGATTTTTCTTGTTCATTTGGAGTTGGTTTTTGTAAGATCCATAGAAGGATGGATGGATCGCCCATGCGGTAGCTGTGCCTGTGTTGTATGTTGTCTACCTTTTTTTTTTTTTTTAAATGGAATTGCTGGTAAATTAGTAATATCTTTAAGCATGCATTTTGACCGAAGTCTAGTTTGAAACAGTGAAATCTTTTTTTTTTTTTTTTTTTAACAAAGGTGAAACCTTTTTGCGTATGGGGAAAGGAAGATGATGGATATGGACGGGACGTAGACGCGACTCCTAAGGGAAAGGGAGCGTCAGGGACTGGAGAGTGGGACCCATCTAAAGCGAGGGATGGGAGGAAAAGTGGCCGAGTGCACGGTTGAGGTGTCTGCCAGTCTACCAATATCTCATTAACACCCTATGCCAAACGGCGACGTATCAGCATACGAGTAGGCCAGCATAAATTGAAAAGGCATTGATATTCCGAGGGAGGCGTGAAGCCAGAAAGATGAGTGGTGGATTTCGGAGGAAAAGTCCAAAAACAAAAAACGGTCATGGGGATGATATGCAGCATAGCATGTGGTCTTGTTAACGGGTATGGTGTAGCGTGGGCCAACTTTATTACTTCCTCCATTTTTCCTAAATTACTATTAAATATAAAATTTAAGTTAGTTAATGATTTTAATTTTTAAAAAATTATAATATTTTATAATTATTTTTATTTATTTTTTAATACATTAAATAAATTTACTATATTATATATTATAAATAATTCTATATTTAGATTAAGATAAGAAAAATAATTATATATTTTTTACATACTTTTCATGTTTTTTTTAATTAAAAGTTAATAAGTGAATTATTTTTAAATTCATTATAGATTTAGTGATTAATTATATATTAATAATATTAATTTTTTAAATTTTAAAAAATTTAAAAGATTTATTTATTAAATTTTAATTAAAAATAGTATAAAAAATAGGCAAGAAAAATTATATAATAGTAATCCTTAGATAAACTGGGCCCGAGGTAGTATTATTATTATTATTATTATTAACATAAACCAGGCCGTTTCATCTGCTAAGCTGTTGCGCGCTGGCGATTTCATCTGTCACTAAGTTGTAACAGTGTTTGACGCGCCGCATGCTGCCGCTGGGCGTGGCGATTCCAAGCTTAATTACTAGCAGATCGGTTTCCAGATATATTATAGGGACAATTAAACTTTTGATCCTTATAATTTTACCCATTTTTGAAATTAATCCCTAAACTTTAGCTTCTCATAAATTGCTCCCTGAAGTTTTGGCAGTAAAAGACGTTAGTTCCTCTTCTTTCTGATATTGTAGCAAGGATGTCCACATGGCATAAACTCCGTTAACATTGATGAGTTGGCTCACGGAGGACCGAGTGGTAGCTGACTAGACAAAGCAGGCCAATGTTGGCAAGTAAAGACGTCATGAAGAAGAGTCGGAGAAAGTTCTGTTTCATAACAGAGTTTGTGGGACACCAGGTTTATTTCAAGGTTGTGCGAATCTTCTAATGAGAGAGAGCAGCATGACGACTTGAGGGGAAGTGATTTGCTCGAGTCTTTGAGAGAGAAGGGCTTGTGCAAGTCATTCCGAAACACCTAGTTCTAACGAGTTGAGGTTGAAAAGGTTTTATTTGTGCTTTCTGTGTATCATCCATACCCAGGTCTGGTTTGAAGGGGATGAATATTGATTTCTTTAGTTCGAAACATTTTGAAGATATATACAATGAGAAGTATTCTACGGTTGTGGCTGCCACGAAAAATATTGTTTGAATATAGACGGGAAAGGAGGACGTGTAGCTTTTTTTTAGCACTTCTTTGTCTTCTATGGCTGTAGCATCACATGGGTTTGCATGGAGATAATATTTTGAAATAGAAAGGGCAATTTACCTTGCCTTTCTTAGTCCCAAAAATGGACCTTGTGTACTCCGCCATTGGTAATCCTAGTTATTATTATGCACAACACTCTCGATGTGAACTCCAAGAAGGAGGAGGAAAGGCCCAAACTATGAACTTAGGACAAAAATTAATACTAATTTTTTTGGTCTCTTATGTGTTTTGCATTCGTTTTATGGCTGTTGCATCACATGGTTTTGGATGGAGCCTTTTTCGTGAATTTTAATCAGTTTTTTAGCACATTATTAATACATATAAAATGAGGGCCTTATCAGTACAGGTCAGCATAAGTTCCTTTAGTTTTTTTGTAATATAATCTGCAAGCATACCAACGTAAGTGGTACTCCCTTTACTTTTTGTCTCACGTGACAAACAATATCCAATCAACACTCTCAAAGTACAAATAGCACACTCAAAATAAAAAGGTTCAAACTTTCCAACACTTTGCAGCCCTGTTGTAACAATTTGCTCTTGAATAAAATTTCCTTTTCATTCTTATATAAAGCATACTATGAAACTGTACACATTGTTTCTGTAAATAAATTGTGAATATAAATCTTATTACATTTATATTGATATATTGACAGTTAATGTTGACCGTCTTTTATACATTATTTTGTTCTTGAAAATTTTATTCGGTAAAGGCATAACTTGGATTGTTCGATATGATTGTCTTAGTCTGATTTTTAAATGAATAGAAGCTGTATATTTTTTTCCTTTTGAAAAAAGAAAAAATTAGTTGAGTATTAATAAATGCTTCTATTATTCTCAAAAAAAAAAAAAGCTTCTTTTATTAGTGATGGACATCAAGAAGTTCTTTTGATGCAGTCCACCTCATAAGAAACTTTTAAATTCTTTTTGTTTAGATAATTTTATCTATTTATTTGTTTTGTTGATTTTCAATTTGTATTTTATTAGAGCCAAATTCATTAGTTAAATTTAAATGAGGATAAATAAAATATAAACTTGGTTCTTATATTAAGAAAATTTTCTAAATTTAAGGAGATTATCTAATATTGTTAAAATTAAATATTAATTTTATTTTTTTTATTTTTGTTTTCATTATTAGTTTTTTATAATTAAATATATCTTTTAAATTTTCTAAATCTAATAGAATTATTTGAGCCCAAGTATTCTTAGTTGATTCAAAATTAGGTTTTTCATATTTTACTTATATAAAAGCCTCAATGTAACGCATTCTCTTTTTTCTTCTTCTTATTTTCTACCTCTCTCCCTTTTCCTTTTATTTATATGTTCTGTCGAGAATACATTTGACCAATCGGAATGAGTGATCAACCTTGTGGGTGTCATTGTAGTTAAGGATCTAAAAACGAGTTCATCTAGAATTCTAATTGATCACCTTCTAAATCTTTTGAATCAAGTTCTTCTACTATTTTATTTTTCTTGAGTTACTTAAGGTGGTTTCTAAGTATCCATATCAATTAACAAAAGTAGAATACTAGTCTCTCTGGTTCTTTATGTAGATTTTTTAAGATTTTATCATACATTAAGAAATATGATTAAGATGCCATAATTTCTTTTAATTTTTTTTAATATGTCATTAGTTTATTACTACTACTTTCATGATAAATATGTAAAATAATTAATGAAAATAAGAGTAAAATTGAGGAAATAGTCATTCATGTTGTCTTGAACTTTTAAAAAGACTTATAAATATAACGATTTTTCTTCCAAAAAAGACTAATAAAAAAGCAAAGAAAGAAAAGAAAGGAGTTACTTGTTTTCGAATGCAAAAGATATACTCTTAAAAATGATTAATGCTATGATTATTAACATCATAACTTTGGTCTTTCAACTTTTATAGCGACTTGTCCCAACTTGTTATGAAAAAAATGATTTCAAATAGCCAACTAGAATTTCGCCGTGCGATGCGCGGGAGCTAATGATTTATACACAGTTAAGCATAGGATTCTTTTGAAATTATTTACAATACATTTCTCGTTATTGTATTGATGGCCATTTCTCGCTTAGAGTTGCATAAATATATATATATATATATGGATTTGGATCATCTCCATACTTTTCTCCATACGTAATCTTTTTTATTGATTGTGTGGTATAATGATTAAAAAAATAATCTATAAATAAATAATATATTTTATTTAATAGTTTACATTTATTGTTATGAGTTGAAGTTTCTTAAAAATAATTTATAATTCTTATTTAAGATTATTATTAAAATAAATGATATATTTTATTTAAAGTAACAATCAGTGATCTTTACCATTTAAATCAAAATCAATGAATAAGATTACGTATGAAGAGAGGTATGAAGAAAAACTCACTGTTACTGACCAGCAGCATGCATGATAATTCTATGTGGAGGCAAATATGGAAATGGAAAGCTCTGGCTGGCATCAAGCTCAATCCCCTCAAATAATCTCATTAGCTGTGGTAGCAATTCTAAAACTAGACTGCATACTACTCGATCTATTAGAGACTGTCCGAAAGTGATGGAGATTTGGAAGGCAGTTTTAAAACCTTAAAGATGGCAAGCATTCTTTGCTTTGGATCATCAAGATTGGATAGGGGGTTGGAATTTCAATCACAGTTAGAGGAGGGAGATCGATCTGTTGTTGGAAATGAAAAAGGCGAATGGCTTGCTGGTTTTGGGTAAGGGTGATCAAAACCAAACAAAACCGACCAGACTGAACTGAACCAAACCAAATCGACAAAAACCGATCCAAACCGAATTAAAATGAGGTTTATTCGGTTTTTTCCTTTTTGGAACTGACTCGGTTTGGTTTGGTTTGGTTTTAGTGCAATGAGACCTGAACCAAACCAAACCACACCTGATAACTATATTATAATCAATTATAACATATAAATTTACCCAATTACTCATAATCACACCTATTTTATTTTTCTTTTGTAATATTTATAAAGCATATTGGTTAATAAATTATTTAGATATAATTTGTGTTCAAAATATATATATATATATATGTAATATATTTACTTTAATTTTTGAAGAAGGATGCTATTTAAAAAAAATCAAAAAGCATGAACCAAACAAATTATTAAACCGAACCAAACTGACCAAAATTTAAACCGACAAAGTTCCAAGAGTTGGCAAACTGATTAGTTTGGTTTGGTTTGATTTTTGCCCAAAACCGAACCAAATCACACCCTTGAACACCTTTAGTTTGGGGCACAAACTTTGTTTTCACCCATCTACTGTGGCTCAACTTGCAGCCACTTGTTGAGGTCTGACCAATTAACTGATTGTAAATTGAGGAATTAATTTCAAGAAGATTCATCCATGTATATAGTGATTCTACGGAAGCCATGCTTGAAGTATTTGTTGATTCTTTTACCATGTTTGGATCTGATTTTAAACACTAGACAATTGTCCATCCAAAATTCAGAGACAAGAGTCATACACCCTACAATAGAGGCCTGTCCTGATGGCTATTCACAATCTGCCCAAAACTACGCATTATGCAAACTAAGGCGCCTGTGTTTATCCTGATTTTGGGGAAAAAAAATTTAAACAAAAGTATATTCAATTTTTTTTTTTGGGGACCAATCATTTAATTTGTAGAATACTGAGTTTCGTTTAATGTGTACAACATTGCTTCAAAAATTTATTAATTTTATAGCAATTAAATCTATCATAATTAAATTAATATATTTTTATTGTATATATATATATACCAATATCAATATATCACTATAAAATCACTATTTCATTATGCAATAAATTTATAAAAAACTATACTATTTATAAGTAAGATACATATCTCATATTCCTCCTCTGTCAACTCTGTCCACAACCCTGGCAAAAAAAACTGTGGTCACAATCTAGTTATGTAAAAAATAAATGATTAATATTTACTAACTTTTTAAAGGTTTAATATTTGAAGTTCCAAGTGAGACCATAATGTGATTGGTTGATTTATCAACAATTAATCCAAAAAAAAAAGTTAAATAAAATTACATTCTTGTCAATTCATCACGATGCATGATTCATGACAAATGCAGCATGTATACTTTTCAATAATTAAAAAATTCATTGATTTTTCTTTTTACTAAAAAAATTCAAATAAAAAAGAACGATAAAACTTATGGAGACATACGAGCGGCACCATTCTTTACAAAGCTTGGTGATGGTTTCACCAAAACTCAAAAAGTATGATCCAATTCTGAAGGTGGGTCCTTCTATGCTGGGTCAACACTGCATGACTTAGGATTGGATTAATTTTTACATAATTAATTAGAAGAATAAATGGTTTTTTATAATTAATTGAGAGGATAAGTAATTATGAAAAATTAATTTATATTTAAATATTTTTAATTAAGAAATAATTTTAAGAAAATGAAACATGTTTGGATTCCACTCTTAAATGAATAATGAGAAAAAAAATAAAAAATAGTGATTATGAAGAAATAGAGTTGAGAGATAATTAATTCTGGTAAGTAAAATATTTCTACTTCTCCTATAAGTAATATTTTTACGTATAATTGATTATTAAAGGTGCAGGTAGGTTTGATAAACTTTAATAATAAACAATTACAGGTGCTTATAAATGATGATTGAGTGCATCCAAACAGGCGATTCATAATTCATATTCGTAGTAGCGTGCCAGCAGGAGGCCAGGAACTGATCTCTTCCTTCCCATCCACCAAAGTGGCACGCCTCAACTTTCGCAACTTTTGCTTTTGCTATTGCTTTTGCATTCCTAACAACTCTGCAAGGAATTTCAGAACACGACACACGTGATACGCGTAAAGACGTTACCTTTTGGTAATTTTGTTTCCCTTTTTTTTTTTGAAGGGGCAATATTCATACTTCATCTTAATTATACATGTGTGCGTGAAAAAATAACAAATCCTTAACATATACTAATAACGCTTAATTATTTTTATGCAATAACGCTTTATTAGTTAATTATTTTTAAAATTGAAATTTCTCTCATAAAAATACGGTGCTGTTGAAATTTCTCTCATAGATTGAAATTACTTATGTTTGTTAAAGTTACAATCTAATCTCTTTGAAGCTATAAAGATATATTCATTTAACTATATCAACAAGTCCAACGCATCATTATAACATCATCAAGAAGATTATGTTATAATTTTAGCAAGCAAGTTATTACTTTGAATATCATAAATAACAACTTAATTTTATAATATTGAAAAGATTAGGTTGTATTCATGTAAAAAAAAAATAAGTTGTATCTTTTAAAACTAAGTGTAATAGTTTTAAAACATAAGCAATACCCCCTCCATTTCAAAATATAGGAAAGAATTTTGGGAAATTAAGGTTTCAAAATATATTAGTAAGCTTTTAATGCTTTTTTTTTTTCTAATTTTACTTCTATGTATGATAGTACTCAATTATGAGATAAAAGAATAAAAAAAGTTATGATATAGAGAAAATAATATATTTTTTACCTCTCTTTAATTAAGATAATTTTGGAAAGTTATAAAAAAATTTTTAAAAATCAAAATTTTCTTAATGGGTGTGGGATGAATAAATATGAGTTATATTTTGAAATGAAAACAGTAATTCACATGTAAAAAAAAGCAATAATTTATTTTAATGATTACCAAGGAGCCCAAAGCAAAAAAAGTATGCTTTTCCCCTAAAAGAAGAAGTATGGTTCATGCAGTAGAGAATAGGTTTTATTTCAGATTTTGTTCATTTATATTATTGACTCAAGCTTTTGTGCACTATTTATATGAATAAAGCATAGATTATACATGTACTGAAAAAAAAAAAAGCATAGATTAAAACTTGATCCGTTTCATCGTTTGATGATAATTTATTTAAAGTAGCAAACGTAATCACTTACTGTGACTGAAATTTGGCTTCTTTATTTTTATAATAAGAGGTGAATTCTCGTTTTTTTCCATTTTATATTCAACGTGGCACATTTTGGGGGGAATAAAGTATATATTTAATATCATTTGTTATAAAATCTATTTTATATATATTAATTAATATTGATTCTTAAAATAAAAAATATTATCAAAAATCAATTATACATGGAGTGAATGTGTTTCCTCGGTAAATCAACATAAAGTAGAGACGGAGTAATTTACGGTGGCAGATTGCTTTCGCTTTAACACATGGAAAAGGAGGAGTAGACTAGACAAGAGAAGAGAAGCAAGGAACCGGACAATCATTTCATTTCGTTGGTAGTATAAAGGCAGTGGCATCCAACAAAGCAGAGCTGGCGTACGTTTCACACGCGAGTTGAGAGTATGGAGGGGATAGAGCATGGAACAGTGAGCGTGAATGGGATAAACATGCACATAGCAGAGATGGGTCAGGGTCCATTGATCCTCTTCCTCCATGGCTTCCCTGATCTCTGGTTCTCCTGGCGCCACCAGATCGCAGCCCTCTCCTCCTTAGGCAGTGGGTGTGGCCGGAGCGTCAGTGTCACGTGACTGGGGAGCCATCACTGCATGGTACCTCTGCCTCTATCACCCTGAGAGAGTCGAAGCTTTGGTTAACTTTAGCGTCCCTTTCACTCCCAGAAACCCTAAAAGAAAGCCCCTTGACACCTTAAGAGCTGTGTATGGAACTGACTACTATATCTGCAGATTTCAGGTGTACTACAACTTCCAACTTGTTTGTTCATACATGTTTGGCTTGCTGCTGTGTTATAGCTGTTACTGTTAGTATATCCGTTGATGGGGATGGAGGAGTAGGAGAATTACAACGTATTTTAATTAGTGGGTCAAGCACTTTATGGCATTAAATTAATTATCCCATCCTAAGCCCTGCCTACATCTCTGGTTTCCAGAATGTAAATTTACTGCCATTGAAGAAGCTTTTGATCCAAGTGGGACATGTTCTGTCTGTGTAGATTGGAAGCTTAAGGCTTGACACAGAATTCAGCCTTATTTGCTGTGTTTCTCATTTTTCATCCCTCCCCTTTTTCCTGTAAGCCAGGTATATATTTCATTAATTTTTCCGCAGATCAAGTAAATTGTTGAAGGGACGAATTTCTACTTAATCACTGAGGATGTTCACTCGTGTAGGTTTTTGGAAGTAATAGTTGTTGCTTAATTATCGCAGGAGCCTGGAGATATAGATTGTGAGTTTGCTCAAATTGGTACGGAGAGAGTTGTGAAGGAATTCCTGACATACCGCAACCCTGCCCCACTTTATCTTCCAAAGGGTAAAGGGTTTGGACATCCACCTGATGCTCCCATTGTGTTGCCCTCATGGCTATCTGAGGAAGAATGTAACTACTACGCCACCAAATATGACAAAAGTGGCTTCACCGGGGGGATTGAACTACTATAGAAATTTGGATCTGTATGTTATTGTTATATCCAACTTATAGTTACCTCATTCATCCTCAAAATAGAAATTTTTAAACTATAATGATTGATAGGTGTGGTGGTGTTGCATTTTTTTTTTTTTGCAGGAATTGGGAACTGACGGCCCCGTGGAGTGGTTCTCAAATAAAGGTTCCGGTGAAGTTTATAGTTGGCGATCTGGACTTGACATATAATGCCCCGGGAATGAAGGATTATATTCACAAGGGAGGGATGGAGAGAGATTTGCCGCTTCTGGAGGATGTGGTTGTGATGGAAGGGGTGGCTCACTTTCTCCATCAAGAAAGGCCCCATGACATCAACAACCACATCTATGATTTCTTTCGCAAGTTTTAATATGTTTCTCACGTCCTTTCTTTTGTTTCTGTTTGCATCTTCTTCGTCCTTTAGTTCTTGCTCTGTTTTCATCGTCATACTTCACTATGCTTATCTTTCGTGAATTACGCAGAACTTTAATACTTTAGCATACGTATATTGCATATTCCTGCCTTTGCTGAGAAGCATGTTGCAGGACAGAAGAGAAGGCGGGGAGTGAAATGACACCAGTCTATTAAATTGAAGTGTACCATGGAATTGACGCACTTCATATCTTTTTGGTTATCATAATAAGAGGAGGTTGAATTTTCTGAAATTCCAAAACCCTGGTTGAAATGCAGACTCATTTACTAGCATCTGTAAAGGGGTTTCCCCAACCTGCAAATTTTACGCAACCTGTGCTCAAATATATCTGTAACTCGTACCACGGTACTCGATAATTAAAATGATATTTAGATCATGAAAGACAAGTTCAGTACATCACACTCGCTTGTTTATTCATTCTTCACTGTTAATGTCATTTATCTATTCAACCCCCTTACATAAACCAAATCCCTAAAAAAAGGACAGCTTCTCTTTCCTATGGTTCACTTTGTCGGCTTACATCCCTCTCAATCCATCAAAACCCCATGAGAACCGTATTTAAGTTTCAGTTTGCCGGCCCCTTTGATCGTTCCCTCAATTACTTTGTTCTTATTGATTTTCATGCTTCACAGTTCACAATAGCGAACTCTAACAATACCTGCATTTATAAGCATTACCACTTTGAATTTCACAAAAAAGGGTTAAAACTCCTGAACTTGATCTCCTGCAAGAATGACAAGATAATAGTATGAATTATTTAAAAAGTGGCTGCGTCAAATGGAAAGTGAATCCAATCTGTCTATCTGTTGAAACCTTTTTGATAGTCGAAATTGGAACTTTAATTGAGCATCAATGTAAGAACTCTTAAAAGTGAACGTGAAGCTAGAAATATGGAAAAAGAGGAAATAGTTTTATTTTACAACAGCATAAAATCCCGAACACGGCAGAACGGAAAATTGCACGTGCATAAAACGTTTTAAGCCATTAAGGATATGGATTCATTGTATATAAAGGGTATTTTAAAATTATATTTTATTTATTCTTTTTCTGTACTCTTTTATCACTGGCCCAGCTGGCTAGAGTTAGAAGAACCCTCTTCGAGTAATACTACCCAGTGGATATGCGCAATGCTGGGGAAGAAATCATTCAACGATGACAAAGTCTTTGATTATGGGTGACTGAAGGCTTATTGCACTGCAATGTGCCTCCCTGTTTTTTCTCTTTGAATTTACATTTTATTATTTTTTTTTAATTTAAGAAAAGAGAATGAATGAAACATAGGTGTGTCCGATACACATTCAAGGGATGTTGCACGAATTCCAAAATTAAATCATGTGAGAAACAACTTGTGGATAAATCATAAACTTCTCTTGCATTCTCTGCACTCAATCTTAAAGTCCCCACGAACTCATCCTCCCAAAAAAATATTTGGATCATTGAAACTGCAGTAAAAGCTTTGGGCCATTTCCCTTATTGGGCTAGGATATGAGTTGGTGAGAACGCTTAGGCCCAAATTCCATCAATTGTTGCCTGAGCTAGGTCTGGGAGGGACCTTGCCCTCATCTGAAGGCATCTCATTTAACTTGACTTATCCACAAATGGAACAAACTATTTGTACTTGAAGACCCATTGTTCTTCTTCTTCTTTTTCAATAAATTGTACTTTTAAAATTTTGCCTTCGAAATGAACTATTTAATTATATATCACTTTCGTGTGACCTAGAATAAATGAAGTTGGGTTTTGTTGTGATTGATAAATATTATTCATGGAGGCAGTTGGAAACTTCAGGTTTATGTCAAGTCTCTCACATGCTGTTGCACCCGGGGTCCCCATTCTTCATGTGATTAGCTGCCCACTTTCTATCAATTAAATCATGCTAATCAGTCTCCTTTCAATTTTAATATCAACTTGCCTTCTTTTTTATATTCTTGATCATTTGCCTACTTGCTATACTCTAATAATGCAGTATTTTTCATCATCACAACAAAGCTAAAACATTATTGCTCTTTTCAAAATGAAGATAAATTGGAAGCTATTTATGGAAGAAGGATATAATTTGCAAATCTCCCGAGCTCTTTCTTTTCAAGCCTGTTCCAAAATATTAAGCTTTCTTTTTCTTGATTAGATAATACATATATGTAAACGTTCAAAATGGGTGCCACGACGAGATAATGCTTGTTTTCAAAGGTGATAGCAAATATACACTTCTAGAAAAAGGGCCTCCTGAATGAGCTGTCACAAGATGTTAGCGGTCAATATCACCATATATACAGAAGAAATAAAAAGCAATAAAGGTCCTTCAGCAAAGGTGCTGTCTCAATGGAAATTGAGTATTGAAAAGACCAATCATCAAGTTGGCTTCTAAGAAACAAATTCTTGTTTTCTTTTCCTTTGTTTCTGTGTGGGAGTTAATGTCGACATTAAAATTTCATCGTAAGGTTTCTTAAACACGGCGATTTAAACAATATGGAGCCGATCCATCTATAGCCTTTCTAATTAACGCAGAGAGTGTCATCGGCGATTAATCTAAGAGGAGAAGTGGGTGAAAGATAAAGATATATAGATTCAAGATTCTGTATCTCTTCCCAATACAATTGAAACCTCAATTTAAAAAAAAGAAAAAAGAAAGAAAAGAAAATTGATGTCATGCATGCCAATAACATATTTAATGTTGTAATTCCTAAATTATTATTCAAGACTCTGTGTATCTCTTCCCAATTGAAACCATCACGCATGACGATTATAAGCGCGCCTGCAAGAAAATACCACAATAGATTTGTAGGTGTGTATATATATATATATATATGCAAGTGTGTGTAGGGTGTATTCGTTGTCAAAAGGTACGTGGCATTCTAATATTTACCTCTTGACTGAACGTTCCTCCTATGGTTTTATGGCATCTGCACAAGAAGAGAAGAGACCTAATAATGTGGATTATCTATTTTGAAGGATATCCCCCCACTATCCGATTCCCTATCTAGAGATACAAACCTTCATAGCTTGTCTCAAAAGCATTTTGACTGAACAGGATAAAGATTAAGGCAATAGTGATATATATCACTAGTGGAAAATATCCAGCTCATGGACCCTCACTAGGGATTATTACTATAAGATCCACAAAATCACTTTATGTATGTTTTTTTTTTCTGACTTGTGCTAGCGCTAGGGATATATATATATATATAACTTACTGATCGATCTTTAATTTTTCACTTCAAAAATTTAAGCTATGTATAAAAGATTTGTTATATTGGCTTGTAATGATGTATGTAGGATCATTCACTTTCGAAGCCAACCCACCAAGAAGACATCATAAAAAAGAAAGTGGAGCACATATATGGAAAGAAAGCATATCTATATCAATGGAGATGTCAACCATGGTGCTTTGAAGTTGGGGCTGAATAAAATATCTTAATGCTTAGAGTGAGAAAATGGATGATAGGCCGGCCCCCATCTATAGTGTAATTGGTTACAGGTAAGATAGATTACCAAATGGTGAAGCTAGGTAGCGAATATTAAATAGAAGAATGAAGAAAAGGAAGAAACGTGTAATATGGGAGTGAGTCATAGCGGGGAGAATAGAGAAAGGGTGTCGGTTGTTGGAATTTTAGCATACAAAAGCCATAGAATTTGGGACCAAAGTGGTATCCCATTGATGCTTCGAAAAACCATGAGGGATGTGACATCTGGATACGTTATCATTCCTTCTCAGCAACCACACCATAATACATGTTCCTATCAGAGTCCCTTAAAATCCCATCTTAATTAGATATCATCAAAGCAATAAAGCTAACTCTATGAGATGCAATGCAATCTGTCGATCAGACTATTGCTTCCGCCCATCATTATGTTTCATCTGAGGATGATGATTCCCTTGCCCATTTGGCACCTCGACTGCACATGCACGGTTCCATAAAACTCACAAATGAGATATTTACCAACACTGTACTTCAGAGTATCCCAAATTAATATATCTTTGTAATTGTTATGAGGATCAAAACCTATATACCCTAGAACACTGAACGTACGTACTGAATAAGCTCGATCGATCGCAAGGTTAAGTCTGTGCTGGAAGAAGTGGACGACAGGAACCTTTTATATATGTTATTAGTCGGTAATGGAGTTCTAATTAGCCCTCGTATTGTACTGACAGGATGAGCAGTTCTTTGTTGGTTGGGTGGTATATATTTTCGTGAAGAGTCTAAAAAGAGATCTAATGGTCATGAATGTTGAAATGAAGCACATTCTCCTTTGCATGCATAATTTCAAAGCTAATGGATCGATCTGGTCAACTGAGGACCGTAGAACCTGAAACGACTGTAGTCTATATATACAGGGCTATTGGTCAGCCATGCAGGTTTCATAGGCCATTATGAATAGTGTCACCCCACGTTCTCATTGGGTTTAATCTGTCATGTTGAATAGCAGCTAATCTAGATATACGGATGCAACAAAGAAAGAGCATTTTTTCGGACTGACTACTAATTCAAAAAATAAAAGAAAGCAGTACTGTATGTATTGATAATATATATATATATATTAAGGAGAATTACAAGCTGGGTGTAGTTACTTTAATGGACAAGGTGCGTGCTCCAATAGGAAATGTAGCGAGGTTTGAAAAGTTTTGAGACTATGGATCTATCGAAAATATCATAGGGGAAGCATGTGGGAGAAAAGCAATTTTTGCTTCCAATACAATCTTGATTTTCGATCGTGTTTTCTTATGTGGACCAAAGGCCCCTAAACCCTAATGCTGTTACAGTTAGTTTCAGTGGCCCTACCTACTAAGTGATAACTTAATGAAGTGACCTCATACTAGCAAATTATCGACTGGCACTAATTGCAAGATTCCCTTTTCCTTTTGTTTTTCTTTAGTACGTACCTAACTGTATACAACTCTATCCCAAAAAATTATAACTACATTTAACACGACTATTGATCAGAATCCTGCAAGTATATAGGATTGATCGTAGTAATAAAAAGTCTCCGGAGTATTCTAGAGATCGAACCCAAGGGAGGTAGTAAATTTATAGTCTAAACTTTTAATCCCAAAAATTAATTGATAATGAAATTAATAATTCAAATTAAAAAGAAAAGAAAGAGAAAACAAAATGAAGTGTGAGTTTGATTCAGTTCTAGAAACGTTAAGGTTCACCTTATGAGATAATTAAATTTTATTTTTTAGTTAGACTCTACATAATTATAGTGACTGTTGTTCCTAAAGCGTCCTAATTACCTCTCGGTCAATTAGTCTTAATTTAATTAGAATTCAATTCGCTCTCGCGCAACTAAATTTTCTAATTAAACCTTGAAAACTACAACATATATCACCATGAATTCCTAATTCTATCTCTACATTAGTTATTCATGTTTATTTCTCTATATCTAGGTTTTCTCTTCACCTCTCAGTCCATCAAGTTTACCCATTAATTAGATTCTATGGTGATCAAGCATAAAATCCACATGAACGAATAAAAAAGATAAATATAATAAAAAGATAAATTAAATATACTTGAAAAACAAATCAAAGAGTCTTAACTGGAGAAACAAATCCAATCCATCCCAGTCAGGCTACATCCCTACCCTCGACTGGGAAATTTAGCTACTCATAGAAATAGAAATTAAATCACAACTAAAATCCCAAATCATAGTGAAAATAATAAGAAAATAGAGTTATATTAGAGAAGAATAAATCTATAACTAATACTCCCCGAATCTCCTTGCTCTCTCTCTATATGATGCTCCTAGTTGCTCCCAGATACGTTTAAAACCTTGTTCTTTAGCTTTTGAGTGCGTTTCTGAATCCCCCTTGTGTTTCTATTGTGTATCTTTATATAGAAAAATTTTAGAATGCCATAAAAGCCCAAAATATAATGAAAACATGTCAAAAACGTGTTTTTACGGACTCGTATTGGATGACTCGGCGCCGGGTAACCACAAAATTAATTGATACGGCGCCGGGTGCTTCTAAATTGCTGAAAAACGTCAAAATCCACGTTGACCCGGCGCCGGATGGTTACTGTTGTACGGACAGTTGCAGCTTTCAACTTCGTAACATCATCAGCTCGTGTTGACACTTTGATTTTGATTTTCACCATGATAACATTAGAACTTGGGAAAACTCAAAACATAAAAGTTGTAGATCTATGTCTTATCTTTCTAACGCATCTTAAATCATCTCAATTGGAGATCATATGTTAGAGTTATGATCAAAATACCAAAGGGTGTCACAACTTTTCAACATGAACGATTTGTAACGTTTTTGCTCTGAATGCTTCTAAATGAGCCTATAACATCATGAAATACAAAAATATGTCAAATCATGCTAAAATATACCAATATAAACATATTTAAATATAATTTAGAGCTTAAATATGAATATTTTTTATATATAAAATGGACACATCAACTATGATCCCTTGACTCTTGGAGAAATCTTTTGATTAACTCTTGTCAATACAATCACAAACATTTAGAAATAAACCGCGAAGAAAAATATATGCAATTTCAAAGCTGCACACTTGGTGCTTGGAGACTGTGAGCTCTAGTTGTACTTATGAGTAAGCACCTACAAACAAACCAAGCATGACGCAGTAATGTTATCATGGCAATAACAGCCTAGCTCACATGCACAATTAATAGGTTCTTTTTTGAACGTGAGGATGAAATTTCTGGTATTCCAAACAAATATATGCATTTCTCTTCGGGAAGAGAAGGTGCCTATGTCTCTACGTATTGGGGAAGGTGACAAAATACATATATAGGATCAGAACAGAAGAAAGCATCTGTGACACCAATTCAGTATATATATATATATATATATATACACACATCACACGGTTTAAACAAGGTCTTTGTGCTGTTACACTCTTGCATGCTCTACTGTATACTCCCACGTTCTCTGGCTTTTCATACACATGCCATTTGGTGAGGTGACATATTTGTATTCCTAATGTACCCCCTGCCATTCACAATGGCACACCCGGCAGCTATTGGTGCCAAAAATAAGTTTCACGTTTGGTGATAGGGAATGGCGCATTTTTTTCTCATAAGAAATCGTCACCAACCTAGCTACTTGGCTATCACTCGTGAAGCCCAAAATAAAAAAATTTAAATTTCTGATCGCTCAGTTAAATTAAGTGTGTGTGTGTGTATCAATATACCCCATCCAATAGTTAGCATCGTCAGTTAAATTTATTTTCTTAGTCTCCTTGTTAAAATCCGGCAAAGCTAACGAACCAATGCATATGCCACGATCTCTTAAACCTTATATAAAGATCTATCTGCTCATCTTCTCACCCACCTTACTTGTTCTCTCTCCCCCCTCACTCTTGGTCCCCTCTCACTTTGTGCTTCCAGGAGTGTTTTGTGGAGGAAAAAAGACACACTGTTATACTACTTTATATTCCATTGTTGCTCCTCTTTACTAAATCTCAAAGCACTCACGAAAACAACTTAAGATGCTTGCAGATGGTCAGAAATCCCAAAGGGCATACCCGACAGCTGCCGAGGTATGAAACCTTTATCGGAATTGCTCGATCTCAGGAGCTCAATTGATTGCATTTGTTTTCCATATTTGATCAGGCTTTAGGCTAGACTAAGGTATATATATTGACTGCTAATATAATGTATATATATATATATATATGAGATAACGTGTGTTTTGTTTTGGGATTAATTCAGGTAGTGGAGGAGGTGAAGCGAATGGCAGACATAGGGTTCCCAATAGCAGCAACCAGCCTGGTGGGTTACCTGAAAAACATGATGTTGGTTGTGTGCATGGGAAGGTTGGGAAGCCTGGAGCTAGCAGGAGGTGCCTTGGCCATAGGCTTCACCAACATAACCGGTTACTCTGTTCTATCAGGTCTAGCCATGGGTATGGAGCCCCTCTGCAGCCAGGCCTTCGGTTCTCGAAACTTGCCCTTACTATCTCTCACCCTTCAGAGGGCAATTCTCATGTTACTGCTAGCTTCCCTACCCATCTGCGTTTTGTGGTTGAAGCTGGAGCCTCTCATGCTTTGCCTTCACCAGAACCCCGACATCAGCAGAGTGGCTAGCCTCTACTGTCGCTTCGCCATCCCAGACCTCATCGCCAACAGCCTCCTTCACCCACTTCGTATTTACTTACGTAGCAAAGGCACAGCCTGGCCACTCATGTGGTGCACTCTACTTGCCATCCTCTTACACGTCCCCATCCTGTTTTACTTCACCTTCACACTTGGGCTTGGAATCCCGGGCATTGCAATCTCTGCTTTCGTCACTAATTTCAACACACTCTTCTTCCTCCTATTCTACATCTTGTATAACCACGTAATTACCACCTACAAGGAGCCTGATTGGTCTACACCGTTAATATCTAGTCATGCTACCACAACCAATGCAAACAGCCCATTAGTATTGATTTCTAAAGAGTGGGGCATGCTCATAAGGTTTTCAATAGAGAGTTGTTTGGGGGTGTGTTTGGAGTGGTGGTGGTACGAGTTGATGACCATTCTAGCAGGTTACCTTGACAATCCACGAGTTGCTCTCGCCACTGCAGGCATAGTAATACAAACCACCTCTCTTATGTACACCTTGCCAACGGCACTCAGTGCGTCGGTTTCAACCCGAGTGGGAAACGAACTCGGAGCGGGTCAACCCGAGAAGGCGTGCCTGTCCACCGTGGTGGCCATAGGATTGGCACTTGGGAGCTCACTGGTGGGGTTGTTGGGGACCACGTTGGGGAGAGAGAGATGGGGAAGAGTGTTCACAGGTGACAGTGAGGTGTTAGAGCTGTGCATGGCTGTGTTGCCTATTATTGGAGTGTGTGAGCTCGCCAATTGCCCTCAGACCACCAGCTGTGGCATCCTGAGAGGCAGTGCCAGGCCTGGGATAGGCGCGGGGATAAACTTGTGCTCATTTTACTTGGTGGGGGCACCAGTGGCCATAGTGTTGGCCTTTGTTTGGGAACTGGGCTTCTTGGGCCTTTGTTATGGCCTTTTATCGGCCCAAATCGCTTGTGTCGTCTCCATTCTAATTGTGGTGCGCAACACAGATTGGGAAAGGGAAACCTTGCGGGCCAAGACCCTGGTGGGAATGAAGACTACCTGTCCCACGTTTCTCCCACATCCAGAACCAACCGTCAGACATGGACAAGGCAACGATTCCCATAACTGAAGCAGTATGTATATAATTGTTTATCAGTAACGAGTATATACAAACACAAGCTCAAATTAATTAATTGAGGATATACATAATCTTTTTTTTTTCTTTTCTTTCTTTTTCATGGCATTATTATAATGTATTGGTATAACTGTCATGTATTTTTTCCTTGCTTCCTTCATGCAAGGTCTACTATACATATACATATATATATATATATATATATAACTCTAGGTAGCCGGTATCATTTCATCAACACATGTAATTGTTTTAGCATAGGATTTATATGAATTATTTGACACATATATACTTGGTAAAGTCCTTTCTTTCTCCCCTCTATCGTATTCGTACAATTAAGAAATAAAGTGATGCAATTTTCGATTCACTGTTAAAAGAATGATGAATAGAAAGAGGAGGAATGTATGTAAGGTTGAAGGAACATGCATGTGCGGGTATGCATGGTAAAAGGAATGTTATGGTACATTGATTGGTTGTAAAACGAAAAAGTTAATAAATCGCGTCTTATATGACAAGTTTAGAGATCGTGATATGCCGTAAGTCAAGTCCTTTTCTTTCGTATTTATGAGCAGAACAGCTACTCTGCCATGTCGCTTCTAATTAACGGAATGTCCCTTCTTCGGCCCACCATCTCGACTTAAAATCAGAGTCACCATGTCTCAACTCGTGGGTTGGCTCACATAAAAAGTGGGCTGAGTCGGGAAAGTTTAGGCCCGTTTATAAAGGGGCCAGTTCCAACCTAACCTGGATAAGCCATAACTCATGGGTTCGCCATTTTGTTTTAAATTAAGGTTTTTTTTAATTTTATGATAACATTTTTTTTGTTTTTGTAATTATTGTAGTTGAAAATTCCTTGTAATTTTTTTTTATTAAATTCCAAATGGTGCCCATTCTTTTTTCAAATCCATCGGCGAATAAACACCAAATATAAGCTGAAACACCAAATCCATCGGTAATGGGGATACAAGACTGCTAAGTACGGCAAAGTAGTGGGTACAAAAAGATTGGGAGGTAGTTGTAAATCATATTTACGGTGAGGCAAACCAATGTGCTCATAAACTTGCAAGTATGAGTCTCAATGATAACATTGGTTGCAAATTCTTGGAGAGGAAGCAATGACAATGGATATTGCCGGAAGAGGATTTTCAAGCAGAGTACCTCGCCCTGATTAGTTTTGTCCTTTTTTTGTTCTTCTTTCCCTTGGCAGTTTGACCCATTGTTCCACCAAAAAAAAAAAACAGCAAATATAAGCTGCAAAGTGCAACCCACAGTTTAAGTAGGACCTCACCTGTCACTTCTTAGGATTTGGGCCTGGGACAATGAATGCAAATACTGTATATATATATATATATATATATTACCACAAAATGCAAAACACTATTCAACTAATGAGAATGCCTCATTTATTTTCCTCAGACTCAATATATCATCATTCATAAAATTTATAACAATCATCACAATTATAAATTATAAAAAATATAACTTATTTTTTAAATTTTGCATAAAGCGAAAAAATATATCTTGTTGAGTATAAATAAGAATATCAATATAAATCAAAGTATTAAAAATCAAACCAAACATTGAATTAATCAATGAGTTCAATAATTAATGTTCAATGACTCAACCGTCGTTCAACCGGAATTAAATCAGTAATAATAAAATTAATAATTTTTAACTTTATATGTTATATAGAAAATTAAAAAAATTATTAATAAGTTTCATAATCTAATATTAACATTTAAACAAGTTAATATTCATCAATAATCATATTTTGAATTTAAAATAACCAACTAATATTCTATTTTCATATTATTTATTAAGTAAATTTATCATTATTAATAATTATGTATTATAATAATATTTATATAATATTATAACATGAAAAAAAAATTATACAAAAAATAATGTTATTTTATCTTAAAAACTAAAAAAATTTAAAAAATTTAACCAGTTCAATACTTGTTCAACCTGTTTTTGAGAATAACTAGTTGCTATCTTTGTTTAGATTAGATTTGGCATCGATTCCCAACCCAACTAATTGAACCAACTGATTCAATCTAAGTTTTTAAACCTTAATACAAGCTAAAATGTGTGCTCCATAAATGTGAAAACATTACTTAGAAATATAACGTTAATTTCTCGCACTAATATTTATGTCACTTCGGGTCAGATCTAAAATCCCAATCATAAATTGCCTTTTCTATTCTTCTAAAGCGCTTGACTCCTTCATTCTAATCCCTGTCTCAATCGTTCTATGATTTATTTGCTTTGGCATAATGGGCTTCCATTCTTCCATCCACAATAACTGAATTGAGAGATATTGGTTTAAGCTATTGAGTTTTTTCTCCCTGGTGCATTCAATTAATAATCTAAACAATTATGATAAAAATACGTATTTTTTTATTCAGAAAAAAATATGTAATTTGATTGTAGTTCGAATAGATGAAAATGAAAGCACAAAGATCTTTAGCATCACAGAAAAATACATTCTCTGGCTGTAACCTTTTTGTTTATAAGGCAGTATGATATTCTGGCCAAAAAAAAAAAGACAATATGATTCAGTAAGATTAGGGTGTGTTTGGGAGTTTAGCATGTAGTGCAATAGTTAATAAAGTGCAATGAAATGAGACAGAATAGAATGAAATATAATATTATATTGTTTGAGAGTTTTATATAAAAAAAGTAATGGTGGGGAATAGATTATAATCTTTTCTTTTTAATATTATTTTCATAAATTTATTTAGATAAAAAAATGTGAAATTACTTTGAATTAAAAAAAAACATGATGTTCTTCAAAAACTTCAAGCAATTTTTCCCCCAAAAACAGTAGCCTTTCTATAACATAAAAATAGTGAATCGCTGATTTATATCAATACGCATACTACAGAGATTAAATTATAATACATATACATATATATATATATATATCACAAAAATTATGTTCTATATATATAATAATTTTTCCAGAATACTAGCTCTCAAACCTGAAACATCCTGGTTTGATCAAAATGATCTCACCAGAAAGATGCAGAGGATGACATATATAATATTTATAAATCATGTTATACATATATTATAATTTGCAAATTATATATATGTATAAAGTTGTTTACCAAAAAAATATATATATAAAATTTCATGGTTTATATAATTTAATGACTACAAATCAAAAGTTCTGGTTAGGCATGCAATATAAAAGTAGAAGCAAAACAAATTAAATTATATGTATAGAGATAAAAGAGAGTATAATAATGTGTTTTAATATGATTAGGGACAAATTAGTAATTATAATATTAACTCCATATTAATCTTAACCCCTCAATTTTGGAAACAAGAAAAATTCGATTTTAAATGGCTAAGGAGAATTTGGGAAGTGCTCCCTTGCCATCACATTTTCTTTAAAAAATTCATCCGAATAATTGTCTAACCCTTTAACTATCCCATTTTATTTATTGAAATTAGGATATTAAAATGAGATTGTTTTGAGATCAATCTCATGTTAAAAACCATGATTTCTTGAAATTTATTATAATCAAATGTATAATAATTTAAAAAAATTTATAGTCTATTGGTTATTAAATGTTAATAATTTAGTGGTGATACTTGTTGTATAAAAATATTTTAAAATTACACTGAGTAGTTAAACAAATTCGCTAATAATATTTGTATCTTTCTAGTCAATGTTTTTCCCATCCTTTTTCATTAATCCTCTAATTATTGTGAATAAGTTACGCAGGCAAATAAATAATCACCTAGGATTAAACTATATTGAAATAAATATACTTTGTTAAAATAAAAAAAATAATTTAATTTTTAGTTTGAGGAGCCTCTTGAATGTCATTTTTATTTTATTTTTATTTAATTTTGAATTATAATTTGAATCATCATCAACAATAAAATCAAACAATTTAAATATTTTATTCAATATCAGGTATTAAAAATTATTTATCGCTTATTAAGGGATTAATTAATAAATTTTTTGTAATGGGTTGAATGAGTCAATTCATTACAAATTACAGAGTGAACATGTCAATCAATTATAAATTATGGGTTGAAGGAGTAAGACGAGTTAAACTATCTTAATATGAGAAAATAGTTATTTAGTAATGTGAATACCCCATTTTCTCCAGGCGTTTTACGAAAAATAATAAGAAAATAAAATAAAATAAAAAATAAATAATAATAATAATATAAATAAAAAAAAGAAGGAAGAATGAAAATTAAATAAAAATGAAAAAAACTAATTTTAAAAGAAGAAACCTGAAAACTAAAACTAAAACTAAACTTAAAAAAAAAAGGAGGGAGCCGGAAAAAAAAGAAAAAAAGAAAAGGAAGGACAGCCGCAGACTGAAAGAGAAGACGGGACTGAAGACAAAAGATGGGGACTGAGAACGAAAAGAAAAAACAAAAGAGGGAGGGACAGAGAACGAAGACACGCTAGCACAGAGGGAGTAAGAGGCAACTGAGAAAGAAAAGGGAAAGCAGAGGGAGACGTGCGGGGGCAGAAAAGAGAAGCACACGAAAAGGCAAGGGAGCAGAGGAAAGAAAAGAAAAAGCCGAGAGGGGAGCAAAAAACAGAGGGAAGCAGCGGTGAGAGAAAGGCCAAGGGAGCGAAAACAGAAGGAGGCAGCAGACTGAGAGGAAAAAACCAAGAGAGCCACAGAGAACCGAAGGCATGCACGAGAAAGAAAAGGGGGAGGCCGTGAACCGAAAGAGGGAGGAGACTGACCATTGAAAGAGGAAAAAGAAATGGAAGAAACCGAGGAAGCAGAGCAAGGAGAAGAAGAAGCCGTGGGACTGGAAAGAACCGAAGGCACGAGAGGAAAGCAACCAGAACCACACTCCACCGGAAAGCAACTGAAGCTACGAAGATCGAAGGAGCCCAAGAAAGTTGAAGATGGGGCAGAGCACTGAAGAGAGGGTTGTATGCGAAAAAATAGAGGGGGTGGAACCAAGACACGAAGATAAGAGGAGTGGAAGTTGTTCAAGGTTTCCATTATTGAATCATCCATATAGGTAATGATTTTGCTCTTAATCTTTGCTATAGCCTGAGTGTCTTGGAACAATATTTCAGTGGTTAAACGCTCTGGGTTTAGCCGTATATGTATGATTTGGAGCTTGCGTATATATGTGCTTTGTGTGCTGGAGTATGTTGATTCTGCATCTTTTCTGAATGACAAAGATGTCATATCTGCATGCCTACTAGGTGTTTGAGAAAATGTTTGAATAGGGTTTTGTTTGTTTAGGTTGTGGTAGTGATCATGGACATAGGCATGAATACAGAATATTTAGGGGTTTCGGATTTGTTCTGCATCTCTGTTAACCTCATAGGTTATTACACTAGTTGTTATGTTATTCATGTGTCTTTTATTGCATTGGTCTTCTACTAAGTGCTTCTGATCGTTGATGTTTCCTGCATATTATGTCATTACTTAAAGAAAACATAATTGTTTTTTCTGGTGAGCTTTAAGCAAGATTGAGGATCATGTGTCTTGAAATCAAAATTGGGTCTTACGAACTTGGCTGGGTTGAGGACGCTTGAAGTTAATCATTATACTTTAGCTCTATTGAGGAGTTGATTTGTAATGTTCAACATTGATTCTTGACCCCTTTGACTCTGTAAACTTAGCATTTTGTTTGAGTGCTAAAATGTTTTAAGGTTTACATTTAGGAATTTGGATTAATAAAAGAAGCTAAAATCTCCTTTTGCCTATGGCATGTGAAGACGATAATTTGGATCCAAGATGTGAAGGAAGTTGGTTGGACCTTGAGTTTTGATTTTATCATACGTCTTGCCGTTGAGATAATTTCTATTTATCTGTGAACAATATTAGTGGGATATGACATTAATCGCATTTTGGGTTGAATTGCTCTTCAAGTGAATTCCTAATATATTATTTTTATGTGGCTTTTAATGCATGTGGGAGCATTTGGTTGAGATGCACAAGCTGATCAAAGCAAGGAGAAAAGTGGAGTATAAAGCAAAATAGTTCAACCCTCTTTCCTTCCTTTTATACAACTCTTTGATTGTTTGGAGTAAACTATTACTTGAGTCTACACATGAACACATACCATCACAAAGTCTTATATGTTTGTAGATATTTGTCATAGTGTATTTTTTTGTTTGCTTTTAAAATTGGTCACGAAGGTTTTCGAGCTTTCGTAGACCCCTAAAACAATTATATCGTGTGAGCCTACGAGGCTACACGAGTATATTATGAAGATATATTTATAATTGGTCTTAATGACCTTTCCCTTCAAATATTATTTTCTCAAAAAAAATAAAAAAAATAATAAAATGAATAAATAAATAATTGACTTAATAATTATACCACGTAAGTTCTTGGAATCCACGCAGGTAAAGTATCTAAGTTTGCTTAGTGATTGCGTGAGATTGCGAATCCACGTAGATATATCAATTAAATAATTTTCTTTTAAAAAAGTAATTATATTTCATAAAAAAATAATTATAAAATAAATTGTGATAACATAACAAGTATTTTCAATTTTAAAAGGGAAGAATTCGCTAAAATTTTTGCCTTAAATGTACAATAAAATCTTTATACCGCGAGGTTTAGAACTTCTGCAGGTAATTAAGGAACTGATCTATCGGGTATGATTGCGAGTCTGTAATAGATGAATTGATTTTCTTTTTTAAAAGAAAAATTCTCAAAAGTACAAAAATATGTTATTTCAAAAGTCAAAAATCAAATAAAAGCATTTTCAAAAATCCAAAAAATAAAAGAAATATTTTCAAGACAAAATAAAATAAGAGTAAGTAAGCGGAATTAAATTATCTTTTGCAAATTAAAACACACCAACTCAATTCCAGAAAATTGTTTTGTTTGCAAAAAGGTTAATTATTTTCAATCAACTTTCTCCTATTACGAAATTACACAAAAAAAATTAAAATTAAAAAATGCCTACCAACAGACACGCATTTATATCCCAAACTACGTGGACTTTGATCCCCATCGCAGGGTACGTAGGTCCCAGGTGTAATATCCCTATTTTTATGGGATATTATAAAATGAATAAAAGATGAGAAACGAAGCGAGACGAAAAGGCTGTATATAATCGGGTTTTAGAATGAATTAATTTCTTATCTAATTTTCAAAAGAAGTTATGTTTAGTCCTTAATTGGAATTAATTTTTCCATAAGGTCCTTAACAGAAATTAATTCCAGAACTCACCCCGGAAAATATGCAATATACCACTTGAATAAAAGCTCGCTCCAAGCTGAGCGTAATAGTATAAGTATCGCATATCCGGGAGATCTAGGTTGAGAGATAAGCCAATTTGAAAACTAAAGTGAATAGTAAAAATGAAATAATAAAAAATTGATCTTTGGGTGAAATTACAAGAAATACCCAAAAGAATGGATAATTATATTTTTGACCTAGCTTAAGGGCAAAATGGTTCTTTCCCATATTAGAAAAAAATATGAATATTGCATTTAAACTCCAAGGAATAAATTTTGATATCATAAAATGCATGAGGAATTGGAAAAAAATGGAGAGACACTATTAAGTGTGAAGAAAGGCAAAGAGGTTATTTTTCCAGTTAGATGAAAAAATAAAAAATTATATTTTTACCCCCAAATAATTATAAAAGGGACATCCATGTTCTTAAAGTCATAAAAAGTACGCTGAACGAGTATTAGAAATGTCTTGGAAAAATTACACATAATGACCTGAAAGTTCTAAAAATTATAAATTATAAATTAACCCCGAGTCAAGGGTATTTTTGTAAATATGAAAAATTATGGTCAAAATGAAGCTCTCAATGAATTAGACCCAATGAAATATAGTATGAAATTTATTAAGGTCAAAATAACATTTTTGGGTGATTAGGATTTAATATCAATGTTTTACTCGATAAAAGTCAGTTTAGACTGTAGGAAAAGGCAGTATTGATCCAAGAATAATGATTGGACCGTAATAAAATATATTTTGGGTCTAAATAATGATTTTGGACCAAAAGTAATTATTGGGTAATCCTGTACCAATTTAATGATAATTTTGGTCAAAATACTTAATCGGTACGGGTAAATTTAATCGGTAAATGGTGTTTTGGTTCATAAAAAATTATTGAAGTAATTTTTGGCCAAAAATGAGCTCAAGACACGTATGAAGTGAAGAAGGGATACCAAGGAAATTTTGACAAAAGCTTTATTTGCCAAAAGTAGCTCAAGTCAAACATAAAGTTACTTTATGACTTATTAACATATAATTACCTTGGTTAGACCCTTAATACATCATCTTCTTGTCTCGTACGCATCTGAACCAGCAGCTGAAAGGGATAGGGATTCATGGAAACAAGGAGGAAAGAAGACCAAGCAAGAAGCAAAGTTTGGCTCTCAAACTTCCAAGGTAGGTTTCTATGGTTGCTATCTTGCTTATACTTGAGTTTGGAGAAGTTTTATGGATTATTTCTCTCCATTTTTCCTCTGAAATTTTCTGCCTAGAGAGAGAATAGAGAGATAAAATGGAGTCATGAAGAAACTAAACCATAGAAATGCTTAGAAATGCTTCAAGATGCAAGAATATGACATTTGATTGCAAATTAATTGGGTAGATATTTTTCTACAAATTTATGAAATTTTATGCCTATTTAGGGTTTGAAAATGAAAGAGAATTTCATGATTTTGACCCCAAAAATGGATTCCTTAGGTTCAAAATAGGTAGATACAAGTATGTTGTACAAGAAAAGCTCAAGGGAAAACAAAATGGAATTTTTAGTTCAATATGCCACTTTGTGACTGAGCTTAATGAATCAGTGGCTCATGGTATCATTTTATGATGTAATAGGATTTCAAGATGTGTTTTAAGATCAATGGAAGTGCCCACAAAGTTTGGAGATCATTGGAAAGCAAGAAGGTAGTTATTTTCCTTGTTATGCTTAATGTTGTCATACTTTGTTTCCATGATAATATGACTATGCCATATAACTGTTTGAATGCTTTATGATGTATTTTCATTGTTGGTTGAATGTTTGAAGGGTTTTATGACCCTAGGATGTCCATTTTACAAAGTGTTACCATGCCAAAATTTTTATGGAATTGTATGGCATAACATGAAGTTATGATTTTCATTGATGATTTTATGAAATGATATGATGATGTGAATGCATAATTGGATATAACTACTGAGATTCTTTGAATCTCACCCTTCCAAATGATCATTATGTTCAGGCCCAAGCTATGGTAAGAAGGGGTCAAGAGTGCCAAGGAGAAAGAAGAAACAGGATGAAGCATAATGTTGTTTTCAAGTTATGATCTAGTTGTTTGAAATGATATGTAAAGTTATGAGCATGTTACTAAATATGTATCTCCATGCTTTTATGATCATTAAAGTATTATGAAATGTTATGTATGAGTTTAGTACAATGAATGATGATGTATATGTCTATGGAGCTTATTTTGTAAAGTTATGATTGGAAATGCTCAAGTAGAACACTTTGAGGATAATGTAGATACTGTTTATGCAAGACAGGGCAGCTAGGTTAAGTAATATATATGCTCTTAAATTAAACAAGTAGAGCTTTAAAATGGTCTAAAGAGCACTCCATTTGGAGATGTGTATAAATTATAGTGATTTTTCAAAGTTAGGGTTCAGAACAGAGAAAGATTGGGGAAAACTGGAAACTGAAAGTTAGGTATTGAAAAAATAAAAAGATGATATAAATCGTGTAGATCTCCAAAAATTCAGTGGTTTATATCTATGAAAAGGTCTATGTTTTTAGTTTTATATGCCACTGATTTGTAGGTAATTGGAGCTATATGATAGGAGATATGGAGGTTTTCCCAAAACTGTTCCAGCAAAAGTGGAATTCTGACCCTTTATGATTTAAGTTAACACCCTGCCCTGTTCAAGTTGAATAAATGTACAAGAAAATTATTTCTAGAAATTATACTCATAGGGCTTTCCAATGACATAAAGAATGTTTCATTTGGCTCATGGTAGAGTGAGATATGAATTTTTAAATATAAGGCCAAAATCCTGGGGAAGAGAAAATGACCAAATATATAATAAATTTTTTAGGAATAAACTGTATAAATTGGTCAAGTAAATACTCAGTTTCATATTTTTCCCATGTAAATAAGGTTTTATCTATGGTTAGAGATTTGAATCTCTATGAAATGATTTTTCTAGAATTAGTTATGAATTTTCAAAGTTCAGTCGGTAAAGTGAAAACTACCATATGAACAGTAACCGAAAATTTTGAAAATTCTAATTTTTATTCTTATGTGATTCAAGCTTAGAATCAAGTATAATTAGACTTAAAAGAAGTCCAATACATGGGAAATGAGTCTAAAAGTAAGGTGTTACACCAGGCTCTGATCCTGGGTCAAGTCCGCTTTTGTAAATAAATAAATATTTTCTGATTTATTTGGTATTTTTTCCCTTAATTTAATAAATGTTTTCCAATTTATTTTCCTCATTTTGCTTAAATATTCTTAATTTTAATTTAATTTATTCTCTTTATTTTATTTTCCAAATTTTCTTAATTTCCTTTTTCTCTACCCTTTTTCTTGCATGTGAATGATAAAAGGAAAACTAAAATATATTTTTAAGCTATATTAATTTACACAATCAATGTAAGGTAACCATTCCTAGGAACGGGTGTTATAGGGTGCCTAACACCTTCTCCACACACAATCGACTCCCGAATCTAACTCTGATTACGCAGACCATCCTTTCCTCTTTAATTCGGTTTCCCAAGGTTTTCCCTCAAAATTTTGGTGGCGATTCCTCATAAGTCGGTTTTTGCGAGAAAACTCGATTTGTTCTCATTTTTCCTTTCGTCGCATTTTTCCGGGTGCGACAAGTAAAATATGTTATTTGATATTTAAGCAATAAATAAATAATTTTAAAACTTTTTCATTATGTTTTTTAGTTGTGAATTGTTATGAATGTTGTATATGATAACATGGCTTCACTAGATAAACAACATAATTTCAATTTTATCTAACTATAAAAATAAATGAAAATTCAATAAACCGTATAAGTAGGGTTATGGAAGCTATAAGGTAGCTTCAGGGGCTACCTTTGGCCCCCCTTCCCCGTAGGCCACTAATGATTATAAGAAAATAAACCTAAATTTTCTTCTTAATTACAAGTATTCCAATTTGCAGGACTAATTTTTGAATTAATATTATAATAATTTTGTTTTTGTCCAAAGTAAAACACATAATATTCACTCTATCTTTTCTATTTAATCCAGCAATTATCTTCATTCCCTCCAATTACTCTCACTTTTCGCAATTCTCTCTCTTTATTGTGTGACTATAAAACTTTGGTAAATGATTTCTTGATTTATTTTAATGATTTCTTCATTTTTTTTTCAGAGTTGAAAATATTGAAAGAAATGTCAACAAAAGAAATCAATACTCTCACAGAAAATATTAAATTATATCAAAAAGATTGGATTCTTTTCCAAATTCATGCATTATTTATATAATATTAATATAATACATGTAACAATTACTACCGTTGAAAGAAGTTTTTCTAAATTAAAATTGTTTAAATTTTATTTGAGATCAACTATGTTGTAAGATCAATTGAATGAATTATCAATATTATGAATTAAAAATGAAATATTAGAATTATTTGATTATAAAATTTTGATAGATAATTTCATAGCTTAAAAACCTAATATAAAATTACTAAATTGTACTACACTAGGCCACTTAAATAACTTTGCCTACCTCTAGGGCCTTAAAATTGCGAGATACAGCTCTGCATATAAATAGGGTATTCATCTAGTTATGTTTTTTATTCATGTATTACTTATGAGATATTATATGAGACCACAAGACCACCATTAAAAATAAGTTTTATCTTGAATCTCTTAATTAAAGATTGATGGATGTTCTCAAATTTAATAAGTTAGCATATCTTCTGAGAAAATTTTCTAAATTAAAAGGTGTTTATTAAAAGATTCATAAATTAATTATGACTATTAAATTAATTCATGAAAAGAAGTGACTTTTGCCTAAATTCATGAATTATTACAATGTACATACATTAATCATATGAAAGAAAGTAACTTTTGTTTAAATTCATGATTCATTATAATGTATATACATTAATCATATGACAGAAAATGACTTTTGTGTATATTCATGAATCATTACAATGTATATACATTGGTTAATATGTGTTTTTTTTTATTGAAAGTGTCATATTATTTCAAGAGGTGCCTTCTCATTCCCTATAAATAGCCCACAATCTTTCATCATTTAACAATTCCAATTTTATTTATCCACACTTATTTCAATATACACAAACTCACTTGCCTTTATCTTTAGTGCATAAAAGATAAAAAATGAATTACCACTTTGTAAAAACCATTGTTGTCAAGACTTGAGTTTTGGAAGTACAACACCTACTTAAAAGTTTTCATTGTATCCTGGTGGAAATTTGTCAGTAATCCAAATTGTATCTAAGATTTGGAAATTGGTGGGGATAAATTAAGTCTAAAAGAAAGTGCCCACACCTTGAAGGCTTGTCCATAACTATTTCTCCAATCTCCTCTTCTTTTACACTTCAAAGGTCTATCTATCTAACAATCTTTAGGCTTAACTCATTGAATTCAAATGGTTTCTTTGAAGGATTTAACTACCAATTTTGTGAAATATGAGAGGTTTGAAGGAGGCAATTTTATGAGATAGCATAAGAAAATTAAATTTCTACTCACTACTTTAAAGGTGACCTATGTCCCCACCACTCCCAAACCCGAAGAAAGAGAAGGAGAAACCATGAATGAGGTTAAAGCAAGGCAAAAATGGGAGAATGATGATTACATCTGCATTGGACACATTCTCAATGGACTTGGTAATTCTCTTTTTGATGTTTATTAAGAGTACCCAACCTCTGCAAAAGAATTATGAGAGAAACTAGAGGCAAGGAACATGTAATAGATGCAACAAGTAAGAAATTTCTTGTTACCCATTTCAATAACTATAAAATGATTGATGGAAAATCTGTTATGGAACAATTGCATGAAATTGAACATATTTTGAATAATTTCAAATAACATAACATGCATATGGATGAAAGTATCATTGTCTCATCAATCATAGACAAACTTCTTTCTTCATGGAAAAACTTCAGAAAGAGTGTTAAGCATAAAAAAGAATATATCTCTTTTGAGCAATTGGGGAATCATTTTCATTTAGAAGAGAAGTATCATAAACAAGATGATACAAAAGATACCAATGCTTGTGAGAAAATACATGTGATAGAGGAATGACAGTCCAACAAGACTTCTAAGAAAAGAGGGAAGGAAAAGGTTGAATTCCATGAACAAAATAACCATAAGAACAAGAAAAAGAAGGGTAAGTGGTACTTTTGTGGGAAGAATGGTCATTATAAGAAAGAATGTCGTTTCTTCAAAAAGAAGAAAGAAAGCTATTCTTCCTCAAAAGACAATCTTGTGACTGCTATTTTTGAGATCAATATGGTTGAAAATAATGAATCATGGTGGGTGGATTTTGGAACAACTTGTCATGTGTGCAAGAACAAGGATCTCTTCAAAACATTTAAGGAAGAGGACGGAAATATGCTCTACATGGGAAATGTATCAAGTGTCCAAGTTAAAAGCAAATGGATCATGGAAATTTAGTTCATTTATGAAAAAACTTACATTAACAGATGTATAATATGTATCAGAAGTTAGAAAGAATTTAATTTCTGTATCCCTACCTAATAAGTTTAGGTTTAAATATGTTTTTTAAGGAGACAGGTTTATTCCATCTAAGGGAAGAATATTTGTAGGTAGGGGTTATTTATATGAGAACATTTTAAAATGTAATGTTGCTTAAGTTAATAATAATATTTATTATTATACTTGTATTATTGACTCTTGTAATATATAATGATATTATTTATGTCATATTAATTATGTTAAATGAAATGATAAATATTGACTTAATTCTAAAATCTATATGAAATCAATAATTATACATTATTTGATTAACTAAACAATATTTTTCTAGAATAGAAAAAGATTCTAAAGTATTAGAATTTATTCTAATGATATGCATGGTTGACTTGCTAGAGGTTGTAAAAAGTATTTTGTGACTTTTATTGATAATTGTTCTTGATATGATTGTATTTCTTTAAGATATATAATTGAAAAGGTGTGACCATTCAAAAATGAATGAACATGCATAATGAATGCTTAGATGAATATTTAATATGTTTATTCGAATTCATGAATGATCATGTAAATTTAGATAATCTTTTGGTATGACATGAATATAAATTTGAGATTTAATGACTACTTGAAAGGAATAAGTTGTTAGATTTAATGTAATATAAGTTTTGATGATGACAAATATAGAGTAATAAAGAACAAATGCATCATATGTATCTGACATATATAATGTTCCTTAAAGAAGTAAAATGTGCATTAATATATATTTAATTATGGTTATAATGTATATATCATGCTATGTGTAAATATATCCACTATACTTTTATAATGAATAACATAAGTTGGATATATAAACTGAACTAACTATTTGATTTGTCAGTGTAATATATTAAATGTGGGTTTATCCAAGTAAGAAAAGCGAGTATTGGAATACAGAAATGGAAATCAATATCATGCCTCACTCAGGAAAGAAGAAAAGAAAGGATGCTTCAAAAATGAAAGATCTAGTCAAGAAGGAAATGACGAAGTGGAAGTGGAATTCAACATTTGAAGACCTAGTCACTAGGTATATTTTATTTTCACTTAGGTTTTGAGGTAGGATTAATCTTTGAAAATTACTTAACCTTGTTACTGTTGAATCCAGAGTTTTGATGATTCCAAACCAACCCTCAAGAACTTGGAATAAAGATATCAAAAGTGCCCAAAAGAATTCAAGTGAAGAAATTCTGAAGAATCTGTAAAAGAATAGATGTAGGTTGTTTGATAGTGTTTTATTTAAGTAAAAGACTTTGATTTGGTGAAAAGATGTTTTAAAACCTTGATTCTATGTTAAATCATGGAATATTTGAAAAACACCCACCAACAGATGAAGTTTGAAAGGTTAATACCAATCTGTCATAGTGAAAGTTCGAACTTTGACCTTAGAAATTCGAATTTCGTATTAAAACTGAACAAGTCTAAAGAGATACCTCTCTGACAGAATAATTTTGACTTGGAAAAATTTGAATTTTGATAAGTGTCTGAAAGAGGCTTTAAGCAACAGACGAACTTTGGGTTTTAAAAATTCGAATTTCAGATAAAATGAAACTTATGAAAACTAAATAAATTCGTCTGAAATTATGTCAAAGTTCATCTGAAATTAAGTATAGATTGGATTTCAAAATTGATCACTGACAGACGAACTTTGAACATGAAAATTCGAATTTAAAAAACTAAGCTTGTGAGTCTGTTAAAGTAATATATTGACATATGAATGACAGTATTTATAAATTTGAATTTTGAAGTTAGTCTGGAAATTCGAACTTTAAATCACATGAACTCCAATGCCTTACAGACCAGCTATGAACAGACGAATTTTGAGGTTCCAAAATTCGAATTTTGAAAGTACTGTAGCAAATTAAAAATACTGTTCACACTTAACAGAAAAACTTTCCACTTGAAAATTCGTATGTCACAACACAAAAACATTTTCCAAATATCAAAATTCGAATTTCACTTCTTGACAGACGAACTTCGAGCTTTCAACGTTGAAGCTGTTAACCTTCGGTGTCTGTGAAATTCGTCTGTTGACCAACCGAAATTCGAATTTCAGTATGTCAGAAGCATTAAATGCGATGGGTTAACGAATAGTTTTTCAGAGTAACCGTTGAATAACTTCTCCAACGGATAGATTTTGTCTCTAACGGATATTTGAGACCTAAATCTATAAATATAACATTTTTTGAAGTTGTGGGTAACGAATTTAACATTGAATATACTGAAACTCTACCAAATCATTTACTCAAAGTTTCTTACTCTCTCACTTCAATATTTTATACTTCAACTTTTATATTTACTCTATTTAAGAGAGTTTAATTTTTGTAATCAATCTTATCTTCATCTGGAAGATAGATTTTCTTATGAGGGGACATCACAAGGGATTGGGGAACACTTTATAAGAGTGCACAGAGAGATAGAGTGAGCTCTAGAAATAGAGCAATATCTTTGTACTGAGGCATTTGTAAGAAGCCCATTGAATTCTTGCAGAATAGTGGAAAAATCTCAAGTGGTGACTTAAGGACTAGATGTAGGTCAAGTGGAGAGACCGAACCAGGATAAATTTTTTGAATCTTCTTCTCTTTACTGTCACCTTTACAGTTATTTGTTTATACTCTATTTTATCATCATATATTGCTTTCTTCACCTTCTTGATATTATGCAGAAAATTTTTAATCTTCCCAATTCACCCCCCTCTTGGGAAGCTAGCTAATCTAACAGTTACCATATGTTTTAAATGAGTTAGATTAAGTAAATCTAATGTTAGCATATGTTAGATTTGAAAAACTCTGACTGACAGATAAATTTTGAGAAGTTAAACTTCATATACATTGTGAAAATACGAACTTTACTGACTAAAATTTGAAGTTCTAGAGATATCACCTTTGACAGACGAATTTCAAAGTGTTGAAATTTGAATTTCGAGTGAAGCATAGTTAGTAAAATGTGCAAAATTCGTCTGAAATCATGACAAAGTTCGTCTGATAATTAAGCACTAAAAGGGTTAAAAAACATTCCCTCTAACAGACGAATTTTGGATTTCAAAATTCAAACTTTAGAATAAAACTCAATGATTTACAATTACACTTAATTAACTTAAGAAGTTTTGGGTATCAAAAAAACATATCCTTACTTTTAAACATAGTGAAATCTGGTTTTCAAGAATCTAGGGTTTAACCTTTGATTAGTATTTTTAATATATCTCTCAAAATATATATGGTTTTGATGTAAAACTTATTTCATATGAAAATAGACTTAATAAGTTTTTCAAATAAGATTATTTCACTCAAAATAAAGGTCATATGAAAAAGTTATGGTTATTTAAAGTTGAGTAGTGAGATATGGATTTTCAATTTTAACCTCCTATCATTATTTTGATCATATCTCATAGAATATGTTTGTTTTTGAAGTGAAACTTATTGCATTTGAAAGTAGACATTGAGAGCTTTCCAACTGTAGGTCATTTTCTTAATTTGGAGTTAAAATGAGAGAGTTATAGCTTCTACAAAATTGTCTACAGTGCAAAGTTGGAAGTTACGAAGGTTTTGCCACTGATAGACAAATTTCATGCTTCGAAATTCGAATTTTGAAGATAACCATTGTGCCATGTTGAGCTTGCCACTGATAGATGAATTTTAGCTTCTGAAATTTGAACTTCAAGTATAACAGACGAATTTTGGCTTTGAAAATTTGAATTTCAATTTTCCAGAATGGGAAAATACTTCTGGAACAACAAACAGACGAATTTCTACATCCAAAATTTGAATTTTGAAAGGAAGAACTTGTGTTATATTGATTTGCTCATTGATAGACGAATTTTAAACACCAAAATTTGAACTTCGAAGGCACTGTAGTAATATGGAATAACTATTCACACTTACTAAAAGTATTTTAAACTTGAAAATTCGTATGTTCTAACTTAGAAACATTTTCCAAAGATGAAAATTTGAACTTTGCTTTATAATAGACGAATTTCGAGCTTCAACGTTAAAGTCTTTAGCTTTTGGTCTCTGCGAAATTCGTTTGTTGACACCCAAAATTCTAATTTCAGAGTGTCAACGCATTAAATGTGATTGGTGAACGACTAGTTTTATAAAGTAACCATTGGATAATGTCTTTAACGGCTAGATTTTGTGTCTAACGTTTAGTTACATCACAAATCTATAAATAGAGCATAATTTGAACTAATGGGTAACAATTTTAAGAGAGCTTATGCGAAAATACTACAACAATTTGTAAAAGCTTTCTATCTCAGCAATGTTTGAAAAACGCACTTCAATAGAGTGAGTCTTCAATGTATTATCTACTCTCCAAGAGAGTTTTTATTCTGTAAACATTTCTTTCTACATATTCTGGGTAGAATCTTAGTGTGGAGAAACACTAAGGGATTTACACATCTTGTAAGGGTGTGGGGAGAGTGGCTTTACAAGTGCCTACTGAAACTTGTGGGATGTACTGAGGCTTCACAGTTGCCCGAATCAAACCTGTGGGATATAGTGGAAAATTCCAAGTGGTGGCTTGGGGACTGGATGCAGGCCAAGTGGTTGGGTTAAACCAGTATAAATTGTTGTGTATTGTTCTTCATCTTTTCTATTTAGTTGCTGCACACAACTCTCTTTGTTTATCCCTATTTTGCTGCACTCTTAGTGAAATTAGATTGTGATCCAAAAAGAGCAAAAATCTTGCGTCACCCAATTCACCCCCTTAGGTGACCAACCAACCTAACATAAGTCACTTTAGTTTAACTTATAGTGGTGATTCTTCAATTTTAAAATGATATATAAATGATAGTTGGATGAGTTACCTAAAGGACCATGCTTCTACAAGTGCATAGGTTTACACTCTTGGTGGAGGTGTTGTTCCTAGAAATAAACCTTATTACATATTCTACCATGAGTCAGTAGCACAAATATCTATCTATTATGGTAGTCAATCTACTCTTTCAAAGGCTTATAATAAAGTTTATAATGGAAAGTCACGACACATTAGAATAAGACATAGCTATGTGAAAGATTTAATTGTGAATGTGTAATCTCTATTAGTTATATAAAGTCTAAGCTAAATCTTGCAAATACTTTGAAGAAAGGGCTGACAAGGTATATGGTGTTGAAAACATCAATGGGAATGGGATTGAAGCCCATTAAATCATGATCACCAATGGAGGAAATTCTACTCACACTTAATTAACATCAAGTCTTGAGTTCAAAGGTGAGAGTACGCTATTAGAGTGATTGCAAATGGTTAAAATATTATATATCCATCCCAAGGTTGAAGAATACTTAGTTACCATGGATTTAAAGGAAGGCTGAACTTTAGTTCTTAATAGATCTGTAAACATATATTTGCCGGAGTGCTTGTCATGGCGTTACTTTTGATAGAGTTTACTTATGTCAAAGTGAAGTGAGGCTGCTTTAGGGTGTCCAAGGGCTTGACTCTCAAATTCATGAAAATGATATAAGACACAAGGTCATATTAAAAATTGTCTACTAAAAATAATATACAATGGTTCAAAATCTTATGCGTAAGTCATGCACGTCTATTCAAATGAATTAATTGGTTTAGAGTTTGTCTACCATATTAATTCGGATGGGTGAAATCATGTCTTACTAAGTAGAGGTTCAAATCTTTAAGACACTTTTATCGAAAACATGAGATTTTCGAAGTGATAAGAATTTGTTTTTTCTTTTTAAAAAAATACTTAATTTTGAAAATGGTGGGGGATTGTGAGAAAATTTTCAAAATAAAAAGATATCTCTTAAAGGATTTGTGAATCAATTATGACTCTTGAAATAACTTATGGAAAATCACAAAGTTCATGAAATATGAAAAGAAATGACTTTTATCTAGATTCATGAATTATTACAATGTACATACATTAATCATATAAAAGGAAATGACTTTTGTCTAGATTCATGAATCATTATAATGTATATATATTAATCATATGATAGGAAATGACTTTTGTCTGGATTTATGAATTATTAAAATATACATATATTAGTTAATGTATGTGTTTTCTTATTGAAAGAGTCATGTTGTTTTAAGAGGTGCATTCTCATTCCCCATAAATAGCCCATAATCTTTCATTATCCAATAATTCCAATTTTATTTATCCACACTTGTTTTAACATATACAAACTCACTTGCTTTTATCTTTAATGCACAAAGGACAAAAAGTAAATTATCACTTTGTAAAAGCCATTGTTGTTAAGACTTGAATTTTGGAAGTACATCACTTACTCAAGAGTTTTCATTATATCCTATAGGAAATTCGTCACTAATCTAGATTATACCTGAGATTTGAAAATTGGTGGAGACAAATTAAGTTTAGATATAAGTGTTTCCCACGTCTTGAAGATTTATGCACAATTTCCTATTCTTTTACACTTCAAAGATCCATCTATCCAACATATATATCTTACATGAAAAAATATATCATTATTTCCTTTTTGTACCACTTATATTTCATAAGGTTAATTTACTAGAGTATCCCGTTCATCGCAGAAGTGTATTGTTAGTTCTTCTAAAACAAGGATCTTGAGTCCTTCATTCTAACCCCCCCTCTCAATCCTTTTTTGATTTATTTGCTTTGGCATGACGGGCTTCCATTCTTCCATCCACAATAACTGAATTGAGAGACATTGGTTTAAGCTATTGTGTTTTTTTCCCAGGTGTATTCAATTAATAATCTAAATAATTATGATAAAAATATGTATTTTTTTATTCAGATAAACTATGTAATTTGCAAGACGTAAAAGAATTATAAATTTCTTTTCGGAAAAAAAATTGGAAAACATGAGATATTGGATAAAGGTTACCTCTTCATTGCCTGGAGACTCTGTACAATATGTCACATCAATTTCTAAAATTTAGATTTTGTAAAATATAAAAATTATCAATTTTTTAAAAACAAGAAAGAGATTAAAAAAGTATGAATATAAAAAATTGATACACAAAACTTTTTTTTATAAGAATTTAAACATTAAGTATCTGTTTGATAAGAAGGAAGAGGGATATGGAATGGAAATCGGTGAGGAAACGAGATGTTTTGTTGGTTTGGTATGCAGTATATGTGGTTGCTTGGAAAGCATCATTCCATCATACATGGGAATCATGAAAGCTCTACAAATTCGAGCTCATTCCCGATGGCGACCCCTCGACAAATTATTTCATCATGCTTGGGAATCTGCTTGGAGAGCATCATTCTTCCAAGCATCATTCACGATGGCAACCCCTCTACAAATTCGAGCTCTCTCCCTTGTTGCATCCTTCAGTCTCTTCTCTCAAATCTGAGTCTTTCATTGTTGTCATCATCATCTCATCTACCATCATCGTCATTGAATCCCATTGTCGATGTCATATTCTAGATTGCAATCTTCGGCCTCTTTCATATCATGGCCCATCATTGCCGTTCTCCCTTCTCTCTAAAATCAAGATTGTTCTCTATTTTTTTTAATTGGCTTGTATGTTTGTATATAGAGGAAGGAGGGTGGCTAGAAGATGGTGGTGGGGGTGGTCGGCGAGGAGGAAGGAGGGGAATTTTTTCTTTCAATGCAGGGGCGAGTCATATTGTATTTTTTTGTGCCTTTATTTTTTATCATTTCCATAATTTTTTCTTCATATACCAAGCATATATTTAATACTCATTCACATGCTTAATCTCATTCTCATTTCATAAAAATTTATTTTATGTATTAAATGGGGCCTTAAATACTTTCCATACTCTACTATTAGAAGTGGCAAAAATAAATAAATTCTCATCATTTGCTATTTTAAAATTGAGTTGGGTTGGGTTGCTTAACCCATTTTTTTGGTGAGTATTAACGGGTTGAGTGAGCTAATTCATCGTATCGGCTCACATTCCTACTTCCATTCGTTTCATTTTTATCATTTAAATTAATTTTAGTTGGCCTATTATTTCTTTTTTTATTTATAAATATTTTACAAAATTTACATTTTAGAGGATATGAGTTGTCACCTTCGTGCATTGCTCCTATGTCATCTTTCAAATCTTTCAAGCTTGGTCCCACTGTTATTTTTATGGTGTGGTGATCTAATGAAAAAAAATCATATTATGAAAACTATATTCATTTAGAACTTTACAATACTTAAATTTAAAATAGTGGAGAAACTCAAAAGTATAAAAAAATAGTTTTTACCTAAATATTTATTTTTACTAAAAAATTAAAATTAAAATTGAGACTCACATTGACCTTCTCATTTTAACTTATTTTTCATTTTAATTATTAGTCATTAGATATTTATATTTTCTTTTTAAATCCACACGTTTAAAATCCCATTAAAATAGATTAAAATAAAAAGTTAAATTACATGCCTTTTATTTTTACTTTACATTTTAGATGAAGGATTTATAGAGTCAAACAATAAGAATAAATGTTTTATATTTTAAAATATCAAATTTGAGACTTAAAAATGATAAATGAAAATAAAATTTAGTAGTGATTTTGTTAAGTGGTGATGATAGAGAGTAGAGGACAAGCGAGGCAGAAGTGGCAACTGTCGACGGAGGAGGCGGCTTTGGGCATGGAATCTTTTTGGCTGTATTTTGTTAGTGATTTTGTTTTTTCTCTCCCTGTCGCTCTGCTCTTTTTTTTTTTGTCCTGTATTTAATTCCTTCTGTTTTTTTTTGGCCCAATAATTGATTATGCTTTCTAAATTAAATAAATATAAATTGGGTTGAAAGCTCATTTCCAAGTTCCAACCATTTTATTATACACACGCAATGAAAATATGATGGAATAATCTCTATATATACTTAAGTTTGTTATAAATATTACAATGTTATATGAATGTAAAAAGAAAGGAATAATCTTTTTTATGATTTCATCACATTTTTTATAGCATTATATCCCATAACTTTAATAATGAATGGTTTTCTAATATTTAATTTAAGTTAACATATATGACCTCAAGGTTTCACATTTTACAATTATGTAGGTTTTTTTTAAGTACAACTATGTAGGTTAATTATTCTTTTTATGTAATTGTAATTCTCGGTTAAGATATAAGCCTTATTAATAGAGATCATGTAAACAGTATTAGATAGTGCACACCATATAAGTGAATGTAGTACTATTTTTTTTCTCCTATGATTGTCTCTTATCTCATTTATTTTTCTTACATTATCTTTATTTTTATAATGAAGCTCAACTTTTACGGATGATAAGTCAACATACTTTTATCATAAAAATTGATTAAATTTGAAAGTACGAACGATGGTTTAATTAAATGAAAGGAGCTTGATACCTCTTAAATGAAGTTGTGAGTTTGAACCTCAGATGAAAAAATATACTATGCATAAGAGCTATTTGATTTTGTCCCTACATGTACGCAAATCTGAATCAATAATATCATGTACCAAATAGTTGTTCCAAAAAAAAAGTGACTCTAAATAACTAAAGATGAATAAAGTTGACATATTAGTATCAATTGAAAAAAAAGAAAAGCTTTCAATAATATTAATATTTTAATTATTATTCAATATGCATACCATGTTGGCATTACAACGTACTATTGTTGATGGAAAATGCGACTATAAATATCTTTTGGATTCCTGTAATGAAAATGCGTATTTTTGTTGGTTTTCCTTTTTCAAATTAAGATTATGACTTGAAGAATATAACTTGGCTATAGAAGATGGGGGGGAAAATACAAGAAAACCAAATGGGGAATAATGAGTACAAGAGGTGGCCAAATGCTCTCACAATCATGTTCCCCTTTTCTTCATTTTGAAAGAAATACTCTCAAAAGCTTTTCAAAAGAGTGCTTCACTTAATATGGATTACCTCTCTTGTCTTACCTTCCCTTTTGTGCCTACTCTTCTTTTCTGAGTTTGGCCTATCTTCCTGACAATACCAAATTAAAGTTTCGGTTCTTATCGTTTCACTTAATAATTTCATTTATCTTTTTGACTGATTCTAACAATCTTGTTAAAACCAATTAAATTAATTAAGAAGTAATAAATAAAGCAACTTTTGCTGGCATGGAGGATTGGGTTGCTTCGTTTAATTTTGCTCACCGAGAATTAAATGTGCTCGATCGCCGATATTTTAGCCAGGATGGCTCATGTCACTGGTGATGAAATATATATTTTGCTCTACTTTTGATCACCCACCCCACTATACTTGCATCAATTAAGTCAAGGTGATGGATGATGGATTAGGAGTCCATAGGCCAAGAACATTATTAACAAGAACAGAGATTTTATATATCTCGTGCGTTCCAAAATGGCCACTCTCGGATCGGTTAACTGCTTCATCTCGCTGATCCAAATTGACACATGTACTCTGGCTTTTATGGACATGATATAATTTTTTGTACACCAATTAGTATGATATATTCAATCCATCGTATATGAAAGAATTTTAATTATTTTTCCCTAGTTAAAGGCCTACTGAAGCAGCTAAAAGATATACACGCCCAGTCATTATTTCCTCATCTCCCCGTCCCCGTCCCCGTCCCATATCTCAGTACTAAATGGATTTGCTTTGCCTCTTCCCTCCAGAAAGGACAAACTTTTGTTTTTTGGAAAAATGATGGGCACAATATGAATATTATTATTCGTACTTGTGGGATATAGGTAAAGGTATAATACAATTACCATTCCACACACAAGAAAAGAGACGTTATAATGGTGGGGAGGAGCAGGAACAGAAACCATGCACTAATTTGACCTAAAAGTTTAAATGCGATTGAGGCATTCTTGTTGCTGCGCGCACCCATGAAAAGAAGGTGGACGGATACAAGAGAGATGGACACACACCCCCTAAATGCTGCTGCTTCGTACGAACACACATCCACCGTAGCTACCCGACAAATTTTCAAAAACGAAACTCACCCTCTACGTGGCGCTTAACTAGCCCATCTCAGTCAAATCTTTCTTTCTTACTGCTCCATAGCTGTAACTATGGCAGGGACCCACTCCCCTTCCCCCCCGTACCATACCATCTCGTCTCCTACCTCCTTTCTCCTCTCTCACTCTGCTATTTATGCAATTCCCTCAAAATTTTTATCCATCCATCCCCCACCAAACCAACTTACTCAGAGTCACGGGGAACGCTGGGGGATGAACACACAAGATGGTGGGTTTGAGTATAGTGTTGGAATCCCACAAGGTTGTTGCCACCAACAAAACTCCTCAAGTCATCAATAAAGCCACCATCTCCAAGTCCATCCACAATCACAAGCCCTCTTCTTCCAATTCCCACCGCTCTGCTCTTCAGATTCCCACCTTCCTGGACCAATGCTTTCTCTGCGGCAAGAGGCTCTCCCCCGGAAAAGACATCTACATGTACAAGTAAGTACCCTTGTCTCTTCGAACCCAGATCTCACCCTGACGAACCCAGATCTCTTATGGTTCATCATGGATGTTCAACACCTTAATTATTTTTTGTATATATGCATACTACTGCCACATGTATTTGCAGAGGAGACAAGGCTTTCTGTAGTGTGGAGTGCAGGTGCAAACAGATATTTATGGACGACGAGCAAGACAGCATTCAAATAGAGAACTGTTCTCTGGCTGCCATGAGACCCCCCTCTTCTACTTCCACATCCACTTCCCCAGCCCCTCCTCATCACCGGAAAGCACCCAGAAACCGAGCCAGGGGTGGCTTTGCTTACTGAGACTGATCGAGAAACATCTTTTTTCTTTTTTCCGCAATCATATTCCAGTTTTACCCGTGCTTTTTTTTGGTAATGACCTGTCCTTTTTGCTTCCTAGTATGAAGCCAAAATGTCCTTTCAACTTATTATTATTATTATTATTCCTCTTTGGCTCAAAGCTACAAAAGGTTGAAACTTGAAGCTAGCGCACCCAGTTGTCGTGGCCTGAGGGATTATTTTCCGCTGGTGACCCGAAACCATATAGGATTACTGAAAATGTTTTGTTGGACAGCTAATGGGAAGGGCATCTGAGGGATCGTGAATAATAGAGATCATAGATATTGTTTTTGGGGAGTATAGATGCCCGATGCATCTTAATATTTAACTAATGATGTTTAGGAGGTGGGAATGTACTGAGGGGGAAAAAATATATTGGCACACTCAAGATAAAGGCATGGCAGTTTGTTGGCTAATGGTTGAAAATGACCTTCATAATAATCATTGCTAATGGAATAGTCCTTTTCAAGTGATAAGAGGGAGTAGTAATTGAATCCCTTATTTAACATTATGGACTTTGGAGAGAAAATGTAAGAATTAGTAAGGGTTGCATATATATGTTAGAGAAATGTTGGTAAACAATAAATGATGATAGCTAGCTTAAAACCATCATGTGACAGGAGCATAGATGTTGTAAATCAGATGGGTGTTGGATTTAACAATATATTGTTCTGTTTAGGTATTAGAAATTAATCAAATGCATGCCTAGACAGCTACATAAGTTATTTGTTCTCAAGGTTCATCGATCCGATGAATAAAACGTTTTTCTTTCTTTCACCAGATTAAGTACTTTCATTTTGAGGGAGAAAATGTGACATTTGAGGGGGACCATATGTTTTGTAATTTTATGAATAGTAAAGTACAGGGCACTTGTGTAAACACACTAATGCTGTTTACTCTATCAACATTACCAACTCTACCAGCATACAGACATGTCTGGTATTTCAAAACCCCTTTGGCAATTTGGCATTGCATATATATATTCCTATATAGAGGATAGATAGTCAAAATACTACTAATTTGAGGTTCTAAGTAATCAATACAGAAAATTAACACTCATGGAGCTGTTAGGTGTGCTAATTATTATTATTAGCTCTGTGAAGGAGTCTAAGAATCACAACACGTATAAATTGATGGGCAGGATATAATATAACATAAATTTTTATTGTGGAGTGAGCCTGAATAAAAGTTAGACGTTAACTTCTACATAAACCTTAATTAGATTTTAAGTGTATAAATAACTATCTAAGTCATAAATATTATAATAATTATTTAAATTATTTTATTAGTAAACTAATAGATTAATTAATAATAAAAAATCTTCATACAGATCTAAAAGTTAAAATAAAAAAAATCAGCAAGTTATATGTGCAATGCATACATAAGCAAAAGTTCAAACAGTAAGTAAATTTTGGGTAAAAATATATACGTGAACATTTGTACCGGTAGGCATTGAAAGCAACATAGGATGAAATTGGTTTCCCCAGAAGGACAGGGTTTAGAGGTCACACTCACATCTAAAGTGAAGCCGTTGGTTATAATAGACACATGTAATGTAATGTAACGAGGAGAGGAGGGGGCACATGTAAGTGTCCGCTTGGTTTACCTTTTTATAAAAGTATTTTTAGAATAATAACAGTTTATAAAAATGAAATTTGGATAAAAATAGAGAAGTTTATTAAAAACCTGTTTTGATGAAAAAAGAGAAAATAATTGATAGAAACCATGGTTTAGTTTATAAAAATGTAAATCAAACAGACCCTAAATAAATGCAATAAAAGAAAAAACCCCACGACCACCTCCAACCACCCAACCCCCCCCCTCCCAACCAAGTCGAATGAGAAACAACGGAATATGGTACTTAATTCTCCCATGTGCCCGAAATTAGATTTTCGAAGTTGGAGCTGTGATAAATGGGCTTGAAAATTTAAGTTTGAGCTCACAGAATCAGGCTTATGGACCGACCTGTGGATTTTTTTTTAATTTTTTAATATTTTTTTATAAAATTTTTTATATAATTATTTAAATTAATACAACTAATTATTATCATAATTCATAAAAAAACTAACAATATTTAAATTTTATAATTTATAAATCACTAATTAATAAAATAATATGTATTTTTTAATATTTAAAAAAAATAGGCTTTTCAGGCTGGGCCTAAATGGATCAGGCTAAAAAATTCTTGATTATGTATTTACTCTCAAAATTGATGTTCAAGCCCACTTATTTTTTCAGGCTTTTCGGGCTAATCCGTCGAACTTGACTCGTTTTAACGGCTTTATACAAGGAACACCAACCCCAGTCCTCACACACAGCAATGGATGGAGCATAGTGAACGAAATATAAAGGTTTTGTCATTCCTTTTTTATGTAACGTGTTACTAATTAATTAATTAATATTATTAATCCCCAAAGCTTCCTCCTCCATTTTTCCTCAGGGGATTATTACATGCTCATACATACCATGTTATTAATACTTCTTCTAATAAAAAAAGTTTAAATATAGAAAGAAAAAAATAAGAAAAGTATTTTAGTAAAGAAACAAATATATACATTGGAAGGACAAGTCAATTACTTGTTTAATTTCAACTGTTTTATCAGTTAAAATATAAATAATATGACACTTTCATAACTACCTTTGTAAAGCACAAAAGCTCTGTTCTTGTTGTGTGGCTTGCTCTAGTCTTGATAAGCTCCAAACAATTCACCTAATTTTTTTCAAGAAAAAATTGTTACTTTCTGAATATCTAATAGATTTTCCCTCCTTTAATGTTTAACGCCTAAGGCCTTCTTGAATGTTTTTTCAGGGTGCCTCTCCCTACTTCTTAACAATTTTCCAAGTTTAAAATTAAAAGCTGTTCCCCTGCTCTTCATCTTCGCAACATATTCTCACACAATAAACTTAAAACTTTTGCACCTAATTTTAAACTCTCTCGCATCAACAACCCAATCAAAATTTAAAATAATAATAATAATAATATCCAAATTTCAAAGTACATGTTAATTTTTTTAAAGCACAGAGGGTGTGTGTACAATTTTCTCTTTTAATCAAAATACAGAGGGAGCAGTAATTCCACTCTCCTGATCGACGTCTTGGATTATTAAGCAGAGTGACCAACCAAAGAGTAATGGCCACAACGAACCCCAGTGTCTGTATTGGCTACAAAAGAAAGATTCCTTCAAATTTCAATTTGTGTACTGTCCATACTAGACTCTACCCTTACAAAGCAAATGGTCGCCTCAGCCTTTCACCCTCCTCGCCTCATAATCACTACTACTTCTCTAACTTTGGAACCATATTTACTACGCATTCTACAGAGTTTTAAATCAAGAATTGAAACCCCACAAATTTAAGATATCATTCGCGTGGAACAAACTTCATTCAACATTCAATGTCATACGAAAACAAACTCCCCCAATCTGATTGAAAGGATTTGGAGGACCAGAAAGATTGAGGTTTTTCGGTTCATATCCAAGCTCCAGAACCAGTTTACATCAAAAGAGATTTACTGGCACAAGAATGTCCTCAGAGTTTGCAAGCCATTGGATTTAATACATACAGGAGTTAATTATAGCAATATAATCACAAGGCCATCGGTTACTATCAACATGTTTGTCACCACCACAATATGGCTAGCCAGATTTAAATAATAGAACTGCCTTCTGATCCAAGTAGAAATACACAAAGCGATTTGTTTCGTGAGTCACATACGAACCTGCAAAATCAAAAGTCCATGAATTTGCTTTCTTTAATTATAAAATGACTTCGCCATTCTAACCTTTACCCATGTAACAAGAATATGGACTAAGCTGGCAAGACCAAACAAATCTATCTTCATTAATTTGAACTGTCCAAATTTTGCTGAAAAAGATAACTAAATGCCTGTGTAAGAATACACTGATAGTGATTTAGAAGACATTCATAGTACAATGGACAAGAAATATCATACAGGAATGTGGACCAGTTACGCCATGAAAAATGATGAAACTTCTTTTAGAACTCCGTATAGTATTTGAAATTAATCACCACGTGATGGGATAAGGCTAATGTTGTTGTTATGTAAAAATTATAAAAAATGCCCCAAGAGAAGAATACCACATGACAACCAACAGACAAACATTGTCCAACAGAAAATGACTCAATTTATTTAAGCTGGAAACATTCTGAATTCATAATGTCACTCGAAGAAAAAATGAGGGAATAAGTGAGTTTACAGGTCGATCCAATCTGGTATTACTACGGAATGCCCATACATGAAAATGCAAATGAAAACTCATATCCAGTTATACCGCTACTTTTAACCTCAAAGACAAGACCCAAATGAGTTTCTTCTGTTGCACCAAAAACAAGTGAAGTTCGGGAAAGAAACAAGATTCATTATGTTTTAACTGACCAGAACCTTAGCAATGAAGACATAGATAAAGAGTTATGCGGCAGACATCTATCTAGTAAAATGCCTGAAAAAATTTTGGTCTTCTGAATTCCATAACTGAAGAAAAATAAGATTGAGTGGTAAAATAACCATTAATCGTGTAGTTTCTTTTTCCCTTTCCTTCTAGTGGGCATGCCCTTGAAATTACTTTGGGAACATCTACTGCCTAGACCTCAAAAGTCATTTATAACTCAAGTTTTGCTGATGCTAATTGTTGTGATCTCTGAATGTCCATCTACCCGGTATAAAAATTTTATCTCGATCTTATTTAGTTAACATTACAACTTTGCTATGTTTTTTAAGACCTAGTTCAGAAGACATCAAAACAGACATGTATTAGTACTATACATAAGGAGCCCCACATTAATCTGCTAGCGTCCACCATATCCCTTTCTTTTCAAGTGTGAACTATATGGAGTAGTAATCAGTACTTATTCTCATTCCTAGTCTTTGCGCCTTCATAACACGATGGGTCAAGGGGTCCTAATATATGGAAGACTTTGAATCCAGCTAGACCACCAGTCGAGTACCATATCCAATTTTAGCATTGGCATGAAAAAGAACACCAATGAGCAGTTCCTCTTCGTGACTTATAATTTAGCCATCCAAACAAATTATAAGCATTATCTAGTGAGCTCAAAAAAATTAGACTCCTTCAATCAGAAAACAAGGTAATAAGAAGGCTTAAAGTATATCTTTAAGGACCATACCACAATGCTAAAACAAAACGTTAACAACATTTTGGTGGTTAGGATTTTAAAACCACATTAAAATGAGAGACCATCCTGATTCTGGAGTCCAGTAAACAGCTCTTTTCATTGAATGAAATTTTCGTGACAGTGCAGGTTTCAACATATACTGGAAAACTTGATGCTATATTCGATTTTTCCCTTGTCCCGTAGCCAACGATTCAAGAGACTAGACTTTCCAAACCAACAAATTAGAGACAAGTTCATTTACCGAATTCGGAGTGAAAAGAGTAAATAAAGAGGGTTATGCTGTCTATAAAATATAAATAACATGTACAGAAGAAAATGATAATCAATTAGGATTCAACATTGCTTCTAACTTGCAACCATGAAGAAAAGCAACCGCATTTACAACAGCTGATTAATGGTTGATGCAAGCTTAGATCTACTGACGAATCACATACCCTACTAATAATTACTAATAGGAAATTAACAATGTATGATGTCAAATCTCACCAGGCCAAAGGTGAAAAAGTATTAAAGAAAAGAAAAGAACAGGGAGGGAGTACCAAAATTACGACCGACGATACAATGCCAGGAGGGTCCATGCCTCTTATCGAACTCCATCTTTATGTGCTCTGCAACATCCTTCTCTACATTGTGCTTCTCAAACGCCTAATTCATCAGCAAAGTTGTTTTTTTTTTTCAATCATTTAACCCAGCAGCACGAAATTAATCGAACCCATAAACAGGAAAGGAAATGTTGGGAAGGGAGGGAACTAACGGTGACGGCGATACCAACGGCTTCCTTTTGCATGTCGGCCATCATGTCAACGCTCTTAATGATGACTTTCTTGGTAGGGGTAGGGGTAGGGAAGGAGGACGGCTTTCCATCTTCGGAGCTGGGCTTCACCATCAAAGCTCCGGTAATGTTGTTCTTGGTGTCTCCACTCATCTTTCTTGCAATAGAATCTGAATCCTCAAGCAGAACGAGAGCAACAGCTCGCCCTCGCTCTCCCCCTCTGAAGCGATGTGATGAGGCAAGCTTTCTCTACTCTTTTGCTTTTGTACGGTAAGTAATGTAGGAATATATGGTTGCCATAATTTATAAGAAATTTTGTTTTAATTATATGTATATTAAAAAAATTATTTTTTTATTAAAATAAATATTAAAAATATTTATATTTTTTATTTTATTCTTATTAAATACATATTTTATTATTATTATAAGATTATAAATAAAAAATATTAAAAATAAAATAAAAAATATATTTTATATTTTAAATCACAAGTTTATTATATAAAATATTTTATAATATTAATTGAAAAGAGTAATATTTCAAGATGGCAATTGGAGATTTGGAATTGGAGGATGCAGCACCATAAATAAGTCTGAATATTGATGCCCACTGCCCGGTACCCTGTGGCGTGCTGCGCCGTCTCTTCACCTTTTAAGATATGGCGACTTTTCAGCCTCTTTAAGCTCAGCACACGATTATCGGGTGAGAAATTCTCTCCATTGTTATATTATTAAAATTATTTTAAAATTAATATAAATTTTATCTTATTTTTTTAATAAATACTATAAGTTTAAATTATTTAGTTTTTATAATTAAATAAAATTATTTTTTAATAATATTTTAAAAATCTATAAAAGATAATTTATATATAAGATTACAATAAATTTTTAAAACATGACTAAAAAAAATATTAAACGACTCTTATAAATTATACTAGTACTTTGTATTTATTAATATTGATTATTGATTTTTTTGCCACTAATATTGATTATTGATTGATTTTGTTATTTTTTGTTTTTTATTTTTTAATTTGATGATTTGATAGTTATAGCAGCGACCCGTTCGGTATCGATTTCAAATTACATCCATTGCCTCAAGCTCTCAAGCAATCAGAAACAATGCTATAGAAAACAACATCAAACCATCGATGGGGCAAGGTTTAAATCTAGCCGAGTAAACTAAAACGCTACATTTTGATTTTGTAGCAGCGGCACTTCAAACAAGTTGCTGTTGAAAGTCCTAATGTATTTATGCAATCTAAAGGGTTGGAAATAAAATTAAACCAATTAAAATCGAACTGAAATTAGGTCTCTTTTGGCAATTGTCATTTTGGAACTACCTTTTGTTTGATTTAGTTTGATTTTAAAATACTGAGATTTAAACCAAACTGAATCACACATATTATATTTATTTAACATATTTTTAATTTATAATACCTGTTATAACTCATTAATATTAAGTCTATTTATTAGTTTTAGTAATATATATAATATATAACAAGAGATCATAAGTGATTATCCCAACTCCAATTTTTCTTATTATTTATGTTTTTACAATTATTATGAATATTATAAAAAATATTTATGTTTTCTAAAAATTACAATTACAAGTATATAGTACTTTTTGAACATCTAAATTTTAAAAAAAATGAAATTATAAGTTTAAAAATTTTAATAAGTAATTTTGATTCTTTAAAAAATAAATTTGTAAAATTTTAATATGTCATTATTATTATCTTATATTTTTTTTATAAGTTATATTTTGCAAATATATTTTGTTGAAATTATAAAAATTTCCTTTTATCCCCTTGTAAAAGCATTTTTCAAAAAGAAAAAAAAAGAAAAGAAAAGAAAATAAGGAAAAAATATTAATAATTACAAAATTGAAAAAAAAAAAAAGAAGAAATGTAAGCTTCATTCAAACTAATCCAAATCTATAAAAAAATCGAACCAAACCAACTCCTTACAAAAAAAACAACTGAAAATGTTCCAATTTTTAAAACCATCTTAATTTGATTCAGGGCCCGTTTGGTTTTCAGTTAGTTAAAAATGAGTTTTGATAGAATTGGTTTTATAACGCAGTTATGATAACAATTGGTTTTGGACTAACGTGTTTATATTTGGATGATTTATTTGAAAATTGGTTTTGACAAGACTCATAATTTTTCTCTAAATTGAGCTTAAACTCTATTTTATGATTAATTTAATTTACTTGGACTAAAATTTAATCTGCATTTATTTAATTGAGAACATAATATATCTGATATAACATTTTTTTACATGTCATGATCTATAAAAATTAAAATTTTGAAGGAATATTTTAGTCAATAAATAGGACATATTTTATGAAAATTTTATTTTCCTAATTTTTTTATTTTTTATCATTTTTATTGGTCTATTTTTATCTGATTTTAAAATAAATACAGACAAAAATGAAAAAGCAGAACGGAAAAGCATTAGCTCGGCTGCTTCTCCTTCAACTCCGTTTTTAAGAAAAATCATGTTGGCAACCTCAACTCATTTTACTACCCAAACACTCACAAAAGATGGAATAAGTGGTTTTGGGTTGAAAACGGAGGTTCAGAGGCGAAAACAAACAGACCCTTAGTTCAGCTTTTAACACCGTTAAGCACCCTCAGTCTCAACGGCCTCATACCTACCGAATCACCTTGCTTGTCGTTCTACGATGACAATCAGTCAATCACGTATCTTAAGAAAAACCTAAAAAAATATATATACTGGGTCGGGATACCTTTATGAATAGTATCTGTACGACGTCATAACGTCGGTTTCGTTTCAGGGCAAACAACTTCAGAGTTTTCTGCTCAGGCTTTTCCTTTTGTAATGATTATGAGGCCTAGAATTGCCCATGTTTCTCAAATTAGTCAAATTCATTTCAGTTCACCAAAAATATAAGGTCGAATTCATTTGAATCTCTTTATCTCATGGTACCTTTTGTTTTTTTAAATAGCCCGTGTACTTTTTTCTTGAACAAAAAAGGTTAGGCAAAAACCATACAATCTAAACAACCTAAAGGAATCTAGTGAAACCAAAACGAGTAACCAAAAAAGTCTACTTATCAATTTCCATTAATCTCCTACAACCTAAAGGTAGGTTAAAAAATACCAATTCATGGCACTAACATTGGGAAGCGTTAAAGTCTGCAAAGATCCAATCTTCTTTTTTTTGGCCAAAAAAAAACAAACTAACATTAATAAATAAACACGGCATATAGAAACAAGCCCAAAGACATCAGAAGACAACACAACTTAACTCATCTCACAAAAACACCCTACCCGACCACAATAGCCAAACACACCCCACAAAGCCGTCAGACCACTGAAGACTCCCTTAATCTCCGACACCCACATTAAGAAATAAAAGAAGACAAAGGAGCAACAAACACAAATAAAACAGAAACACCTACAAAGACAGCATTGGCTATACCAAGCACAAACAGGAATCAAGCCGCTGCGTCGACGGAAAATAGCAAGAACACCATCAAATTTGAGGATGTTGGCTCCAAGAGCCATCCTTTCTCGATTCATCTCCTAAAACCTCGAATTTGCCAATATAGAAGCAAACTTCGAACAATCTCCGCGTGAAAAACTCATGGGAAAAGTCACATTAGTGGCCTCCATAGAAGCAAGCAAGCAACTGAAACTCTGGAAGTGCTGGCTCATCAATCTACCAGATTTGGCCATCACCAGAGGGAGTCACCTGTGGAAATCGTTTGTCTATTTTTGTTCCAATAGTTAAATAGTCCAATCTACATGGCAGAAGGCAGCATAGAGAGGTATCTTCCATATGCTCACAAAACTTGAACACTGAATAGACATCCACCAGAGATGAGAAACATACACACAGCATGGCTGCCCCCTCCCAAGCTGGAGGCTGAGGAGAGAGGCATCGTGCCCCTCGCTGCTTGACTACAAGCTGAGGATCTAAACTCTTAAAAGAGAGGTTTGAATCTCTCAAGGGAGAGAGTTTTTTGTTAGGACACCCCAACAAATGTGTTTTGCAAAGATCCAATATTTAATTCTCTTTATTTTTACCTTATTCTTTCTTTTTCTTTTTAAGTTTGAAAAAATTGAAATTAAATGCCTCCTATTAATCATGTGACCAATTTTGTATGAACAGTTAAAATTTAGTACACTGTGCACTATCACATAATTTCATTTAAATTCATTTCCCACTTTCTCGTTAATAGAATTGACAGATAACCTAGTATATCCTACTGAGTTAGAAATAATGCATAGACAACGATTTTTTCCCAAAAAAAGTATTAACAAAATGACGGTTGAAGCTGAGATTTATATGAAGTGTGTTTTAAATAAAAATTGGACTAATGAACTTAAGAACAAACATATGAAAGTGTAAGGAGACATTTGTCAATTCTTATAACTTCAGTCATAAACGAGTCACAGTTAAAATGGGAACTTAGTCCATGTGTTCCTTCATATGAAGTTTACTTCCAAGCTTCGGAAATACATTGGCTAATAGGTCGACTTTGGATTTGAAAAAATCATATATGTATGTGGATCGAAATTCTTGAAGTGCATAATTTATAGGTTGAAGGTCTGGAAATCGTTGACTTTATCTCAAACAGGGAGATATACTCTTATAAATTAAAGTCTGTCATTAATTAATTCTTGTGTGGTGTATCCTTTCATTTCCCTTAAATTCATTTCCCTTGTTGGCAAGAATTATGCAAACCTAGAAATTAGCTAAGCAGGTTTGACGAATGCTTAATGGAGCAGATTCTCTCATTATTAGACAAGCTTTGGGTCCTCAGTAGTATTCGTCGTTTAGAAGGAAATTAAAGTTGCAATTACCATCTCAAATGTTTTGGTATTTGGAAAACGATCCTACCCTCGAAAGTCAAAAACTTAATACTATCACCAACAATCTTGAATGGAGCATTGGTTTGGGTGGGGAGAAATTATTTGCTTCCTTCATTTTGGAATAATTGACATTTTAGGGCTATACGTCGGTTTGTTTCAACTTTTTTTTATAAGAAAAGCATTTTTTTTTCATGAAAAAAAAGTGCTTTTAAAATTTTTTAGATTTTTTATTTAAGATTTTGAAAAAAATCTGAAAAAAATCATATTTTTGATTATTTTGAAAATTTAATCTGAGTAGTTTTTCAAAAAAGTGATTGCGATAGATGAAAGGGAAAAGATATGAAAAGGCGGATGGTATTTTTTAGATATAAAAATAACCTTTTGAAGTCCATTCATCGATTAGGAGTCTATCGTTCATCTGCGTCTCTCTATCGTCACTTTCTACCTAATCCTTGAAAAACCTTGCTGCCATCGTTGCTTCCATGTATGTAAGTATTGATGAAGTTGAAACAATTCGATCTCTCTCTCTATCGACTTGTTTTTGGCTCTTTGTAAATGCTTTCTTTCTTAGTTTTTTTAAGGCCTCGGGTGTTAATGCTTATCAATGTCTGTGAGTAGACACGTAAATTTCTACTCTTTTATAATTTATGATTTATTATTTTTCCTCTTTTTCTTTTCAGATTCTTGTATTTTTTTTCTTTTGTGTAATTGATTTTTCTGGTACAATTTCCAGCAAAGTGCTTTCTTTTTTTCCCTTATGTTACTCATTGGACTATTGGAGTTGGAGAGAAGGATGGATAAAATATCTATATTTTGGCTCTTTGTTTTTGTTCGTTTCTATTTTCTAGATTATCTCTTTTGGTGCTCTTTGTTTTTAATCTTATTTCTTATGTTATTTATTGCCAAAAAATATCTGACACTAACTATCCATCCAAATTTCCGACTTTGGGATACAAATAATCAAATAAATTGGATGTATTTAGGATGCCTACAAAACTAGAGGGCAAAGGGTAACCACAGGGCTTGTATATAGAAGCCCACTTATTTCATTGTGGAGAAGTGCCGACACTACTTTAAATAGGAGTTTGTCCACGACATGTGGGGCCAAGTATAATCAGATGTGATTTAAATTTCACACATCTCATAGTACTCTCGTAAGTGAAGGGATGTAAATAAAAAAAATTATATTAGAAAGCCTATTGTACTTATATATCAATAGAACCAAACACAAATCCTGTACAGCAATCATGAAGCTTGTGATGTTAGATACTAATTTTATATATTTATCTTTCCTATTTCATTTACTAATATATTACTTATTTCATTCAAAATAATATTAGAATGGCACCCAAAAAAGATATGAGAGGTGCTGAGGGAGATGGAAGAGATAAGGCAAAATGATATGATAAAAAAATTGAAATATTTTTGAAAGTGTGTGTTGAAGAGATAGAAGTTGAGAATAGACTAAAGACATATTTTTCTAAGGATGGGTGAAAGAATATCCAAAAAAAGTTTCATGAGAGATCAGGGTTTGTTTTTGATTGCACACAATTGAAAAATAAATGGGACTCTTCAAAAAGAGAGTTTACATCATTTGCTAAGTTGGTTGAAAAAGGCACTGGCCTTGGATGGAATAATAACAAAAGAACCATAGAAGTTTCTGAACAATGGTGGGCTGAAAAGAGTAAGGTATGATTGTATTGATTCATTGTATTTTTTTTACTTATATGATTTTTATGATGACTTATTTATTTATTCATTTATCTATTATTTTTCATTTAATTATAGGAGGATCCAGAGATTTTGAAATGGAAGAATGAGGGACCGAAATTCTTAGATTTGCAAGAGAAGTGTTTCAAGGGTACAGTAGCTACTGGCTTTGCTATTGTAATGCAATATCAGAATCCACAATTGTCTGAAGGAGCTAACATTTATGCTAATGATATTGAACATAATGAATGAAGTCCAACTAGTGAGGATGAGGGGGATAGCTATGAAGTTGGTGACCAAGTTCCAAAAAATGCAATTTTAAGTGCTTCAAACATGAATTCAAAGAAGAGGAAGAGAATGGCGAAAGTAGACAAAAAATTGGAATAGCTGAGAAACTTCAACATTCTCTTGATCATATTATTGATGAGATGGATTGAGTGTCAAAAAATGTCATAAGATCAAAACCAGATGACTCTTTCAGCTATGAGAAGTGTTTATCATTGTTAGATGAGGTTCCTCACTTAGTAAAAGGAACATATCAATACTTTTTAGTTGTGAGAATCTTAACTAAGAAAGAGAACATGATAGCGTTTTGTCACTTCATGAACAATGATCGTGATATGACTAATGATTGGCTAAACACTTTTACAGAGCAGGACATCCCACACTAGGATAGCATTTTGTCACTTTATGAACATATTTTAGTTTAATTTTTCTTGGTGAAAATTGTTTACTTTATTTTTATTCAATGGAGTATTGGATATGCAATTTTTTATAATATTTATATGAAATATTTAATATAGTTGCTTAGCTTTGTGTATTGATTAAATTTATATTTGTTACACAGGATGACTGATAGTTCAGACGAAAGTGATGATGGTTCCAAAATGGAAATTGAAGTCCAAAATAATTATATATATGGACTCTAGATTGCAAGGAGTTTGGCTGCCTTTCTAGTTACAAATCATGTATTGAAATATGTCGTGAAAGAAAAAAAAACTACTTCAATTCTCTCAGGTCATAAGTGGCTGTTAGAGTTGATAGAAGGAAATGAAAACAGGTTTTTCGAGCAATTTCAAATGAGAAAACATGTGTTTCAACAATTGGTATGAGAGTTAACCAATAACTATGGACTAACACCTACCAAACGCATTGGGACAGATAAAAGTATTGCTTTGTTTTTGTATATGATAGGCCAAGGGGCCACATATAGACACATTCAAAAACGATTTCAACATTCTGGTGAAACCATTCACAACCATTTTCATGGAGTTCTAATAGCTATATACAAGATAGGAAATCATATTATTAGGCCAATTGACCTTATGCACATTGTTACTTCTCAGCATATTAAAGATGGTAATCGATATTGGCCTTACTTTAAAAATTGCATAAGGGCAATAGATGGCACTCATATTGGTATACATGTCTCGGCAAATAAGCAAATACCTTTTTTCAATAGGAAAGGATATACAAGTACAAATGTGATGGTTGTATGTGATTTTAATATGTGTTTTATATTTGCATTGTGTGGCTGGGAAGGATCTGTTCATGATGCAAGAATTTTTAGGGACACCCTTCGTAAATCAAATCTACAATTCCCTTATCCTCCTGAGGGTTAGTATTATATAACTTAAATTATTTACATTTTATATTATAAATATTTTTATAATATTGTCTAATATATTTTCTATTTATGCATAGGTAAATATTACCTTGTTGACTTACGATATCCATCATTCAAAGGTTTCCTAGGATCATATAGGAATATGAGGCATCATCTTCCGCATTTTAGATTGGCTCCAGGTTTTAGATCAAAAGAAGAAATTTTTAATTTTCATCATTCCAGTTTGAGAAGTGTTATTGAAAGAACGTTTGGTGTTTGCAAAGCAAGATGGAGAATATTGCAAAGTATGACCAATTTCAAGCTTGAAACTCAAATTTCCATTATATGGGCATGTTTTGCTCTTCACAATTATATTAAAAGGATGGACTCGGGTGGTTTGAATATTCTAGAAAATTTTGAGAATCTTTATGAGTTTCAAAATACAGAGCAAAACTTCAATGACAGGAATCATAATGATGTACCTAATCATGATAAATGGCAAGGTCCAACACAAGCAAATGTCAGATATATGGAAGAAATGAGAAATGCTATTAAAGACCAATTGCTAAGACGAGTGCATCGCTAGTTTTTATTATTTTTTTTAGGACAAATTTTGACATTTATTTGATTTATAAATTGGTCTTGACACTACCATTGAAATGATATTGACATTTATTTTTACATGAGTTTGATAGCAAAATGAACTCAAGTGATTTGGATGTTCTTAAACCATTTTATGAAATATGAAATAAATTTATTTAAAGTAAAATTATATACTTTAAATAAGTTTAATATTTAATTAATTAGATCATATTTCTAAAAAATTTTAATTATAATAATTGTGAATTATTTATTTTACAATTTTTAATATGTACAAAAGAACTTTTTTTTATCCAAACAAGTTCTTTTAGAAAGTTTTTTTTCATGTCCTTCATTGTAATTTCATGATAGAAAAAACGCTTTTATATTGTTATATCCAAACAGTCTAAAAATCAGTTTTCAAGTAAAAAGAGATTTTTATGATTTTAATCAAACACAAAATAACTTCTACTTTTTATAAAATCTCTAAATAATTCAAAAATCACTTTTTAAAAAATTTAAACAAACGGGCTTTATATTTATAAAAAATCTAAAAATTAATAAAATGTTATTGCATTTTACTCTTTAATGTCTTTATCTTCCTTTATTATTATTGAAATGTAAAATTGTAAAAAAAAATAATTAATACTCCTTTTGATTCATAAAAATTATCACTTTATGGGTTTTATGATTTTTCAAAATATTTGTCACTTTAGAATTTTAATAAAATATTAATTATTTTTTACTCTTTTATTCTCCATTAGTATGAAAATGGGCATTTAAAAAGGCATTTAAGATAAGGATATTTTAATCAAATATTATTAAATTTTACAACAATTTAGATCCGTTATGATTTTCTCATTTTATGTAAAAAATCCTAAAATTACACTTTTTCTTTTTGAATTGGAGCAAGTACTATCATAGAGGTCTAATGTATTTGGAACTAATGTAAAATGTCCATAATGCAAATTCTTCCGAAATAGAGGGAGTAATTAGTAACTTACTATCAAATTCAAAGAGAACTAACCTTTTATTTTAAATTCTAATCCATTTGTCAGTTTGTCGTTATGATGTCATTATCGACTGGCACATTGACACTTGGTTCTATCAGCACATTATATGTTTCTTTTATACTATGAAATCTAATTCCGTGTACTAATAGTCTAATTGTATTATGCTAAAGATAAAATTTCTTGGTAATATCACAATTTTAAGTCGTTAATATTGTTGATGATGCAATGCCATTGACTTTTCTTTTGGCAGACCAGAAAAAATAGACCAATTAAGAAAAGATACACGAGATTAGCTCTGGTCCAGACATGAAAGTCATGAACACTTAACAGGTAGTACAACAAGGAATAGGAATAATAAAAAGAAAGTTTAATAATAATTAATGAGACAAGAAGAAACGTAGAGAAAGGGCAAGTTTAACAGAATTGCTGTGAGTGTGTGTATGTGTGTAAGAGGGTAGGTGCTTTTGAATAAACAGAGATTTTTTTTTTGGATAGAGAATAAACAGACATTTTGATTGATCACCATGAGTCATTGACTGAGCTGAGTAAGGTAACCATTTCAAGTTTTTCTTTTTTCTTTTTTTAATTAAACATGAGTCACTTACTGGGATAAGATAAGGCACATGAAAATGCCTTGGAGTTTAGTGGATCCCATGCCTAGGCCAGTGGATCAAGAACCGCATATGAGTTTAGTTTGGTGGGGCTTTGTCATCTCATCAGCAACTCAGCACGCGCGCCTGCACATACATACATATATAAAAGTCCTCCATATTTTCTTCCTCTATATCACAATTTATAAAACTTATCATTTAAATAAATCTTGTGCCTTTAATATGACCAGCCGGCAGTTTAGGTCCCATTTAATGTTTTAAATTGACCAAAAACAAAAAGAAAACAAATAAAGATCTAAATTCACCCTAAAATGTTTTTGTGCAACCATATGGTATTTAATATAGTCAATTAGATTGGAACATTAAGAGATTCAAAGGTAGGCATCTCTCTTTTAATGTGATTTATTCCATACACAAAATTTGAATCTATCATCTTTGTTTTTAAGGGATATCTATTATTCAACTTAAATTTTGAGAGATTAATTTTGAAAGGTAGAAGCCCAGAGATTAATTAGCGTAGTTTGAGTTTTTGCTTCTTTGGCAGCGGTGGCTGGAGCCACCATCCACTATACTGAACCAACTTTCGCCCAGGCTTCCCACAAATGCTAGGGTTTTCTCCATAACCACACATACAGAGAGAGAGAGAGAGGGGGGGGCCACAGCTTTCTAGTTTCTAACCACATTGACTTTCATATTAAAAAAATGTATAAACATTAATTTTTATTATTACTTAATTAATTAGGGCCATACCTTAATATCAGAATTTCCTATATAAACATGATCCTCAAGTGGTAGAACAAAAAAGCTCTTGCATGCCTCCTTCTGCTGTGTGTCAGTGCCAATATATATATATATATATATTCCCACACTCCAATAACAAAAGAAGCCTATCTATATTGAGTATATTCTGAAATCTAACTTTTGTTCACACACATAGCTGAACTGAGTTTCCTTGTCGGCGTTATAGGTAAGAAAGCAGCGTTTTCTTGATCCTAATAAACATGCAAATATATATTGCTAGTGATAACTTTTTGTTTACTTATCTCGTTAATTTGTTGCAGGAACCATCATCACAGTTCTCACGTTTCTTTCTCCAGTGTAAGGCTCCTTCGTCTTCCAACTTGAAATTTTCCACACAATACTGGTCTGTTTGGCCAGTAATTAATGTGAGAGAGTGTGAATTAACTATACAATGTGTGCGTGTGTAAACAAGTGATTAATGAATATTAATTGCAGGCCGACATTCTGGAGACTAATGAAGGAGGGATGTACGGAAGAGTTTGAAAGCCTGCCTTACATTTGCACATTGCTACGTACAGTGTTGATTATGGAGTTATTATGGATCCATGAAGGCCGGGGAAGCTGTGGTGGAAACCGCCTACATTATTCTCTTTCTTGTGTATGCTCCAGCCAAGATGAGAGTAAGCCATATGCATATAATATATATATATATATATATATTGTGGATCTAATAGTCTCCATCGATAGATGTTCATTATAATAATATTATCAGGCCAAAACTGGGATTCTGGTTGGAATTTTGAAGTTGGCCATGGGGATCTTAGGAGCGGCCATAATAGGCGCTCAAATAGTGTTGCAGGGAGAAGATGGGATTAATACCGTCGGAATCATAGGTGCTGCTTTAAACATTCTAATATACACCTCCCCCCTCTTGCTGCCCTGGTATGCTAATTAATCAACTCTGCCGTCTCTTTACTTTTTTACTTACGTATTCCCTTATTTCTTCCACACACCACGCATTTCTCTCCTCAACATTATGTTTAGCTTTATTAGCTGTTTCCCAATAAAGGTTCGTTAGGTCAACACTTTCATTTTTGTCCGTCTTAACAAGATTTTTAATCCCATGCCATTCACAACAAAGCACAAATGGATAACAAAACCTTAACCACTCACTCTATTTACTCTATTTATTTTAACGGGTCAGTAATAAAATTCTTACGATTTTGTCTGATACAATAGAAAATTATTTTAAAAATTAAAAATGTCATTTAAAGAAGCATTTGATATAATATAGAAAGTGAAAATTGAAAATTAAAAAAATGCTTATAAAAGTATAATGTGGCCATGTGGATCTATCGAAAAATAAAAAAACCGTTTGACCAAAGGGGACTTGTGTCAGCCAGGATTACCCATGGAGATGAAATGATTGTATGAGATATTAACGCGGCAAGTTGCAACTATATATATATATATAAGGTCATAAATATCACTTACTCACAATGTGGGCCATCAAACACGTATATAAATTGTGGGCAAAAAAAGAAATCGTAATATACATAATTGATGAAGGGCTCAGGGTTTACATAATTGAAGGAGGCACTTGCACATGCGTCAATACATAATTCCACCATATGCGTCAATACTCAGGGTTGTGTATTATAGTATGTATGGAAGCGTGAAGAGCGTTAGTAGGAAAAATAGAATGAAATATTGATGGGGATAAACGAATTTTTCAGGAAGCAGTGGTGAGGACGAAAAGCGTGGAATATATGCCATTTTTACTTTCGTTGTTCGGATTGTTATGCGGTGTACGCCATCCTGGTAGGAGATCATTGGATCCTGGGTGTAAGTATAATATTAATATTAATAAATGAATTTTGCATTCATCTTCATTGCTATTTATATACATACGGTTCATATTATTATTGTTCGTTTATATTAATATTGTTCCTGTGTGTGTGTGTGTGTGTATATATATAGCCAGTGATCGTAATCAGTTCTGTCTGAATTTTTTTTTAAATAATAATAATGAAGGTGCCAAACGGAAGTGGGTTTTTGCTGGGAGTGATTCAGTTGGTGGTGTATGGAATCTACAGAGATCCGAAATCTGCCAACAAATTCAATCAAGATGGGCAACAATACGATTCTCTCATCATCGTCCTCTTGATCATCGAACTATTGTGCTGATGATGTTAAGTTTTAGACACCCTATCCATCAGATCCTAAGTCCAACCTCCACTGGATCACCATCCTCCTCCTGATCATTATTACCATGCTTGTGTGTCTCTCTGTTTTGAATTGTTCATAATTGTCCGAATCAGTTTGGCATCAAAATCATTGGACACAAAAAAGGGCCATTAGTTCTTTTTTTTTTTGTGAATTACTTAATGTACATAATCCACTTGCAAAGCAAGGCTGTACCCTGGTCTGCAGCTCAGGGGCCTAGAGATAGATACGGTGTGTAAGGGCCAGGTTGGCTGTATTGAACAGTTTTTTACTGTTGTTTGTTCAACAAAGTACTCTTCGTTCTGTACTTATTGGGCCGAACCTATGGCTCCTCATCATCAATTGATCTCGGGAAAATAACACTTGATTACCAAAACTTTTAATTAATACTATTTTAGAATAAAAAATTTAAAAATAACAGAAAAAGACCATATTCTCAAATTAATTAAAATTTTAAATAGGAAATAACCTAAATATCCTTATTAAAAAATTTTACACTTAACATCTACTTTTTACTACTCTTCTTCCATAATCTGACACTGAACTTCGTCAATTTTATACTAAACATACTAAAAAATTCAACTCTAAAAATTTTACATTTAATTTTATATCTGATTTTACACTAAACTTCCTTAATTAAATTTTTTCATTATGATAATGTGTTTAGTGTAAAATTGGAGAAGTCCAATGTCAAACTATGGAAGAAGAGTAATAAAAAGCAGATATTAAATATAAAACTTTTTAATATAGGTATTTAAGTTATTTTCTATTTAAAATTTTAATTAATTTGAGGCTATGATTCGTTTATGTTATTTTTGAGTTTTTTATCTTAAAATGACATTAATTACAAATTTTGGCTTTCAAGTGTCATTGTCCCATTTATCTATAAAAATAGATAACGCCTCCTATATCGTTTTTCTGTTTTTTAAATGGAAAGGGGAATTCTCATTAAGGGTGAGGAATGTACATGGCCCTCAAGGGCAACAAGTAAAGTGCCAGCGGGCCTCAAGAAAGACCAAGAAAATATAGTGTTTTTTTATACAATGAAAAAATACATAATTTTTTCGAAAGTTAAGACATGACTAGAATAATCTTAATTTTAACGTTCGTATAGTCTAATAAAAAGTATAACCTATTACAAATTTTAATTGATTCCAATTTCTAAAAAATAAACTATTTTTATGCCGATCAAATATAATTTTAATACTTGGTATATTATATAAATAGTAAATAAAAATATTATATCGTTCATAATGTACTAATAATTCATTTTTCCTCGTGAGAAAGTTCATTGAACACATTCTTAAATTAAAAATAAATAAATAAATAAGCTTATATACTTTGAAGTTGAGGAAAAAAATATAATTTATCCAATCGATACGGACGTTGTTTAGTAAGAGGGATGTCTTATTCATATAAAATAAATTGGGGGAATAATAGAGAAGCTGTTGGTTCGTATTTCACAGACTCTTGGAAAATAAGGAGCAATGTCCTGGAATGTGCTGAAATATAGTAAATTAAAAGAAGAGAAAAAAGTAAAATATATGATAATTCAGTGTCGGACCAATGATGAATATGAACGTGTACTGACAATGCCCGCATAAACATTTTGTGGTTCTAAAATCAAACCGGTGATCTCATCCGGGCCCCCAAAAAAATTATATACTATATAATTATAATGAAAGAAGTGAAATTAATAATACTCTGATAAGCAGGTTATTCCCGTAATCTCGTTTTACCCTTTGTTTATTCAACTGACCCAATGGTCTAAATCACTGCACAAACACCACATTCTATATTTTCTATTTCTATTTTTTTGTCTTGTTAGGAGTATTCTTAACGAATGTAAGAAATAATTTTTTTTAAAATACAAAAAATAAATAGGTAAATCTATTCCGGCTGTATTTTTTATCCTTCATTTGAATGAAAAACAAAAGCATCTTTCATAGACTTACAATTAATTGTATATTTGAAGATAATATTACAAACTGTATATTTATTGTTTTGCTTAAGTTATATAAAATTAATTTTATATTAATGGGAGAAAATTGGATCCCTTTCCACGTGCCTTGAATTGAAATCAAAGCACTTGGGCTGCTATTGCTTCTCTCATTTTCACTAAACCATGCGTCTCTCTTCCTGTCCATTGACATGTTGGCTCATATAAGCAATAGCTTGTAGTTGCATATCAATGCGACTAATTATGGGGGACATCACTCCAACTTGTAGCCTGCCATACTCTTAGGTTGCTCTTCGAATTGTCACCCCATCAATATTGGATCGGGGCCATATTTTACGGTTTTTTTTTTTATAAAAAATGCAATATATCAAATTTTCAATTCAAATGAGTCTGGTTGAGAACTCGATTTGTTGATGAAACCAACTGCTAACGCGTGAGAACTGAGAAGTCAAACAGCAATCAGAGGTTGGAATTGTGTGAGTGAGAGAGAGACACACACGCACAGCGTGCGTGTGTGTGCGTGTGTGTGTGCGGGGCATCTGATCATGTGAGGGGTTTGTAAATTGTAACACGTTCTACCAATGGCAATATTTATCCATAAATAATTTGATTTATAGGTTATATAAATAATGGGGCTCATTCAGTCTATGTGAAATGAAACATGAGATCCGCCATCTATTTATTAGTTGTGAACAGGAAATGAAAGAAACGGCCCAAACTCTGAAACATTATATGATTAAACAAACAGAACTTCAACTGAAGCCACATTCGACTTTGCCTTCTCACTACAGACAAACGTACGATTGGCTGCATGGCATTGGCATCCAACTTTTTCTTTTTTATATGTGTCCATCCGTTCGTTCACTAACATGCCTTTTTCTTTTATTTATAATAATAGAGCAGTAATTTATATTAGGCTTGCTCAAAGCTGTTGAATTGAATTAAAATATGTATCATAAAAACCAAAGATAGCATATACCACATCAATAGCAGTTTGGCATTATGTATCACCGGCAATTAATTAAATTAATTAAAACAGCTTCCCATCACCATTTCAAATCTTGCTCTATTCCTAGCTAGAAACAACATATATAATTATACAGGCCGTATAGATATTTCAAATTTTGGACCAATATGTCTCTTAATGAACACAAATTTGAGGCTGCCGTGATTCCAACCATATTTAATTATAAGATTCCATATTAAAACAGCAAATAATGCATGGATCTTTCTGTCATTGAGCCAAGGTGTTTTATTTACATATTAATTAACATATATAATTTCGTCAACATCTATAATACATACATATATATATATATATATATATATAATAGCACATGAACCCTAGCTAGTAGGCACGCAAAATTCTGTTCAATGTTCCCCCGCTTTCCATCAAATGTGACCGATTGCGTCCCATACTTTTACATAAATTATTTCATTTCATGTCTTACTTTTTCAGTTATGACCATGATTTACAAAATCGGATTGAACGTGGCGGATTAAGATATTGGTTTGAAGTTTAATGTTTTAATTGTAATTTAATTGAAATTAAATTGGTAGTAAAAAATTTAATAAATTTTTTAATTTTATATATTATATAAAAAATTTAAAATATTATTAATAAGTTTATAATATAATATTAAAATATAAATAAGTTAGGATTTATCTATAATTATATTTTGAATTTAAAATAATCAACTAATATTATATTTTCATATTATTTATTAAATAAATTTATCATTATTAATAATTATGATTATAATAATACAAATACAATATCATAATATAGAAATAAAAAATTTATATAAAAAATAATACTATTTAGTATTAAAATTAATGTTATTTTATGTTAAAAACTAAAAGCCAATTTAAAAAAAATAAATTGAACCAGTTTAACTGGTTTTGTATTGATTTTTAATCAGTTCGATCGGTTTTCCATTGATTTTAAAAACACGCTGTTGAGATATGTAACTGAGCTTTATCTTGGATCAGTCGAACTGGTTGATCCGGTTTGATTTTTCAAACTCTGGTTATCAGTTCTCAACAAATGGAATTTTTCACCATTTTATAGTTAAGTTGGCTTATTAATTTGAATGATGCTGCATATCCTGAATTATCTCGTTCTCATATATATATATATATATACACGTACTAATTAATCTTTGTTTTTTGGCCAGAAAATGTTCTAATTAATCTAATCTACCTATATATGTGTGGGACATTATGAGCTAAAATAATTAGAGTGCATGGACCTCATGTTGTATGATGCTTTTGGTAAGACTTAACATCAATTTCACAGATGTTGGATGAGCAAGAAAAAAGGGAAAGAAAAACAAAGTCATGAATGTTTTAAGATGTGGAGGTGTGTGGCTGATTGGTGAAGGAGTTGAACTTTATGCAATTAAGAGATTTTGAGTTCTCCCCACACTTAATAATGCGAGATTTGTTCTTTCCCATCACTAAAGCTTATATGGTCATGTTATTATCGCCTCATCATTATCATCTTACAGTAAACTTTAAAGGCCCAAGCACCATGAATGGTGATTATAATCATCATCTCCTCGTATTTGTCTTTTGTCCCATGATTTTTTCCTAGAATTTCAATACCATACCAACCCAACATGGTATATACACGTCACGGAAAAGACCCCTCATAACTGACTGATTAATTTTAATCTACACTTTGCGATGTTCATCTCACTGCTTCTCTTATTTCTGAGCCATCCAATCCAATGTTCATTCTAAAATGAGATTTACCATAATTTAATTTAATTATTGATACTGATGACAAGAAAAACTAAAGGGAGTTAAAAGGAAGAGAAAATGGGGGAGGAATCTACAAGGGAAAGAGAGAAGGCTTTGCATGTGTACTCCCCCCAATATTTATAGTTATAAATATAAGTTATTTTCCAGAAATATGATGAAAAACATTAATTATTTTAGAAAGTAAAATATTCCTTATAGTTGGTAAAAATTATTACTTTAGAGTTTGATATTTTTCATAATATTGACCATTTTACAATATTAATAAAATATTAATTATTTATTTTATTATTTTATATTTTATTAATATCAAATAAATTATTTAAAAGAGTATTCAAAGTAAGAATATTTTAATAAAATATCACTAAATTTTACAATATTCTATATTATTAAATAGTTTCCTTAATTTATGTAAAAAATCCTAAAATAATACTAGACAAAATATATGATATTTATTAAAAATAAAAATAAAAGTCAAAACATTATTTTAGATAATTTTATTAACTCAGCTAATTTTTCTTGACTTTGATTAAAAGCTACTTACATGTGACTATTTGTATGTGTGAAAAGGAAATGACAAGGGGCCAAAGAAAGAGGAAGAAAAGGGACTGGGGAATGCAGACGGGGCTGGAGGAGTGTCTTTTGTAGATTCTTCTGTTTGGAGCTGCTGTAAGTGCATCTTAGAATACCCTAAAAAAAAAAAAATAGTTATGAAAAAGTATTGAAATAGAAAGGGCAATCACAATAATTATTTATACTATATTTAAGTGATTATTTTGATAAGTAAGTAGAAGCTATTTATGATAATAATTTATCATTCCATAATCACTTATTTCACTTTTTCTTCTTATTATCCACCTAGTAATTACTTAAACTACTAAAATCTAAATATATTTCTTTTCTCAAAATCACTTATAGGGTAAAAATATCCAAATATAAATCGCTTGGGGCCGTTTGGTTTTTAGTTGTGAAAAATAAGTTTTGATATAATTATTTTCATAACGTAGTTATGATAAAAATTAGTTTTTGACCAACGTGTTTATGTTTGGATAATTTATTTGAAAATTGGTCTTAACAAAACTCATAATTTTTCTCTCAATTGAGCTTAAACTCTATCTCATGATTAATTTAATTTCCTTAGACTAAAATTTAATTTGCATTTATTTGATTGAGAATATAATCTATCTGATATAACATTTTCTTACGGGTTATGATCTATAAAGATTAAAATTTTGAGGGGGTATATTAGTTATTAGATAGAAGAAATTTTATGGGAATTTTATTTTTCTAGATTTACTATTTTTTCTTATTTTTATTTATCCATTTTTATCTGACTTTTTTTCAAACCTTGTTAGAGCCAACGGAAAAGCAATATTGGAGACATTGCTGCCTCAACTCCGTTTAGCTTCCAAATTACTTCTCCAACGTGATATGATAACACATCCAAACACCCACAAAAAAAAAATTTGGTTTTGAGGCCAAACCACTTATTTAAAGTAAAACTAAATACAACCTTATTCTTATAGTCTATTATGAATAAACACTTATCTTTATAATCACTTATATATAAACCAATCCAAATACATCCTAATTCTTGTATTTTTTCTGTTTTTTTATTAGCTATATTTTTAAAAAAACTTATGTTAAATATAAATATAAATTATATTTCATAAATTTTTAGATTATTAATTATAATACTTTTAAATATTCTTATTTATGAATAAAAAAAAGAAATTGTAACTAATTTTTTTAATTTTAATAAATTAGTTGAAAACAAAATATATTAGGATGGAAAGGAGCAAGGCTCACCGCTGCCCCTCTGTCTCTGTAACTTTTTATAATAATATAATAATATTACTTCTTTGGTTTCTCCATCCCCTACCTTGTCTCTTTCACGCTTTTTAATATACTCCCCTCCCTCATCTCTCTCTTCCACGTGCTCTTCTCCTGCCATCTCTCTCCCTTCTTCCATTTCCAACGCCGTTTCACTCCACTCCACTCTTCTCTCTCTGTTTCTGGGATAAAGCTGTTGACTGAAAAGTAGCATCAGGGGCTTGCAAAGGCGTTCATTCAAGGTGGGTGGGGGAAGAAAACTGGAAACATCAACTGTCATCAACGAAATTTAGCTGCTTTGCCATCAAAAATCAAAATCCAACAGAACAAGAATGATCCGCATGGAAGGAATCAAAGGAGGTGGAGGTAGAGTTGGCGTGGGTGAGGAAGACATGGGTGATGGAATGCAATGCAGCGACCATCCTCACAGAAACAACCCGGGTGGGATCTGTGCTTTCTGCCTTCAGGAGAAGCTTGGCAAGCTTGTTTCCTCCTCTGTCCCTCTACCCATTCGTCCCTCTTCGTCCTCTTCTTCTCCTCCTTCTTTCAGATCCCATATTGCTCCTTCTGTTTCTGCAACATCTGCTGCTCCTTCCTCTTCTTCACTCTCCTTCTCTGCTCGTCCTGCTTCCGCCATAAAAAATGGGACCACTGATACTCGATACCACCAGTACTACATCCGACGGGCCCGTCTTCCTTTTCTTTTACCCAAGAAGAAGAAGAAAGCCTCCTCTAACTCCTCATCGTCATCGGCGGCTGTGCCTTCCTCGGCCTCTGATATCATATTCAAGCGAAGCAAGTCCTCTGTGACGCCCAGAAGGGGAAAGTTCTTGAATGATGCGGAGGATGATGATATAGTTATCGAAAACTTCAGTCCCGGAAAGAGAAATGGGTTTTGGTCTTTTCTTTATCCTCCTTCTAAATCCTCTGCTTCCACCAAAAAATTGGACGCCAAGAGTATCAGAGACAGTCATAACAGCCCGAGGATTTTAACAATCACATCGGCTATTACAGGGTCGAGTTCTGGGAAGCCAAAGGAGAAGTGCTTGGGTTCTAATTTAGGAAAGAAGACTGACATTGGTGTGGAAGAGGATGACAGTCCCAATAGCCAAACCACAGCCTCTGCTTCATCCTTCGAGCGCAAAGTTTCGAGATCCAGATCTGTTGGGTGTGGTAGCAGAAGCTTCTCCGGTGACTTCTTCGAGAGAATCTCTACTGGGTTTGGGGACTGCACTCTCCGGAGGGTGGAATCCCAACGCGAAGGCAAAGCTAAGGCTGTGGCGGCCGCCGCCGCCGCCGCCGCCGTCAACCATCACCATCATCAATGCATGAAGGAAAGAGTGAAATGTGCAGGCATATTCAGTGGGTTCATGATGACTTCGTCTTCTTCATCGTCCTCGTCTTCCTCGTACTGGGTTTCATCCTCTGCGGATGATCATATGAATGGGAAATCAGCCGCTGTGGCAATCTCCCATGGGCGAGCAAGGAGTTGGGGTTGGGCATTTGCGAGTCCTATGAGAGCTTTCAGTACCAAGACCAAGAGGGATATCATCAGAGATGCTTCTGATCATAAGAATGCTACTTCACCGAAACCAAATTTATCCGACATTCCTTCACTGCTTGCCGTCAGAGTCTGAAATGCAAGGTAGATCATACACGAATAGGAACTGGGGGGATCTTATTTAAATCATACGGAATTATTCTGTTAATTACTAATTTGTTTATCTTGTCCATGAGTTCTAAGTTTCTTTCAAACGTAGTAATATTTACGAGAGAGTCGCAACTTATTGTTGATATGGAGGTTATGGAAGCTGTGTATGGCGCTGTATGGAGGGTTTATATTTAGAGAAAGGAAAATAGAGAAGAAAGAAAAACTGCCAATACAATCGTTAGTGTCATGTGTTGTGTCTGGTTTTACTTTACCTGTGACTCTTTGTTTTGTATTATCTGTGGTGTTGTGTAATTCAGTGATGAGTCAAAGATCAATGTGTGTACAATTAGAGATCACATGCATACACATGGTTGTGAAAGATGGATTCAATTCAATTGGGAACGATATTGAAGGGAGGATCTATCTATTAGGATATATAAAACGAAATAACTTTGGGAGATGGAGGTGCCGCTGCTGCCACTGCTACTGCTACGGCATTTGGTTTTAAAAACAATTGTATGGTCAAAGAGAACATGGTTGGGGTTAAGGTGGTCCCCCGGATTGCATTCAATGATAAGATCTTACGGTGTATAGCATTTATACTAAAACCTTATAGTATCCACCTACTTGCAGTTCTACTAATTTTTCAGCCACTTTTTCCTTTGACTCATCCATCTGCTCCGTTTTTGCATCGAAACCCAGCTGTTTGTTGTCGTTTTGTTCACAACATGCATCCAAATTATATGATCATGAATATGAATTTAATTGTTTTCTACCAGACAACCTTTTTCGTTTTCCCCCCCTAAAATAACAGAACATGCATTGCTTCTTTGCCTCATCCAAGCGATAGCATGCTGTGGTTTATGAGGAAAAAAAAAAAGATAGGCTGCGGTGCCTTTTTTTAAAAATGTTTTGAGGCATGAAAATTGATTTTTTAATCCTTTTAAGTTACATTGTTTAAAAAAAAGTTCATAACAATTTTTAATCTTATTATATATATAACATAATATGTCATCATGATATAAGTGTTAGACAAATTAATGTTGGAAAAATGAACGGTATGATCATTCTTAAAGAAGCCGTTGAAATTGTAAGATCATTCTTTAATGAATAATTGATGTTGCAAATCATAAAAACAGGGCTTTTCATTCCAAAAGAAAGCATTGGATCGCAATAGTAAAATATCGACTCAAGTACTTTCTAAAGATATAAGAATCAAAAGAATTAAGAGTTGATTCATCTTCATAGTATTTTTAATGCATCTCCTTTTTCATTTTACAACTTGTGAAGCATGTGATTTCCTTGTTAAACAGAGGATATTTTCTAAACTGTAAATACGACAAATAAATAAATTAAAATAAAATATCGAACTCGAGTGAATCTACTTCATAATAATTAAAAAGCTGTTTTTTTAATGAATTAATTGAGATAATTAAAAGAAAAATAGAGAAGAGGTGAATTGGGGAGATGGAAACAAAAGAGGAATGATGGAGAGAGAGAAGACTGGTTAAGAAGGAGAGAGGAAAGCTGCACCTGAAGACAGTAATGGTTGGGATGATAATTAATGGTTGGACTTGGAGCATTAGAATAGTTCCGAGGAGCAGTGCAGTTTAGTGTACATCTTTTCCAAGTCATGAGTAAAAGAATATATAACAATTTTTTTAATATTTAATATAAAACACTTTTAATTGAATTATATTGATTAAGAGTTAAAATTAAAATTAATTAATTATCTTAATTTTTTTTAAAATTTTAATATTTTTTTAAAACTATCATTATTTAATACTCTCTTTCTTTTTAGATATATTAAATAGAAGTATTTTTCTAAAAATGTATAATAAATACTATCTTATATATTATAAAAGGTCCTATATATAGGACCAGAGCAAAATGTCCTATATATAAGACCGGAAGGAGTACTACATTGTATAGACATTATTGGAGACGTGTAATTTTTTTGCAGGGAAAAAATAATTTGGACCCTTCAACAAGAATATTGACAAATTAAAATCTATAAAAGTTGAAATTCTTCAAAATGATCTTAGTCCTTATAGGTAATTAAAAAATAAACTCTTTTACTAAAAGATCCCTTCCCCTTTCCCCTTCCCCTTTCCTTCCAACCTCACCGCCGCCGGCGTCGGTGACATCACCAGAGATCTGGTCATCGGAGGTCCGGTCACCGGTAACAGTACCGAAATAGTAAAATGTTTTCACTTGGAAATTAAGTTATTGCCATTTGGAAATTTAGTTATCTCCACTTGGGAAATTAGTTATCACCAGCTAGAACTTTAATTATTCTCATTTGGGAAATTTGTTATCTACATTTGGAAATTTAGTTATCTTCACTTGGAAATTTAGTTATCTCCACTTGAAAAATTAGTTATCACCAGTTGGAAATTTAATTATTCCCACTTGGGAAATTTGTTATTCACACTTGGAAATTTAGTTATCCCCACTTGGGAAATTAGTTATTGTCAGTTGGAAATTTAGTTATTCCCACTTAGGAAATTTGTTATTCACACTTAAAAATTTAGTTATCTCCACTTAGAAATTTAGTTATTCCCACTTGGGAAATTAGTTATCACCAGTTGGAAATTTAGTTATTCCCACTTGGGAAATTTGTGATCCACACCTAGAAATTTAGTCAACTGGCGATAATTAATTTTTCAAGTGGGAATAACTAAATTTCCAACTGGCGATAACTAATTTTCCAAGTGGGAATAACTAAATTTTCAAGTGGAGGTAATAAAATTTCCAAGTGTGGATAACAAATTTCCCAAGTGAGAATAACTAAATTTCCAACTGGCGATAACTAATTTCCTAAGTGAGAATAACTAAATTTCCAAGTGCAGATAACTAAATTTATAAATGTAGATAACAAATTTCCCAAGTGGGAATAATTAAATTTCCAATTGACAATAATTAATTTCCTAAGTGGGGATCACTAAATTTCCAAGTTGAGATAACTAGATTTCCAAATGTGGATAACAAATTTCTCAGGTAGGAATAACTAAATTTCCAATTGGCGATAACTAATTTCCCAAGTGGAGATAACTAAATTTCCAAGTGAAAATAACTAAATTTCCAATTGGCGATAACTAATTTCCCAAGTGGGGATAACTAAATTTCCAAGTGGAAATAACTAAATTTCCAATTAGCGATAACTAATTTCCCAAGTGGGGATAACTAAATTTCTAAGTGGAGATAACAAAATTTCCAAATGTGGATAATAAATTTCCCAAATAGAAATAACTAAATTTTCAATTGGCGATAACTACTTTTTCAAGTGGAGATAACTAAATTTCCAAGTGAAGATAACTAAATTTCAAAGTGTGGATAACAAATTTTCCAAGTGGGAATAACTAAATTTCCAACTGACGATCACTAATTTCCCAAGTGGAGATAACAAAATTTCCAAGTGTGAATAACAAATTTCCCAAGTGGGAATAACTAAATTTCCAACTGGTGATAATTAATTTCCTAAGTGGAGATAACTAAATTTCCAAGTGGCAATAACTTAATTTTTAGGTGAAAACATGTCACTGGCAACCGGAGCACTAGCGACCGAGCCACCGGTGACCGGACCTCTGATGACCAGACCTCCAGCGATATCGCCGGCACTGGTGAGGTTGAGAGGAAAGGGGAAAGGGGTATTTCAGTAAAAGAGTTTGTTTTTTAATTACCTATAAGAACTAAGATCCTTTTGAAGAATTTCAACTTTTATAGGTCTTAATTTATCAATATTTTTATTGGAGGGTCCGAAATTGTCTTTTTCCCTTTTTTTATTGTCATTTTTTTTATATAAAACAATTGTCATACACATAAATTATAAAATAAATTAAGTTTCTAAATGGTACTAAGGGAATAATTGATAAATATTGTGTGCGCGCTGTTCTATATAGGAGCAGTATAGATGCATGTGACAACAAACAAACAAAAGGGGGTAGAGATGATGCTTACTACTCTCCGTAACATAACATAATCCATCAGATTCGGCCCCCCTTCCCTTCTCCCTCGCTTTTGCCATCAATATCATATTCTTAGGCATGCGATAAAGAAAATTTGGGACCCTGTAATAAAAATATTGGTTAACAAGAATCTCAATTTTTTAAATTAATTAAAAAAACCTAGTCCTAAATTGGAAAAAAGACAATTTCCTTAGTGAACATAACTAGATTTTCAAATTTAAATAACTAAATTTTTAAGTAAAAATAACTAATTTTTTATATGAAAGTTATTAAATTTCTAAGTGAAGATAACTAAATTCATAATTGTGATGAATCGGTTTCTCAAGTAGATACAACTAAATTTTTAAGTGAAGATAACTAAATTTCCAAGTAAATATAACTAATTTTCTAAATGAATATAACTAAAATTTTTAAGTGGAGATAACTAACTTGCCAATCAAGGTGAACTAATTTCTCAAGTGAATATAGTTAATTTTTTAAGTGAATATAAGTAAATTTTTAAATAAAAATAACTAATTTTCTAAGTGGAAATAATTAAATTTTCAAGTGTAGATAACTAATTTTTCAAGCGGATGTAACTAAATCTCTAAATAAATATAATTAAATTTGCAAGTGAATATAACTGATTCTCTAAGTGAACATAACTAAATTTTAAAGTGTAAATAATTAAATTCTCAACTAAAGTAAACTAATTTCCATAAAGGTAATTTTGTCCATTCAAAAAAATATTTCTCCTAGCCAAAGACTAAAGTTCTTTTAGGTTATTTAAAAAATTATAGATCCTTATTAATAAATATTTTTATTACAAAGTCTCAAATTGTCTTTTTTTCCTTGTCATTTTTTTCCCATTTCACGGTCACCCAAGCACAATGCTATGCTCTGATTTTGACTCAACAAGTCGATTTTTTTCCAACAAAATAAAAAGAATTAGAGAAAAAAAAATCAAAGCATAATTGATAAGGCCTATATCATCATCAAGCATTCCTAGAACACCTCCATTCACAACCCACATGTTCCTTCTTCCATCTTTAACCCAGGCAAGTGAGAACACGGCATTAAACCCTTTGATCACAAACTAATTGATTTTATTGGTTCAATTTACCGGAAAAGATTTGGCTTAATTCGATTTCAAAAAACACTAATCCGTTTGGAAAATCATTCGTGGCATAAAACCCAAGTTTGAAAACTTCATTTTGAGTTATAGATTGTTTAACTAATTTTTAAACTTCATTTTGTAAGCTTATTTTTATCTTTAAATAAAAGTTTGACCAATTGTTGAAGATATTTTTGGGTTTATAAGCTTGGTTTTATTTGGCAATCAATTTGTTAAACTTATTTTTATAATAAAAAATATACAAATATAAATCATATTACAACATACTAATTTTTATCTATACTTCATTTTATTTTAACTTAAATTTGCAAACTTAAAATTACTGGGGTACTGTACAAGCTTACCAATTACCATTCATGAATTTGATATCTGCACAATATTATTAGTGTAGTTACATCATAATTTGAACTCGTCATCTTTATTCATCCTTTTGCACTTTAGCTAAATTTAAGGAAACAGAAAATAACAATATTTTAACTTTCTTTTCCCAAGTTAGTTAAGTTTTTGTATCCTTTCTATATTTCACTTTATAACACACTTTTAATTATTACACACAAATTAAATGTGGTAGCTAATAACAGAAAAAATCATATCATTTCTTAGATTATCCTCATTTAATATTATTTAGTATAATTGATCAATAAATTAAATTTCTTGAACATTAATTAAATTTCATCATTTCTAAGAGATATTTTGGGGGAAAAATTAAAATATATTACATAATCCATAAAATGTCTTATATATGAAACATAAATTTTTAAAAAAAGTGCTTTATAAACTAATCCGGAGAGAGTACGATAGTTATTGGAAGCACTAATATAGCACATTTCACTTGATATATAAATGATTTATCTAAAGAAATGATTTATGATAAAGTATCATTCGGTCAACGAGATTTGGATTGTTTATATGGTTTATATTAAAAGGTTTAATTTTTTAAAATGACGACATTGTTTCTTTTTAAAAAGTGATAGTTATAATATTATTTTTATATTACATTAAGTACTCCTCCAATCCGTATTATAGATTATTTTGAATAATAAGTTTCTGGTCCAAAATATAAGTGGTGGATATTTTTCTTCTCATTTTACTTTTGTCATTAATTATTCCTTACTTCTCATTTATAACCATATAATGATAATAAAATATGAGTCTTTAATAAGGGTAAAATGGAAAATATTGGTACTTTTTTGGATTGATTTCAGGTAAAAAATAATTTTCCTAATATACGTGTAATTGATACAAAAAATTTTATAATATAAATAAGAAGAAACATGTAATAAGCAAAAATATATTAAAAATATAATAATAAAATAAAATAAAATTTGAACTGGAAAATTTTAATATTAATGATATAATATTTCTAACGTGAAATATCATGATAAATAATGTATATAAAAAGATAATTTTTGATAGAACCCTATACCTCCTTGTTATTGGGGGTGCTAATAGAGCCCATGATCTACATACTTTGCTTAAGTATGCGGCTAGCTGTCATGAGCTGCAAAGGCCCACGAGCCTAGTCTGCTTATATTAAGGCCGATTTAGGTTGATTCAGGCTTTTTGAACGGCCCATGGGTCCTCTATTTTCCTATAATTTCTATCTCTAAGAATCTTTTAGGGCAAGTTTCAATTGGTTTGTGCAATAAAATAATTATTAAATTGTTAGTCTGTTTAAAAAAATTAAACTAAAAAAAATCTTAATGATATACTAGTGCAAAATATAAATTTTAATTTAAAAATTTGTTTTAATAACAAACTTAAAATGCAATGTATCAGAGTAAAAGTATTATTGGAGAGTACCATTGAAAAATAATTTTTTAGTTAATTTAATGAGTAATACTATATTTTTTTGTTTATGTGCAATCAATTAAATAAACTTATATTTCAGGTGGGATGGAGTATCTTATAGAGTTATATTTTATAAATAAAAACATGATTTTCATGCCTAATAGGATGTTTCGAATAGTTTAAATTTTTATTATATAGAGATGGGAATATAAGTCCGATGGGCTGGTCGGTTTAGCTTGAAAAAGAATAATGGGTTGAACTAGAAATTTAAAAATTTTTATAAAAAACAAACTTTTGAACTCGAGTCCATTTGACCTGCAAAAAAAAGATTGACCCACATGGATCGCAGGCCGGCCTATTTAGGTCTTTTTTTATATTTGTTAAATATTTTTCTGTTAATATTTTAATAGTGATGATAAATAATAATGTTAATAATTAATATATATTTAATTTTAGTTATTTTGATTTAAATAATCATATATATAAAAAAATTATATTATTTTATAAATATTAAATTAGTTTAAAAACTAAAAAATTAAAAAAAAACATGGGCCTACAAGGTAACTCATTAAATATAAATTGAACTTATAAGAACATAGTTTATTTTATAAATAAACTTTTAGACCCAATCCATATTAGGCTCCACCCATGACTGGCTGGTCTAGCCCAAATTCCCACCTCAACTGTTACATCTCGATTAGCAATTCTTGAGGACGTCGATAAGTATTAACATAGTATTTACGTGTTCGGCGAGTGGCTATAGTGGAAACAAATGAAGTAAACAGTCCAGGAGTCCTGTATTGAAAAGATATTACTATATTGGTGATGCGGAAACCTCAAAGTGAAAACACAGAAACAAACAAAAGTGACCTACAAAAGTTTGAGGATAATACATATTGGATAGAGGGAATCAGGAGGAGGGAGGGGGTGATCTGAGATTGTGGTTCAAGAGCATGTGTCGAAGGTCGGCGGGGTCAATGTCAGAAGAGCGATCGATGGGTCTGTAGTAGCCAGTGACGGGATCTGGAACCCAAGCAGAGGATGAGGATGAGGATGCCTGTGTCTGCGTTATGGTAATTGCCGATGCTGATGCATCTTCAAGTTTCCCCACTCTGCTGCTGCTGCTGCTGCTCAGCGATACAGAGACCGAATAGCCACGCCTTTGAAGAGCAAGGCAAACCGCATCGGAAACAAGACGCTTTGATTGGGAGAGAGAACGAGCCATCGCGTTTGCTTATGGGGTGGCGACGATGAGAGGCCTACCACCACCCTTGCCCCTCCACTCTCTCTCTCTCTCTCTTAATCAATGCGACGCAGTGAGTAGGGTTTACGTGTTTATGTCGTAATTTATAGCCAGCGGCGTACGCCGTACGCGTTCCATTCCTTTTTTTTTTTAATAAAAAAAACCACCAAGTTTTCCGGTTAACATCTTCAATCCAAACACTCTCCAATCATATAACGTGTGTGATATCTATCCTTTAATTTAATTTTAATTTAAAATTTACTTATTTATATAATATTTGAAGGATTTAAAAAATTATATATTAGCATTATTTTTAATAAAAATCAAAATCGCATTTTGAGTTTCAGATATGCATAAGAAATTTGTTTTATAGGATTAATTTAATTATTAATCTAACAAAAAAACAATCCTGACAAGCCTTCCTTGCCATAACTACTCTCCATACCTCATGATTTCCTTTTAAGAAACTTTGCCCATAGTTCTTTTAAAAGATTACTCTGAGTGATCACTAAAGATATCTTTATCTAATAATTATAGACTAATCCTTCAGGCTTTCTTTCAATTTAAATTTAAATTTAAATTATTTTATAAATATATAATTCTTTTGCATGGTTTAATTTAAAATATTTTTTTTGGATGTTAAAATAAAAATCAAAGATCAAACTATAGTTGAAACAGATTTTATATTTATATGTGTAGTTCTTAGGTTATACTCTCGCATCTTACCTTAAAATTGGAGATTGGCATTTCGTTGTTATTTCACATTTCAATATTTTTCAAAAAGAATGAAAATACCACCTTAAAAAAGAGGGGAAGAAAAAGGAGACATGAACAAGCACAACCACCGTTGGAATTTTGCACGGGCAACACAATACGAGGGCACAAGTGGCAACAACAGCTCAGCTTAGTGGGTTTAGGACATTATTCCCTACGTATGTGTATGTATATGATTGATTCAGCTCACCTCTCCCCAGTTTTTCAAATCACTTACTAACTCATTCTTACTTCGTCCGCTAAAATCTCACTAACCCAATATCCATCTCATATATAGTGGCTGACACGGGCACAGAGAGATTTGTGGTTTGGGTATCATTTTTCAAGGCAATCATGAATGGGCCACTTTCTTGATTCACGCGCCCCCTTTCCTTCTTTTTCTTCTTCTTCTTTTCTTTAAAAAAAGTTACTCTAATATCTTACATTTATTTATTCGTATTAATATTTTGATAATGTTTCTCATTTCCCGTTGTGTATACGTTCTTCCAAATGGGCCGAAAGTGGGTTCATCTTTGGAACCGATAGATATTATTAGCCCCAGGTCCTACCCTGCGTTTGAATTCCACGCCCATAACTTACCAAGGGGAACATATATAGTCTGCCGTTTGTGCTGCTTCTACTTTGTTAATTTGACGCCACATTGACACCTAACTTCCACGGACAAGGAGTTGGGAAAAATCCTGTATCCATGATGATAGGATGGGCTGGACATAATATGATTTTTCGTCAACCAGCCAATGTCAAGGCCAATCAAATCACAAACACGAGTGCCGGAAGATGAGGCTTCTATTCCGCTCATAATGACAGTTTTCAGGGGAAGCACTAAAACAATGCTCAGCTCCATCCGCATTGCCCTCCTTTTCTTTTCCCAGGGTACTCCCTTCCTTTCTTTGTTCTTTCCCTACAAGCTTTTCTCTTCTCACTCAGCCCATATAATATAATTAATGGTGACATAGTAATACCAACAACCAATTTGTGCCCAAAACAAAACCACATTCATTCACTTCAGCTTCCGCCACATGCATGATGGCTCTCTATGTCTTGTCTTCCTCAATCCAAATCTTGGTTCACCTTATTCTCTTATCTTCCCTCTATCTAACGATGGTCTTGTTTTCTGCAGTCCTGGCAGTCTTTTACTTTGCATCCAAAAGAACAACTCCCATCTATTTGTTAGACTTTTCCTGCTATTGTCCACCCAGTTCTTATAGGGTACCCATGTCCATGTTCAAAGAGAACATTCTTCATGGCAATATGGATCCGGAGTCTATCGCTTTTCAGTGCAAGATCTTGGAAAAATCTGGTTTCAGTGAGCAGACCTATATTCCTCCATGCCGTGCTTGCATACCCACAGCAAAAGGTGTCTCCTTGGCCCTTGAGGAGGTTGAAACAATCATGTTTACGGCAATTGCGGATCTATTGGGGAAAAACAACATCAACCCAAAAGATATACACATACTAATCACTAACAGTAGCATCTTTTGTCCTACTCCATCTCTCAGTTCCATGGTGGTTAACAAGTTCAGAATGAGGAGCAACATCATAAGCTTTGACCTCTCTGGTATGGGATGTAGTGCTGGTCTTGTATCGGCCAGTTTGGCTAAAGACTTGTTGAGAGTTCATAGCAATTCTTTGGCTCTAATAGTATCCACAGAATCCCTTGCTATAGATTGGTACGCAGGTAAAGTCCAATCAAAGCTGCTAAGTAATTGCCTCTTCAGAATGGGAGGAGCAGCTATCTTAATGTCAAGCAGGGTCCAAGATAAGCACAAGGCCAAGTATAGGCTGAAGCATATAGTTAGAACAACCAAAGCACAAAATGATCAATCTCATGGCTGCATCTCCGCGGAAGTGGACCCAGACAATGTATTAGGGGTAGCAATATCAAAGAGCGTTGTTAACGTGGCTGCAGATGCACTAAAGGCAAATATAGCTTCGCTGGGACCTTTGGTTTTGCCATACAAGGAGCAATTAGTATATTTACTTTCCTTGATTTTTCATGAACTATGGGGTACAAGCATCTACATACCAAAATTCAATAAGGCTTTTGAGCATTTCTGCATACATGCAGGGGGCAAAGCTGTGATTCAAGCCATTGAGAGAAACTTAAGGTTGAGGAAACAGGACGTGGAAGCATCGTTCATGACTCTTCACAGGTTTGGGAATACTTCATCATCTTCAATTTGGTACGAACTGTGTTATATTGAAGCAATGGGGAGAATGAAAAGCGGGGACAGGGTGTGGCAAATTGCTTTTGGAAGTGGGTTCAAATGTAATAGTGCGGTGTGGCAGTGTGTGCGCGATGTGAAGCCAGACACGGCCAGTGCATGGAAGGATGCTATTGACTCATATCCAGTACAAGTACCTGATAGTGTGAGAATAGACTGAAAAATTGTTGGAGGAGATTTGCGTAGTTTTACTTTTACACCCATTTGGTGTGTCAGGCAACACCTGTTGGCAATAAAAATCAAACATGTAAACACTGAGATGTGATGCTATACCTGATTAAAATAAAATAGTCTAATTTAGAATTAAGGTTTCAAGGTTTAGCAGTGTAATAATGAAAATCAATATATAGATACCAAAGTCATATTTACAATTTGATGAGGTGCCAAATTAGAAACAACATATTTCAGTATTTTTGGAGTAATGATCCCAAAATTGCAGATATGTTGAATCAGTTCTCTGTCTCCCCTTTCAGGCAATAATCAGGAAAGTCTAGAGTGTCAATTTGGAAGAATGAGAGTGTATACATTTTATTTCTTGAGATGAATGAAAGAAATTAGAATAAAATTATCTCTATTATGCTTATTATAGAAACCGTATTACAATTAGAACAATAGATCATATATCTCGGCTAAAATAATCATCCCCTTGGCAGTGCTGATAACCCCGTTTATTTTACTGCCAAACATATTGCAATAAAACAAATAAGTAATGCAAAGATATCTAAATTTGAAGAGATAATGTTTAATAGAGTCCATTGACGTTGTATGATTCATGTAGTTGACCTCACATAATGGAATAATGTTAATGTTGTTGTTGTTGTGTTTATTTTCACTGGGAAAACTAAGCTATAAACATTACACTGGCACTGGCCTCCATTGAATCACCAAATATTCTTTGGTAGAAGTCATAGATAGATCATAAGAGGAAGGCCATCATGCAAGGACACAATAGGCTACCACCTACTAGCTTTGGACATGTTAGGCTCGAGCTTCCTCGTGTGTTGGTCATCCTCTGTATTTGGTCAACACTCCATCCTTGCACTTGAGTCTACTGTTAGACCACCTCCATAAACCAAAACCACCCAATTTTACTCATCTTGCACAAAAAAATGTGAGTGATATACACATTTAGAGGTGTATGTGTATATTCACCTTTGCAAGTTCAAGCATGGTGAATTCGCCAAGGTTCCCAAGGTTGAAAGGGCGCGCATCTCACCTTCCATCAACCGCATCAAACCCTCCACCTATTCGTAGATCCATTTCAAACATTTACGTTTTCGTATTGGTTTTTTTGGTCCTACTCACATAATGTTTGCCATGGTTGAACAGGAAAGCAAGAAGACACTTCAAAAGAAGCTTGCTAAGAAGTGATGGATAATCCTAAAAAATAGCTACTCAGTGGCAATTACAAAGCCATTACCAAAAGTGATCGAGTTGATGAATACTAGCCATTGTCTCAATTCTCATAAATAACTAATGTTTTTTGCACTCAAAATACATAAAGACTTAGGTTATGTTAGTTTGAGCACCTAGGATGCAGCCTAAAAATTTAAATTTTATGAATTATAAATAGTCATTTTGTTAAATAAAAATCCTTGACCTTGTTAGCCCCAAGGTTTCATGTTAAATATTTTGATAATAAAAAAATTAAATTTTAAATAATATTGAAAGAATTAATTATTGAGTTAAATAAAATAAAATTTCTATTAGGCTTATTACAACTATGTTAAGATATTTTATAAGAATATAAGGAAATGGCTGAAATAATTAAATGGGTTTTATATATTAAATATGTAAAATTATAAAAATAAAAAGGAAATGGTCATAGTGCTTCTAGAAGAAGAGCATTGAATGCTCCTCCAGCACATTGTCTCATATTTTTTTTGGGATTATGAGTGATGATTCTCCAAGATTTTATTTTTGTCTCCTTCTCTCAATCTCTATTAGTGTCATATGATCCATGTAGCCGACCTCACATAGTGGGATAAGGCTAATATTGTTATTATTGCTATCTCTCAATCTCTATTTGAGAATCGCGGAGCATCAAAGGAAAGAAATGAAGGAAGAAACTTTTACAAAGTCAGTCTCTCCTTCCCTTCTAGTACGTTGCCTAATCAAGAGAAATTAAAGACAATTTCTTCAAAGGACAAAGGTGAAACAAATCTACAGCATGTCCATAATTTTCTCTCCAACGACTTTCTTCCATTTTGTGCGAGAACACATATATGAGAAATTGTTATGGAGAAGAATCCTAAAGATCCACTAGCAACGGCTAATTCAATGATGAGATTCTCAACGGTCAGAATATAGAGCATTACAAAAGAAAGCAAGAAGAAGAACATAGCACACAGAAAAGGATGAAAATTTCAGAGAGCTCAACACAAAATTATCTCCTTGTAACATTTTTCTTTCGTTTTCTTTATTTGTTACTGCACTGAGTCTCTTTATTTTATTTGCCAATTAAGAGTTAAGAGTCTGAATTTGAGCTATTTTGTAGTCCCTCTTGTATAGAGGGTTTTATCTATCAGATTATGGAAATCTTGGTGAGGAATTAAGTTCTAAGTGAGCTTGAGAAAACCTTGAAGTTGTTGGTAAGCTTGCAAACCATCTGTGTAAGTTTTAAGGGAGTATGGGAAAACCTTAAAGTTGATGGTGAGCTTGGAAACCAGCCTTGTAGTTATCTAATTGATAGTGAAGAAAATCTTTCGAGATTCAAAGGGACTGGTTGTAGGTTAAGGAAGGCCAAACTAGGATAATTGTTTTATGTGATTTTCTCATCCCTTTTTCTTGATTTAATTTCTAGTCATATCAATTTTCAACTTAAGCTAATTTCTACAATATTTTAGGTTCTATAGTTATAGCTTTTAGCATATTAATTGATAAGGGTGTTCAATGTGCCCGACTGCCCAGTCCTGCCCACACAATTCTAGCCAGGTCAGGCCGGGCCAAAAACGAAAGAACAGAACAAAAGTGAAAATCAAGCTCATTGGGACAAGGGAAGGGTCAGCCCGGGCCACAGGCAAGGACATGCCTGCACAATTCTATTGTACTCTTATTTTGATCATAATTGAGTTATTTTCATTAGTGAGATGATCCGAGATTTTTACCCTTACTTTGAGAGGTTTTTTATATTAAAAATATTAATGTCTCTTGATATGTTTGTGGTGTTTATATTTTGCCACATATTTATTTGATTTCTACTTAAATTCTTTTAAGTAGGAGATATTTATTTTCGTTACATATTTATTACTTTGTTATTGTTCCTATTAGAGTGGTATTAGAGCCTAATTTTAAGGTTGTTTAACTTGCTTGAATGATTGAGGTCAATACAAATAGGATTGTTTGTTTAAATGAGACTAATTATTATTTGTGGAAGGGTAAGATAAAGGATTTGCTATTTATGATATATAAACATTTTCCTGTGTTTGCTACTCAGAAGCTAGATTCTAAATCTAATGAGGAGTAAGATTTTGAACATCAATGAGTGTGTGGTTTTATTTAACAATATGTAAAATATAATATATATATATATATATATAATCATATTGCTAATGAGACACATGAGAGAACTTTATGGGACAAGATTTAGTCTTTGTATACCTCTAAGTCAAGAAATAATAAATTGTTTTTACTGAATTGTTTGATAAATTTGAGTTACAAGGAGGGGACTACCATTTTATATCATTCGAATGAATTTCAAGGGCTCATAGGTCAACTGATAGGAATGGGTATCAAGTTTGATGATGAAGTTTTATGACTATCGCTTTTGAATACTTTATCTGAGTCTTGGAAGATATTTCAGGTTTCAATTACAAACTCAGCCTCTAATGGTATTGTTTCCTTACAAGTGGCAAACAGTGGTGCTTTTAATAAAAAAATGATAAGGAAGGCACATGATTTTTCATCTCATGCAGAGGTACTTATCACTGAAAATAGGAGGAAAAGTCAGAAAAGAAAATTGAAAGGTGGTAGAGAGAAGAACAAAAGTAAGTCTAAGTTTAGATATAAAAATTTAGAGTATCATCATTGTTATTAAAAAGGACACATTAAGAAGCATTATTTTCTCTTGAAAAAATATAACAAAGGCAATAATCGGGATCCTGTAAATTTACAGGGTCGATCGTAGTAATAAAAAGTCTCCGGAATATTTCAGAGATCAAACCCAAAGGAAGTAGTAAATTTATCAATCCAAACTTTTAGTCCCAAAAATAAGTGATAATCAAATTGAGAACTCAAATTTAAAAAGAAAAGAAATAGAAAACAAAACAAAATCCGATTTTTGATTCAATTCTGGAAGTGTCAAGGGATCAGAATTCACCTTATAAGATAACTATATTATATTTCTTAGTTAGATTCTGTATAATTATAGTGACTGTTATTTTTCAAGCGTCCTAATTACCTCTTGGTCAATTAGTCCTTATTTAATTATGATTCAATTCACTCTCACGCAACTAAGGTTCCTAATTAAACCTTGAAAACTACAACTTATATCACTAGAAATTCCTAATTCTATCTTTAGATTAGTTATTCATGTTTATCTCTCTAGATCTAGGTTCACTCTTCACCTCTCAATCCATCAAGTTTACCCATTAATTAGATTCTATAGTGATTAAGCATAAAATCCACATGAACGAATAAAAGAGATAAATATAATAAAAAGATAAATTAATTATAACTTGAATAACAAATCAATAGAGTCTTAACTAGAGAAACAACTCCAATCCATCCAAATCAGACTACATTCCTACCCCTGACTGGGAAATTTAGCTACTCATAGAATTAGAAATCAAATCAAAACTAAAATCTCAACTCATAGTGAAAATAATAAGAAAATAGAGTTATATTAGAAAAGAATAAATCTATCACTAATACTCCCCAACTCATCTTGCTCTATCTTTATAAGACATTCCTAGTTGCTCCTAGATGTGTTTTGAACCATGTTTTCTAACTTCTAAGTGTGTTTCTAAATCTTCTCTTTATGTTTCTACCGTGTCTCCTTATATAGAGAAAGTTTAGAAGCCCATAAAAATCCAAAATATCATCATATATTTTAATGAATTTTTGCACCTTGATCCGGTGTCGGGTGGCCATATATTCATCCAATACAATGCCAGGTGCTTCTGAAAGTTGAAAATCATAAAACTCACGTTGACACAGCGCCGGATGAGTTTGACCCGGTGTTGGGTGCTTCTGTCTGTACGGACACTTCTCCATTAAGCTATAAAAATTCACCAGCTCATGTTAACATTTTAAATTTGATTTTCTCCATGATAACGTTGGAATTTGGGAAACCTAAAGATGAAAGTTATAGATCTATGTCTTAGCTTTCCAACACATCTTAAATCACCTCAATCTGAGTTCATACGTGAGAGTTATGATCAAAATACTGAAGTGTGTCAAAACTTTTCAACATGAACGATTTGTAACGTTTTTTCTCCGAATGTTTCCGAATGCATCCAAATGAGCCTATAACGCCATAAAACACAAAAATATGTCAAATTATGCTAAAATATACCAACATAAACATATTTAGATGGAATTTGTAGCTTAAATATGGATATTTTACATGTTTGAAATGGACACATCATGTAAGAATGGTAAGCAAAAAAAGAAGTAGGATAATGATGATCATATAACTACTACTACTAATGATGATCTTCTCATTCTTCATCATCATGAATAACTTAATCTCATATCAACCGAGAGCATAAGAATAAAAGATGATTAAGATTGTTTTATTATTGCTGCAAGTGAAGATAATCTTATTCTTCGTAAATATAAATCAGTTCATCTTGTTTCAGATGAGAGCATATGGGCTATAAATAGTGGGGAGACATCGCATGTTACACCAAGAAAGGAGATCTTTGTACCTTGCACATTGGGTAACTTTGGAGTATTAAATAAAGGTAGTGATGATGAGGCTAAAATGATTGGCATTGCTGATGTTTGTCTACAAACTAACGCGAGAATAAAGTTATGGCCTAAATGAGTTAAATATGCTCTAGATATTCACTTTAATTGGATCTCTGTTCATAACCTTGATAATAATAGTTTGAATAACTATTTTGGTTTTGGAAAGTTGAGGCTCACAAAGGGTAACTTGGTTGTGGTTAAAGAGAAAAAAATTATCTAAATTGCATTAGACAAAATCATTCATTGCTAGAGATATGGAGTTTTCAAATTTGTGGAATTGAAGGATTAGTCATATTAGTGAAAAAGGTTGAATTGCTTTGCGAAAAAAGATGTGCTTCTGAGATTGAAAAATGTTCAATTGGAGAAGTGTTCTTACTGCATGGCTAGTAAGCAGATTATAGTATGTTTCAAGAAGTATTCTCCCTCAAGGAAATCAGAGTTACTTGAATTGGTGCACTCTGATATTTGTAGTCCATTGATGGTAAAATCATTTAGTAGTACTCTTTACTTTGTTACCTTTATTGATAATTGTTCTAGAAAGTTGTGGGTCTATACTATGAAGACAAAAGACCAAGTGTTGGAAAAGTTCAAACAATTTCAAGCTTTATTGAGAGATAGACAAGTAAGAAGTTGAAATACATTCGTACTGACAATAATGGTGAATATTGTGAACCTTTTGATGCCTTTGTAAGTTATAGAGTATTAGACATGAAACAACTCCTTTTAAGATGCCTCGGCTTAATGGCTTAGCAAAGAAGATGAACCAGATACTAATTGGGTGTGTTAGATATATGTTTTTCAAGATATATAGTGTGTATATTATCAATCTTAGTCATACGGTTGCTTTGAATAATTGGCTTAGCAAAGAAGTTGACTACAAGTTGTATGTTCCTGTTGAGAATAATCTTGTTAAAAGTCATGATGTAAAGTTCATGAAAAATTTTTATTGATGAAGTTGACTAGATGGAGAAGACAACGCCTGAGAAAGATTATAATCTGTATAATGTTGATTTAGTGTGGTCGCCTATTCACAATCTAGATGCTAATAATGGTAATGTTTAATAGGGAGTGCAACATAATTATCCTAAGGATGGGAAGCTTGGAGATAGGTTAGATGTTCCAACAAATGATGTTGAAGAGCAACATGAGTCACAAGATGAGACTCTAGATAATGCACTTGAACCATCTCAAGTCTAACTCAAGAGGTCTTATATGCAAAGACAACCATCTAAAAGATATCCTTTTGACGAGTATGTGACCTTGACTAATAGGGGAGAACCTGAGTGTTGTGAAGAAGTCATGGAGTGTAAAAAGAACAAAAGTGGCTGGATGTAAGGTAGGATGAAATGAAATCCTTGCATGATAATCACATATTTGATTTGGTGAAGTTGCCTAAGGGTAAAAGGGCTTTGGATAATAAGTCGATTTATAGGGTGAAGCATAAAAGCAATTCTATATCTTTGGGGTATAAAGCTAGATTAATGGTGAAAGACTTTAGTCAAAAAAGGAGAATTGATTTTAATGAAATTTTCTCTATTGTGGTGAAGATGTCGTCCATTAAAACTGTGTTGAGTTTGGCTGTTATTCTTGATTTAGAGATTAAGCAGATGAATGTGAAAACTACTTTTCTCCATGGTGATTTGAAGGAAGAGATTTACATGAAGCAACCTGATGGCTTTCATGTTGCGGGTAAAGAAAACTATATGTGTAGGCTGAAAAAGAGCCTATATGGTTCGAAGTAGGCTCCAAGGTAATGATATAAGAAGTTTGAGCCTATTATGTGTGAGTAAGGCTACAAAATGACTATTTCTAATCACTATGTGTTTGTTAAAAGTTATTGGTGATGATTTCATTATTCTATTATTGCATATTGATAACATTTTTATTGTTGGAAAAAATATTTCTAGGATTGATAGGTTGAAGAAGTAATTGGGTGAGTCATTTACTATGAAATTTATCGAGCTGCTAATCAGATTCTTGACATAAGAATCTTGTGTGACAAAAAGAAAAAGAAGTCTTGGCTATCTCAGGAACACTATATTGAAAACGTGTTGCAGAAATTTCAAATGAAAAATACTAAGATAGTAAGCACTCCTCTTGCTACTCATTTTAAATTGAGTGCTAAACAAAGTCCTTCAAGTAAAGCCGAGAAGTTAGATATGGAAAGGATTCCTTATACATCTACAATGGGTAGTTTAATATATGCAATGGTTTGCACAAGACCAGATATAATGCATGTTGTTGGTACAATTAGTAGATTTTTATCATACCTAAGCAGAGAGTATTTGATTGTTGTGAAATGGATTTTGAGGTATCTTTATGGTACTGTTATTATAAGACTTTGTTTTAGAGGTAATAAGCCTACCCTTGAGGGGTACATAGACTCATATATGACTAAAGATATTGATTTTAAAATGTCCACTTTGAGTTATTTAATTAAATTTGGGGAAGCAGTAACTTGGCAATCTAAGTTGCATAGATGTATAACTTTGTCAAAAACAAAGGTAGAGTTCATTGCCATTACCGAATCATGCAAGGAGTTGCTATGGTTTAAGAAATTCTTGTAGGAGTTTCGTTTTACTCAAGACAAATATTTACTATTTTGTGATAGTCAAAGTGCTATTCATCTTGGTAAGAATCCAACTTTCTATTCAAAGTCCAAACATATTGATGTGAGGCATCATTAAATATGTGATGTTTAGATGCTAAGATATTGGAGTTGGTAAAAATTCATATTGATGATAATGGTGCTGATATGATGACAAAGGACTACCAAGATGAAAGTTTGAAGTTTGCTGTAAGGTAATTGGATTGGCGGTTATCTTCATAGTCGTGAGGGGGAGATATGTTGGGTGTGAACTCTCTTCCTATGTAGAGAAAGACCCAAACTTAAAAAATCATTATGTGTTTCACTTATGTAAGTGGAGAATGGTCATATTAGGGTATAAGAGTGAGATCATATTCAAGTTAGAATAGCCACCTTTGACAGAAGAGAAGAGAAGAGAAGAGAAAACTGTTATTTTCGTATATTCACATAGCAGCTGCGGGAAAATTCATTCGCAAATTCATTAACCATTGGATCGAGCTGAAATTTTGTCATTAAGCTCAAGACATTTGTTCTTTATTTTCAACAGTTGGATCATCATTTCGTGGCCTGATGTGAGAGAAATTTAGTATATACTCAAACAGCAATTTTTAAGCTTATTGCTTTGGTTGATTGGGAGGGTTATTAGCACTAATTTGTACACTTGATGGAGACTTTATTATACTCCTATTTTAATCATGGTGGAACTATTTTTATTGATATAGAAGATCCGTGATTTTTACTCTCACCTTGAGGGGTTGTCCATATTAAAAATCTTAGTATTTCCTGATGTGTTTGTGGTGTTTATATTTTGTATATTTGTTTGATTCCTTCTTATAAATTCTTACAAATAAGAGAAATTTATTTCTACTACATATTTATTATTCTGGTACTGTTCTTATTAATAATTTTTTACAGAATCTTTTTTCATACCAGACTAATGCAAGCCATTTGAAAATTACAATCAATAATTAACTAGCCCCTAAACATAAAAAAAGATAAATAAATTTAAAAGTTGACTACTAAATAAGATTACAATAGTCTGAACCCAAAGAGTGTAAAGGTATAAATTGGGATCCCTGTGCTTAGACGTAGGTTTCTCTGAAGAAGGTAGTAAATTAAAAAAGTTCGGAGTGTCAAATTAATTACAAAGCAGTCTCGTGTACCCTCCCTCAATTTGAATTCTCATGCTCATCAATCAGCAGCCTTTTTGGACAATTACTTTGACAAGAACGCAAAACATTAATAATCAAGCCAAACAAAACTGCATTTGAATATGGCTTCCTGTAACAACAGCACTAGAAATTAAATTACAGGTCCCAAGCTAATGTGGTAAAATGTACACAATGTGTGTCCCATTTAAATCCGAAGGGTCTGTATTTTATTATTTTATTCTTATATTTTTTCAAGCAAAATATTTTGTTTATAACTTGATAGCTACAAAATTGATATTATTTTGTATTTGGTATCATTTAATATAAAAATCTTTTAAAAAAATCTGGACCTTTCACATTTCATCTTGGCGTCCAGATTCATTTTCGGGTAGATGATGGAAACACTTGAGTAATCTGACAAAACCCCAGAGTCTAGTGAGTAGGAATGAAGTCCATGGGATGGGCTAGTCCACCGTTTTGGGGCGTGAATGAGCCCGGACCATCTTGGCCCTGCTTAACCCGGGTTTTCTGCTTTTGTGGCAGTCATAGTCCACTTTGTAGTGTCTACACTATCAAACCTCTTTCCTTTCCAAAAACAAAATCCCACAGCTTCACGGGAAACGCAGTCATGAGCACTCATCATCAATCTAGACAGTCTAGGTCCAAATTTAATTTAATTTAATTATTATATTTTTAATATATTTTTATTTTATTAAATGTAAAATATAAATTAAAATAATTTTACAACTGTTATTTAAAAATTGATGTTATCATTTAAAAAAATAAAAAATTTTAAATTTTAAATCTGCAAATGTGAACGATACAGTACAGATCTGATCACAGCAGCAATGAGTGCGTGGATAGGGATGAAGGTGCCAGTTTCAGTGTTTCATTTCTCTCCGTGTTATATATGTTCACACCCCCAAAGCACCTGCTTAGCAAGTTCACTGTTTTTCCTATTTTGGTGTTCTTTTTAAGATCTCTCTCTGGTCAAAAGAAACGGGCGCGTTCGGACCTACCACCTATTTCAAGGGCACCTCTCATCAGTCCAACACCACCACAAAACAACACTTGCATTCCCAATTTGCACCGCCCTCCATCTCTGTCACAAGCATCCGACTCCCACTATGATCCAAGACAGACAAGGCGGTGCACCCCATGGCATCCTTCTTGCACTAGTGGTGGCCATTGTTGTAATTGTCCCTTTCCTTCTTGGCGATCAAGGCGAAGCCATCACCGAAGCTATCTCTGACCTCCTCACCCCGCTCGGCCTCCTTCTCCTCCCCATTATCCTCCTTCTCACCATTCAATTCCTCTCCTCCGAACGTGGCTCTTTTATCTCCTCCATTTTCTCCACCGGCGAACCCGACACCATCCACCGGGTCAGCGGATCACCCGTCGGCGTCGCCCTCTTCCTCCTTCTCATTCTCTTTCTTCTGTACAACCGCGTGTCGATCTTCGGCGGCGACGATGATTCCGGCGACTGAAAATTGCTCACGGTTGCGGATCTGTGTAGCTGGTGCTGGGACCCTAGTTGTCTGACCTTTCTTTTATTTTTTATTTACTTAATAGCAATCCCTCGGTATCTACGCTTTATTTCATGTACGAATCACTTCATTTTGTAATTTACCAGCATATTCATGGCCTATTGGGGTAATGAAAAAGCAGGTACGAGGTTATTGTGGTAATTACGGCAGAGAAACATGAATTGCATCGCTTTTACTCTTCTTTTGCCTTTGATAATTAAATGCTGTAGGTATGCATGACAATTAGGGAAATAACTTGCTTCGGAAGTAGATGGCATTATCCTCTTTTCAGTAGTTTCTTGTTGACGTGGTGAGAACTGGAGTCTGCAGACGGCCATGAGGGTGCACGGCGGCGCATTAGGCAGCGCAGCCCAAGGCATCCCTATGATAGCGCTGCACGTGGCCACTAGGGAGTGGCCCAAAGTTTGCCTCGTTTTAATGGTGGGGCCAATTGTTAAAAAAATAAAAATAAATAATAAAAGCAGAAGCAGTTATAGTATTATTTTAATCTTTAAGTAAAAAAATGGAAAAAAGAAATTCATAGGATTTCACCCCATTTTTTCCCTTGTTTTTGTTTTTGGGTCAGAAAGATAATTAGACATTCAAAACGGATTTCAGGAGATGGGGGGCACCGAGGAATACAGTGAAGAGTGAAGGAGGAGGTGCATTGGAGATGAATGGGTTGCTAAGTGAGGCACATCAAAATAAATGGAATGTGGGAGATGCCGAGATGTGAGCGAGTGATAAAACTGAATACATCATATCACATGATGGATTTGGCTCACCCCAAAGTAGATCCACAAAACACGCTGCTTCCTGACAGCCTTCTCCTCCTCTCTACTCTACTGACTCACTTGACTAGGCACCTGCATGTGTCCAGATTCAATTATTCATCCCATCCATTTATTTATTTATTTCAAATTATTTATTAAAATAATAAAAATAAATAAATAAAAAGCAAATTATCTAAGTCTTACATGTACCAAAAAAAAAAAAGATGAGTCAGCGTTAATTATATAACTTTCAACACTATAAAAAGGTAGCTAAGAAAAATACTAAAACAAAAGGTAATAAAATAGAATCCTTTAATAACTAATTTATCTTAAAAGATGATTCTTAATAGAGGCTATATGCATCTACTGCCCATCTTCAAATGGTAATTAATAATTCTGTGTTGACCAAGTGAAAAGGGTAGGTTGAGATGTACAGAAGACAAAGTGTACAATCAAAAATGTGCTCTTAAGCTTTTACGTCGTCTTCAAATTAAGCTGAGTTACATTGGGTAAAAAGTTACAGTATTATTTTATTCTGTCTAAGATCAGCTATATATTTACATTAACCTTCTAACCTCGATCGTGGGCCAGGTTTCGTTTTAGATACACACTTCCGAAATTTGGGGCCGGAAAAGAAAACCAATTTGTAACAACAAAAAAAACAATTAATACTACAACGAACAAGAAACAATATGAGTGATAGACAAAGAAAATAGGCTCTTGGCTTGGCTTGATCGCTTTCAGGCTCCAATCCACCGTGAGGAAGGGAGTCTAAATAGCTTGGGATGTCAGTTTTCTTCGTCGGAGTCAAAAGATTGTCTTTTCCTCAAAGATTCTATAACATCCGTGCGCCGATCACTTCTAGAACTGCACTCAGTCGTACGAGACTTGACTTTAGGCACACCCAGATAACTTAATGGCGGTGTCCCCTTGTTCACTTCCCTGAGAACGGCACGAGCTGTTGCTGCAGCAGCCGCATCTGCCATTGCAGAAGCAACTTTTGTACTGTTCTCATACTTGTCTTTGCGGGCTTCAGGTGTTCGATATGTACTTGATTTTTGCATGGTGGCAACAGCCTCGGCAACTGCTTCTTTGGCTTTTGCTGCTTCATATTTTTGCATGTCGTAGATAAGCTCTCTCTGTAGCTGTTTGTCAGCTACTAATATGTCATCAATCTCATTTTTGTAGTCCTTGAGCAGGACTCGCAGGCACTCCATGAGAGATCCTATGAGGGGACTATTCTTGCTTTCTAGTAGGCGTTTTAACTCTATAAAGATAGGGACTGTGTTTTGAATAAGACCCTTCTTCACAACCTGAGTTATGGCCTTCCCTCTCGATGCAACTCCATTACCTGCCCCTCCTTCCTCTTCTATGTCTGCTGATTCGGATGATGACGAACGCGTGGATGAGATTCGTATCTCTTTGCAAGCGAGAATATGAAAGGCATCCTGCTTCCAAAATTAAAAGTTGTAATTTTGAGCACAACAAATAGGAGAAGGGTTCCTTGCAAAACAAGACAATACTAAGTGAAACCTTATTGTATCATTCCACCTTTATCTATGGATGGACAGTTACTAATACAGCATAGTACCTGTAGAACAGACTGTGCAGTTACATCTTCTATATTGAGCATTCCATCAGAAGCTGCAGCAAGAATCTCTGCACATAACTTGGCAAAGGTTGCCAGAAGGTGCTCAGGAGCCATTTGTTTTAGTAAAGAAACATAAACGTGCGTTCTTTTAGACCGTGAATTTTCATCGTTACCCCTGAAAAGATTCAGACTTTATATAAGCACAACTCAATTACTCAATACTTGCCTTGGCACTTATTATTTCGAGACCACTTCACCTGATGGAAAAAAGCCGGCTCTCTGTTCCTGAACCATGGGATTCGTTATGGCCATCATGGGCATGGCAGTCATTCAGAACAAATATAGACTCCACAAAACTGTTATATGCTAAAAGAGGAGCCTTGACTGTTGATACGTACAGAACAGTCAAATCCAACGACTCAATTTTATATTATTGCAAGCATGATGAATTGATACTCGAGGTAAACCTTCTGACCTTTCAAAATATTTCCGAAGAGAAAATCTGCCAGGTGTCTTATCTTTTCTGATTCGTCAACAAGTGACAAAAGAAACCGAAGAAATAACACGCCTCTCCACTTCACATAGTCCCTCTGAATAAAATAAAATAAAATTTTAGTAAATAGCGTTATCTTCTTTCAGTGTCTTTCAATTTAATTCCTCCTTTCTTCTTTTGTATGACTATAACCAGTTAACGACCAAGTTGAAACGAAGCGTCACATGGAAGCAGGTGTATCATAGAAACAGTGCATACCTGCAACAATCTGGCGAGTAAAATAAAAGTTTGCCTTCTCACCAGTTCACAAGGATCGCGGAGACATCTCGTAATCTTTGGTATGTAACTGAAAACTCCCATGAAGTTAGAATTGCAAAATACTTACTTGAAATTAGTCACTTCTATCAATTCAGTATATACAGTAAATAAACTCCCTGCAGCCTACAATAAAAGTCACTCTCGGTTCTTTTAGTCCCCCTTGTTTGTCAATTCGTAGTAGCTAAAAAACATTATGTTATTTTCCTCGCCACTACACCACTTAAACTCCAATTAGAGACGGCTTTAAGGTAATATCTCTTACAGGACTTACCAATCAACAAGAGCAGTATACCGAACACAAAAATCTGCCATCATCACTACAAGGTTGTTGCGAAGAGCTGCAGATTCACTCTTTTCAAGCTCCTGAAAATGCAATTGAGGACAATATATTCAATTTGGAAATAAGGCGCCATATGTTTAACAGATCAAGAAACAAGGGCAAGTCACTTGATCAACCTGTACAAACAGAGGCATATAGCTCTTGGCAAGCTTCCCGTCAGCGAGGCAGAGCTTCCCCATGGTCAGCCACGCTTGAATATAGAAAGAAGGGGCTGTCTGCTTTAGAGAGGTTGCAGGGCCCAGTAACTTATTTGATTTAGGATCAGAACTTCCTGAAGTGATAATTGTGTGTAACAATGGAACCACAGTGCTCATATCAGCAGATGGGCAAACAACAACCAAAGTGCCGATTGTATAAATCGCTGTAATTGCTTCTGGCTGTGACTTAGACAATGCCATCGATTTCCTGCCTCTTCGACTCCCACTTCTTGGTGGTGTGAAAAGGCTACTTTCATTATTTTTCTCCGAACGCTCCGAAATAAACTTCTCAACTATTTTCGAAGCTCTTAAGAGAACTTGGTGAACCCATTTCATGACCAATCCTTCTGCCTCTTGGAGATTCGAGGCCTTTCGTTTGCACAACGTTTTAAGTGCTTTTACATGAGCATCAACCTATCAAGCAAATGAAGCAATTCATTCCAGTACACTTTAGAAATCTATAGTCAAGAAATTCTACGATCATGTCCTCGTCTCCTTTTTCACCATCTGTTTACTTACCCATTTATGCTTAGCCATTCTGATCTGTGTATAGGAGAATTCCTTTTGTTACCTTATCTTGTTTACTGATTAACATACTTTATGAAAATCTCTAATTCTGTTAACCGTCCATGACAAATCTAAAATGAGAAGAGTACCTTTAACAACCATAAACTGCAAGGGCGAATGCTTTAGAAACTAAGTTGATCACAGAACTAATTTTGTACGGTCTACGGGATTCATTGGTTTGTCAAGTTTGAAAGGAATTGTGTATATATGGCTTCTCTATGGTGTTCGGCAATTGAGTACTTTAATGGAGTAACTATATTCGATATGCAAAGAGATTGGGCAGCTCTCCTACTGCATATAAGCTGTATAGGGCTTTGGGTAATTTGTTCTGTTTAGTTCTTTTCTTTTCTGTTCTGATTTGAGGATTTCTTATCCTTCTTCAAATTACTTTTTCTCTTATTCTATGATAAAATTTGTTCTTTAAAAAAACACTGTATAATAATATGCTCTTTTTCCCCCCTTTTAACAAGGGGGGTGGGGAAATGGAGAAGCCATATGCATAGACATTAGAAGCAGGAAAATTTTCTAGACCTAGCTAAGGGTTTTGTACATGAGAAAAATAGTAAAAGTAGGACATCGACACCGTTTAAAAAACCACATGGAACTGTTAGTTTCAAGCAACCTTCAGTCTAGTTCCTAAGGAATTGGAATTAAATATTGTCTTCTGCATGTGTATCAAGGTATGCTCAAGCCATACCAGTGGTAAAATATTACACCATCCAGTTAGGCAGTCAAGAAGGAAAACGGAAGCATGTGAAAATTGAATAATAAAATTGGTCAGTGATACAAATATAATGATTACCTCTGTTGAATGCATGTTAAGTTTTTCAATCCGTTTGAGCAAGTTATGGGCCAAATCAGCTGCAGGTTCAGAAGGCAGCTCCACAGAAACATTAGAGATTGTTTGTAAGAGGAAAACGCGGTCACTAGCCCAAGCAATAGAATTCCTTTCAGAATTTCCTTCCTCTACAAACGCATCTTCTTGTTCAAAGGGGCTCTTACACTCGCCTTCTATTGCATGTTTGTCAAGAAGCTGCCAGTGATGATGAAGAAACTCCCAGTCAATTGCTTTTGAAAGACATGCTGACACCTCTGATAAAAGAAACCAAGCACCAGGTGGGGCTATCCATTTTTCTATTGGCAAGGATTGACTCAGCCAGATCGACTCTGACAATCTAATTATATTCTGAAGTGCAGCAACAATTTTGTTCTTCAGCCGTTTCTTCTTGCCCAGGTTTGTGCAAATTTTCTTCACCCAAGGGGTCACCTCCCTGTCGCAAATTGCTCTCAGAAGATACAGAACACCCTCAGGAAAAAGCATCTCCATCTCAGTGTCTAAACTTTTTCCATTCATGCTTGCGTTACATTTGGGTCCACTGTATGAAGTAGCATATGCAGCCTTCGATATCCGCTCCAAAACGAGTTCTAGAAACAAGTTCTCACTTTCTTCTTGAATGCTAGACTCATTATCAGTTATCAGACGAGGAACTGAGTGTAACCACTCAGATATTACTGTCTTATCTGGGAATGTTCTGAAAGCCTACATAGTGAAAGTGAATTGCATAAAATTACTACTCGTCAGTTATAAGTAGAACCAGATAAAGGAAATGAAGAAAACTACTTTAAGGAGGCAAATCAGGAGCGAGGAGTTTAAGATTTGGAAAGCAAGACTTTGTACAAATAAATTTCTTAACATTCTTAAATTTAGGAAGAATCTTAGAAATCATTCTTAACACGCCAAAACCTCCAAATCATCGAAGGCAGAAAGTGTTAAACTCCAGACAAGCTGAACAAGCACTTAATCGAATGCAGCATATAAGCCTCTACCATTGAGTGATTACAACTGATATTGTTCCTATGACTTATCATATATCAACTCATCCCAAATGTAGCTCAGTGTAATCCGCTGAGCAGAAGAACCAACCAATGATAGTAAAATGATAAAATCTACCTGAAAGAAAGGCACGAGTAGAAGAAAGCTTTTCGCAGAAAAATTTCCAAACATGCTGCATTTTAACCACTCTAGTTTTTCTGTTCATTCTTTGCCAGGAAAACTAGATGCCTTCCAGGATAGAATAAGTGTTGACAAATTAGTGTTACAGAAGTACGCAGTAGTGCAAAATCAAACACACAAAACAAATAACAGACTTTTTGATATACATATTTTGGCCCAGAAATTGGTGACTTGCACTATCCTGGCAAGTTAGTCTGGCATCGTGATTCACAGCTCAAATTATCATTCGAATTCCAACTTGTTAAAAGAGACGCCAGCCTTCTGGCTTATACAGGTTTTACCTTAAACATAGAACAGCAAACAAGTGATGAGAAGAGTTAGATAGGAGAATAAGAACTAGAGCTACCTCGGAAAGAGCTGCAATTGCTGCTTTCCGGATGCTAATAAGTGGATCCGAACAAGCCATGCCCATCGTCTTGAGCACCACTTCATCAACGACACCACCAAGAAGAGTAGTTAACTTGGTAGCCAGAAGAAGAGCAGCCTTCCTGACAGCTGCCTTATCATCCATACACCTTCTCCTCAGAATATTGTTTATCCCAGCCTCAGCATTTTTATCTCTAACTGTACTGGATTCCATAAAGTTTTTCAATACTACCACACACTTCGCGTCACTTGAGAGAAAGCCCACCAGCTGTGCGAAGTTTGACAAAGCTCGAGCACGTATTGCAGCATTCACATCTGAACAGCGCTTCACCAATGCCTCCAAGCAACACATTCCCCATGGTTCGTTCAATTCATTTTCTGAATTCACGCCCAATGGATCTTTCAACGACATCACTAGGTTTAGAATAAGATCAACGGCCAGAAGCCGAAGGTTTGATTTTCCTTGAGTCATCTGCACCACGAATTTCACAAATCCAATTTGGTCCTCAAATGCCATGACACGAACAATTTCCATGATGGACTCCACAGCCAGAGCTCGAGGTTCTGACTTATCCGGAGCCTTTTGGGCCAAAAACCTTGGAAAATTAATCATAGCGTTTTTCACTCCACCAGACACTTTAGTTAAGCTCATTAGTTGGCTTGTGACAAAGCCTAAGGCAAATGTCCTTGCTTGTGATTTGGGCATGAGAATCAGTGATGATAATGACTTCAACACCTCCGCCGCTGTATTACTGGGGTCTCCATGTTCTGGCCTCAAAACTTCCCTCAGCACTCGCAAACACATATTTGCCAACTGGCTATACTGACCCGCATTTCTACATAAGTCAAGAGCCAACACAGGAACCTCGGACATTGTTTGAACTAAAGACTTCAGACTATCAGGAAATCGATCCAAATGAATCAAATCCATCACGAGCACTAACTTTTCCAATATAGGAAGCAAAACCATTACATCAAACTCGCAATCTTCACCCTCATTATCATGATTTTGAGAATTTCGTGCATTTTTCCTGGGCACTCTGGCTCGCCCACCAAGCTTTCTTTTCCGATGAGCGGCACTTTGGGAACCCATGGTCAGCTCATCGGGATTGCACTGGCCTGCTGGCCGATGCTTTAAAGACCGACGAACAGAGCGAAGAAAAGAGAGAAAAGACATTGGAGTAAACAGGGTGAAAACGGGAGCATTTGGGGACAGAAGAAGGGAGAGGTACACCTTGGATGCTGCGAGAGAAACGTTGGCGGGACCTGAATCCATTGCGGAGGCAATCGGCTGGATGAGCAGTGACGGAGATAGATTCTTGGATGAGAGCTCATCGTAGAGGAGTTCCAAGGGTTCCAATACATTGGCATTATGGGTATCGTCCAGAAGGAATTGGAGATCCAAAAGACTTTGTTGGGAAAGTGGCGGTGGTTGTGGATCACTTCGGATGTCATAGCGACGGAGTTCCTTAAGCTCTGTTATTATGCGACATATGGTTTCCTCCATCTCCACGGCTGCGTCATTCGAAGCCTCAACATACCAAATCGCCACGGACAGCCTCCAGTACAGGCTCCCCACCTTTCTTGTTACTCTATTTTGAATTTGAACTTTCGCTTTCCCGCTGAAAAACAAAAAAAAGGGAAAGCCAAACAGTAAATGAGTACCACTTATTAAACTTAATTGGAGTAAAATTGGTTTTACCACGATAAAAATTCATTTTACACTAATTTGTTTATATTTGGATAATATATTTAAAAATTAATTTTAAAAAAATTAATAATTTTTCTTTAAATTGAGCTTAAACTCTATCTCATAATTAATTTAATTTTCTTAGACTAAAATTTAATCTGTAATTATTTAATTGGGAATAAAATATATCTGATATAACATTTTTTTATAAGTCATGATCTATAAAAATTAAAATTTTGAAAGGACATTTTGATCAATAGATAGGAAAAATTTTATGAAAATTTTATTTTCCTAATTTTTTTATTTTTTCTCATTTTTATTGATCTATTTTTTTTATTTAAAATAAATATAGATAAAAATAAGTAAACAGAACAGAAAAGTATCTATCCAACTGCTTCTCCTTCAACTCTGTTTTGAGCAAAAATTATAGTAGTAATGTAATAGTATTTTGACACTCAAACATCAACAAAAAATGGAAAACTTGATTTTCAGTTGGAATGGTTCCTGCAAGTAGAAACAAACAGGCACTCACACCCTAACCCACATGGAGTCATCAGGGTTGAAGCCTAGAAGTGCCAGTTTGGTTCACTCTTGTAAAATCAAAACCCAAAATCAAGAAGCATTTTGGGAAAATTGGGCTTGGGTAAAAAATTGGGTTGCTTCTATGTTAATTAAGTTTTGATCTTATAATTCAGGGGTTTTGATTTTGTAACCTAAATTTACATTTTAATAATTCTATTTGGCAATAATAAAAAAACTTGATTTTAGGTGGTTTCAAACATGAAACCAAATATGCCCAAAATTGAAATCTTTCTATACTATCTATTCTTATTTCTTAACATTCAAAAGAATCCGCCAATAGAAATTAATTTGAATCTTCTTAATTTTATTTTAATTTTTATTCATTAAAATGGCTTAATAGTTTAGATCAATTATTTTTATAGATATGTAATCCAAATGAAATGAAAAATAAATAGATATTATATGTTATTGGCAAAAAAAATAGATATTACTATATCTCCTGATTTAGTTTATATGTGTGTGTGTAAATATGTAAATCAAAAAATGAAAAATATTAGATATTGCATATTCCTGATTTCATAAAAAAGAATACACTAATAGTTTAGATTAATCTAACGGCTAAAAATTAAAGGAGACAATTTGAGGAGATTAAAAATTGAAAAGAGGGGAGAGGGAATTGGAATGATAATCCATGGAGGGAGTAAAATTAGATAGAAGAGAGATGAGATTGCATTCCTCACTAGCAACTGCAGAGAATGCAACAAATTAGGAAGTCACTGTCACACAATGAAATAGACATCATGCAAGGAGATTTTTTTTTAAGTTATTGTGAGATTTTTAATACACTATTTTCAAGTCTTACTATGCGGATTTATTTAGTTTTACTTTATTAAGCATTTTATTCAATGCAGGCAAAAAAAGAAAAGCAGCAGAAAACTTACTAATTTTTTTGGACCACTGAGAAAATAGTCCTAATAAGTAAACCAAAATTAAGAATGAGGCAAGTTGGCCAACAAAAAAAAGTGGCATATAATTAATTAATGATATTGTGCATAACGGGACTAAAATAAACCATGAAATTTCAACAATGAAATTAAGACAAATATTGAATTAAAGAAGTTATCCCCCACTACTAAATATGTCTAACATTTTTTTTTGTTTTCACCATCCGATGTCTGAAACCCTTTAAACCTGATTAATCCGAATTCAGGGAGAATGAAGCACAAATGGTTAGCTCTTCTTTCAACAAGTGCTTTTCTTAGGATTCAAACTTGCATTCTCCTTCTTACGGGAACCAAACCGCTTATCACTTGGATGTTATCTAAAAACAAAGTGAAATTTCGCTTTTAAAATATTAATACTTAAAATATTTCGCATGATAAACAGTTGCACTTGCAGTACTACCAAATCATCACCCAAAAAGGTCATATCGCTTGGAACTTAAAATGTCGCCCAGGGCCGGAGTACATTTATTCATTTATCTCTACCTATCATCTTTCAAGTTAGTTGACCCTTAACATCTAAGGGATAACCTTTATTTACGGCTTATTTGCTTCATCATTTCGACACTACATAAACTCTATGTGCATGAGCTACCCCTGACATCTAACCTTTATACAAGTCTTGTACACCGGATTCTTCGAAGCAGGTCAATCGTCCCTATTGTCATCATATGAAAAAGTGACAAGATCGGCAACATTCCATCCATGAGAAGCTGCTAGCGAATGGAATTGATCAGCCATGCCAATGGAAGGTAAAGTGTGGGAGGTACCGGCTAGGTGCTTTGTACTCCCTGCGCTAGCTATTACGGAATCTAGCGTCTCTATGGATGATGATGAACCATTCCACGGGGGCAATTCTTCGCCACTATTACTAGTTGGTGCAATGCCATTTTCATAACCAAAGTTAAACGGATCACCAAGCATGGTTTCGAAATCATTCCTGCAAAGATTGAGGAAAAAGTTTTACCAAAACATGAAATATCGAGGATGCAACTGAGAAAAAGACAGTTTCTTTTTCCCCCAACAAGGGATTAAAACAATACTTGACTAGTTGCTGCAATTAACAAGAAGGTTTTTACATCATACAGTTCCAATCATCACTTTTTAGCAAAGTTGGAATTTAAGAAAAACATAAGCTTACCCAGCTAAATAAATACAGGGGTCACCAAATGACTGGAAGAAATTGGCAGGATCTGACATTAAAGACGAAGATCGAAGAATGGACCAACCAGTTTCACTCGTATGACCACACATAGTTGAAATATAACCTTGGTCACTAAAAGGGCAGGACTGAGCAATCCCGAGTGAATGACAAGGAAGATGGACGAGCCCAGGTAGACCATTCCATTGATAATTGACGTCCAGAGAACCAAACCCACCGGTGGGCGCAGGTGGATCATCCAATTGACTATCGAAATTGGGAGTGCTAGCCAAATTGCAATTAACATCATCAACTATGAGATCTGCACCCCAAAAGGAATACTTGTCTATTTATGTCAGAATGGTTATCCTACAAGGTTTAGATGATGGGGGAGGAAAGAGGAAAGGACAAAAGTTTAAGACTTGAAAGAGCTTACGCCCGGCTGATGGTTCTTGCACAATCCTGCGAAGCCATAAAAATAAGGTCTTTAGTGTCCGTAAAATGACTCAACAAAGTTTAGCTTGTCATAAAGGTTGAATAGCAACAGACCAAATGACAAGACCGAACCTTCAATAGTTGAAATAAATGGGCAAATTGTAAACAAGTTTTAGCATAACATTTATGTGTAGGGTAGACACACTAATGTAATTCTGTTTATTAATGTTTCAAAAACTTGCAGATTCATTGATGATAAACTACCTCGACTAATTTTAATATCATGGTTGAGTGCTAATTGAGGCTAATGAGTTGTATTAAGACTAGCTAGATTGGAAAAAAAAAACAAAAAACAAAAATTAACTAGATGTGAGCCTAAGCAATTTGTACGGAGTTTGAAAAACTATAGGTCTCACATTATTAAATTTAATAAAAATGACAAAAAATAGAGTCCATTAAAGGTCAACTCAAATATGCCAAATTAAAATACTATTTGTAAGTCGTAACTTCCTGCAAGATTATTAGATATATAGATAAATTCAAAATCCATTTAACATTGGAAACAATGTTATTCTACTAGTAATGGAAAGAATTAGCAACATATTAGTTAGGGTAAAATCAATAAGATATATTTCTTTTATTCCAAAAGAATATGTCAGAACACAGATAGCAACCATTACCTATTATATGTAACAGATTTAAATTAATATGATTTGTTGATATGTCTGCAAATTTCCATGGCATGCCTATTTTAGAGTCATACATGCATATATACATATAATCCATTAATTAAGATTCATGGTCTAAACATATAATTTTTTCTGCCTAATCTAAAACATTTAGATATTGGCCTCTTCATATGCAACTCAAGCTAGCCAAGTAGCACCACCATTATAATTTTGTGCTTGCAGTGTAATCAATGAAATTACAATACAGCTTATTACAACAAAGGAACAAATATTGCATAAAATGGTTTGTAAACAGCTCGAGAAATAGATTTCAATTTCTTTGGCCTATTACAATAATTCATCTGATTAACAGGGGTAGAAATTTAAGTGGTAAGGATGAAATGAGATGTTGTTTTAGATTTAAAAACTACTGATGTAACAAATCAAATTCAATTGTACAAATCAAAAGAGATGCCACCATTGAAATTAAAGTATTTCAATAAACATTTCAAATACAAAATCCTATTACCCATTTTAATCGGTTTATATCATAGCATATAAAATACTCCAATTCTACAAGAACAATACCAAAAAAAAACCTTGACTAATGATTCGTAAAATTAAATAAACCCAGGCATGAATAGAATGTACTTACAGTCCAAGGATTGGGGAATCTGGGTATTCCGGTTCCTGAATATTCAGGAAGCCAAATAAGCAATATGGAAATATAAAAGCTAACAATTACAACAACAACAACAACATTGTAGATGCATTCTACTTAACTTTGCATCACAAAAGAACAGGTATAAGCAAACAAAAGCATTTTAATGGCAAAGTAATCAATAATCACTTAAATGCCAAAAGTACTAAATTAACTAATGCTAAAGCATTGTTGATGTAGTGATCCTTTAGAAAATTATGCATAATGAATTAAGACAAACTTTTATAATGCTCAATGCAATATATCTCCACAAGTAGAATGATTATGCACATAACATCTGCAATACTTCCATTAATAATTCAATTGTAGCCGCACATAGCATCTTTCCGCAGGGTAAGTGTTGGAATAAACTTGTTATGATTGAAAAGTAACACAAGTTATATTTATTCCAAACTCGTTATGTAACTAACATGCCCCCTCACATGAAATCTTTTGGTTGAAGATGTTAGCCAACCACTAGCATAATGTGCTGCTAATTTAATTATTAGAAGGATACCGAGGACCAAACTCATTACAAGAAAATAGAGAAATTCTCACAAAATTAAAACTTACGTAAAAAGAAATTCTTCTGTCATTTCCTGGGGAAATTCTTTTGAAAGTCCTCCTCTTGTGGAATTTTCTTGAGGCATGTATACCCGTGAAAAATTTTGTAAGAAATCTAGTGCATTATGGCAGAAAAGAGATGCCAACCATTGTCGCAAACTTTACTATTCACATGAGAATGATGGGAAAAAATGAAAGAGAATTTTTTTTATTAAAACTCTATTAAATAAATTCTCAAGAAAATTTTTGCAAGAACTTAAAAATTAAATTTCTATAATTTCTCACCAAAAAAATTTTAAATAACAAGAACTTTATTGATAACAGTTGTTTCCATGAGAATTTACTAATCCCTAAAAATATTAAATTATTTAGTCTCTCATGAATTTGTTTCCTTGAGAATTTACTAATCCCTGGAAGAATTTTAAATATCAAGCATTCTTTTGATGCAGAATAAGATTGAGTCCAGTAAAGAGGAGAACTGAAAACCAGATGATATCAAGGCCTACTATTGTTGTGAGAAATATTGACAATGGTAGTGACTACACGGCAATGGCAAACAACAAAGACTATTGTGGAAATTAGAAGCATATGTGAATAAGTTTGTTCTCTATTTTTCTCTTTGCATTAATTCTGATGGCTGCTCGACCTATGAAAGCCCAATCCAAAATAAGATTATCCCATAACGCTCCTCTTAATAAGAGATAGTGATAAAATTTTTTGCTCGTTTTTAACTATTGAAATTGTGTTCCTTGAATTGATATGCTTAATTAGTGTTGTTGTCTTCTAATGTAGAGATTTGATCAATTTTTATCATGCGCCTTTCATTTACCTGAGTGGGATAGTCAAGTCTGCGTGGCTCTATCCGAAAAGGGAATATACACACATTGGATTGCAAATTTTGCATCAGATATTCGATGCAGTGCAGAAACACTCACAATGTCTCCAATAAGTAGACCTTCCGTATCTTTCAGAAGAGTATCCGAGAGATGTAACCCCACTTCAACCTTGAGACTGAAACTCGTGAGCCAATGTGACATCAAGGCCTACAATTGTTGTGAAAAATATTGACAATGGTAGTGACAGCACGGCAATGGCAATCAACAAAGACTATTGTGGAAATTAGAAGCATATGTAAATAAGTTTGTTCTCTATCTTTCTCTTAGCATTAATTCTGATGGCTGCTCGACCTACAAAAGCTCGATCCAAAATACGATTATCTCATAAAGCTCCTCTTAATAGGAGATAGTGATAAGATTTTTTACCTGTTTTTAATGTTTGAAATTGTGTTCCTAGAATCAATGTGTTTAATTAATGAGATTGTCTTCTAATACAGAGATTTGATCCCCATAATTTATGATTCGCCTTTCATTTACTTGAGTGGGATAGCCAAGTCTATGTGGCTCTATCTGAAATGGGAATATACACACATGGAAGCAATGTCTCTGCTGCTCTTTTTCATGATACGCCTCTGAAGCTGAAACAAACCATAATTTTATAAAAACTTAAAAAAAAAGAAGAAGAAGAAGGCCCCACTTTTTTGGAGTCAAATGTAAAGGGTTGCAGAGGAGAATGAGAGAAAGAAAAGCAGAGGTTCCGGACCCATACACACATTGGATTGCAAATTTTGCATCAGATATTCCATGTGGTGCAAAAACACTCACAATGTCTCCTATAAGTAGACCCTCCATATCTTTCAGAAGAGTATCCAGGAGATGTAGCCCCACTTCAACCTTGAGATTGAGACTCTCGAGCAAATTAGCACATTTGTTGTTTTTAATTTTGAAAAGGTAGGTAGCTTAGCTCAACCTTTTTTGTTTTAGCCTTGTCCGTGTTTTTGGGCACCCTCCAAGTACAAGGGTTCTATCAGCTTGAATTGATATGTTTAATTAGTGTTGTTGTCTTCCAATGTTGAGATTTGATCAAATTTTTCATGATTAACTTTCTTTTACTCAAGTGGAAAAGACAAGTACGTGCAGCTCACACTAGGGAATATGCACACATTGGATTGCAAACTTTGCATTAGGTGGTGTAGAAACACTCGCACTATCTCCAATAAGTAGACCCTCCATATCTTTCACAAGATTATCTAGGTGGTGTAGCCCCACTTCAAGCTTGAGACTAAAACTCACAAGCCAATGGACACATTTGTTGTTTTCTAGTTTTGAACTCAACCATTTTGTTTTAGCCTTGTACTACTTTGTTGTTGTGTTTTTGGGCACCCTTTAGATATAAGGGTTCTATCACCTTAAAGTGAGAGGTGCCAAGAAAACAACACTCATTTGGGCAAAGTAGAACACTATAATTGAAAAAAGGAAATCATTACAGGAGAACAAACAATAATTATGTCCGACAAATTTATCATATTAGCTCCTACATTAATTCACATTTGATGAACATAAAAAAGGCTCTTATTATCCACCTTAGCACCTCTCACTTACAAGAGATTCTTCACTAGGTCATACTTAAGCAAGTCATCCAATGATGCGGTTAATTCTAGCCAATATCTAATTTGAATCGATTTCAACAAGATACCAACACAAATACACCTCATAAAAAGAGATCATGACAATTAGATGAATGGCTAATCTTTTTTGGTAGATTGAGTCGAGTAAAGAAGACTACTAAAAACCATATGGACTTCACAACCTACTATGGTAGTGAGTAATATCAACAATGGAAATATCGACTATAGGGCAAAGGCACTTAACAAAGACTACTGTGGGAATTATCAACCAGGAATGCCTTGAAATTCATCCTCGATCAATCATAGATAACAAGCCCATCAACCTTTCCATTGATAAGGATTTTCTCTTGAAAGTTGCATCAGGATCTCTTTCAGCAGAGGATTACTTGTCCAGCACAACTTCAACCGCTACATCAAGATTTACAACATGTTACGAGATAGATTCTTGATCAAGCATTTCGAGCTTGACAAGCACATATCATCTACTTGTTTTTGATGATATGTTGTCCCTTTGTCTAAACGATAGAGTCTAAACACTAATCTTTTTTTCTTTTGTAGTCGTTTCTTTTATCAATAAAACCATATCCAAAAAAATATTTTGAAAAAAGAACTAGGCATCACTTATAGCATCAGACATTATCAAACGCCTTCCATTAGTGCTAAGGAAGGCAGCTTGACACCTTCCCTACATTTAGAACTCTGCAGGCTTAAGACTTAAAGTCGAAAAACAAAACAAAAGACTCCAAATGGTGTTTGTCTTCCTCCAAATAAAAACTCAACCCATATGAGGTTTACATAACAAAAGTATAAGATAATACAATATCTTTAGTAAAAGAAATAAATACTATCATAAATAACAATTCACTTACCGAGATAACATTCTTGTATCATGTGTGGTTTAAGTGTCTTCTAGTTGTTTGATAAATCATACCCACTTTACCATTAAGTGACTAGTCAAGATGCATGGTCAATTAGACAAATATGAAATATCTTCCATGAGTCACCATAAATTGTATTAATTATTGAAAGAGGAACTTAAAGCTAAGCATAAAAAGACAATAATCCATACTTAATCTCCCATGAGTCTTGGTGACTTCTTTTATTCCACAGAGAAGTTTATCACATTATAATAAAGGGAGGCCACAAATACGTTTCTTATAAGCAAATTCAGTATTTTCTGACGCCAATAACAGTAGGCCGGATCAGTCAAAAAAACTTAAATGGGATTAGCCTTTAGTTTACCATTGCAAGCTCTTGATCACATTCATAGCTGGTATCCTGATCCATGTCTTGGGCTTGTTGAGGACTTCCATTCTCAAACTGCTTCCAAACCCCATTTTCAACAGCTTGGCAATTGGGGCATTCCATAATTCCTCTCGCATTAAAGGCAGATCCAATGCAATCTAAATGAAGAACTCACAAATAAGGGAAAAATGAAATCAGAAGGCTTGGCAATACCAACAATCATCAGAACTAATCAAGAAGATATTTAGCATATCCCTTCACTTGTCCTGCTTCCATACTGAAATTTAATTTGATTTAATTAATTAGGAGAATGGAGATGGAAAGAGGCAGGAACTGAACTCCTGAAATCTTAGCCAGAAAAAGCTCTGATATATATATATATATATATATTCGTCCCACTAGCTTGAGTTTAAAGACAGGAAAGGCCCGTAAGTGACCACGCACAAAGAAAAATCCTAATTTCGTGACCTTTTCACATACATAAATTCTGCTAAACATCGATTAAAAGGCTATTGGTATAAAAAATATGAAATTAAATGTTAAGGCGTCACTAAGCCTTACCCAGGTGGAACTTATCCGAGCATTTGAGAGTCACAACGGTTCTACCGCAATTTTCAGAGACATCATCCAAGCAAACGGAGCACATGATCGGCAATGATGAAGCAGCCATTTGATATCAGAGAAACAGCAGAAAGTAGGGCGAGTGATGAAATTTTGGGGGGCGAAGATGAGGATAAAGAAGAAACACGACAAGGGAAAGTGAAATACATGGTAATAAAGTAGGTTCATTTTCTCAGGAAGGATCAAAAGAGAGCAATTAAAACATTGCTGACTTGCGTTGTCACTTTGCATCTACATCTGGAAAGAGATTTATGAGAATGCAAAGCCATCTGTATGCTCATCCGGTGTTCCTCTGGCTACGTGTTCTTGAGTGCGGCGAAGCTGCGACCGTATCTTTCTCCCTTCAAACAACACAAAGGCGGAATGGCCCAAAAAAAAAAAACAAAGGCGGTCTGTACATCGTTTGAAATGTCTCTATATTTGTATGCTTGCCCTTCCTAATACGAAAATTATCAAAGCGGCCCAACACTGGGCGTTTTGGTGAATCCGCATTCAAACGAATCAAAATCAAGAGTTTACGAATAAGATCCTATTGGCCAAAAAAGATCCCCATAAAGAGACACCCTTTTTAAATTTCATAAGATATATGGACTTTGACTCTACTCTCGAATTAATTAATTGAAAAAATGATATATAACACTTTTAAAAAATAATATGTTAAAATATATTTGGAGGAGGGGAAAAAATCGTAATGGCGGCTCTTTATAAAAATATATGGAGGCTTTTAAATGCTCATATTGAGGAGAATTATTCATACGTGAATTACTTGAATTTAGTAAATGTAAATTTTTTTTACTAGAAATTTAGTGAATGTAAATGTAAATTGAGTGATGGAAAAAAATCATTAACAAGAAAATCATGTAATATTTTAGAAAGTATATAAGCACCAGGGATAAGTTCAGATATATTTGAAAAAGTAAAATGTATAATGGTGGTTCTTTATAGAAATATATGAAAGCTTTTACATTTTGGTATTTAAGAAAATTTTAAGTTGATGCATAAATTGCTTGAATTTTGTCTAGATAGATATGTATATAACATTTATTACTAGAACTTACAAAACTAAAACGTTTCATTTTAGAAAATTTGAGATAAGTTCAGACTAGAGGGAGAGAGAGAGAGGCTCAGATGTATTTGAAAAAGTGAAATCTGAAAGGCAAAAATACCCTTTTTAATCCATTAAGTTGGCATTAAATTTTCATTCACTCCTTTAATTTTATTAAAATCTTTTTTTTATCCTTTAATTTTTGAAATATAGAAAAAACTGTCCTCATCCTAAACACCGTTAATTTACTTAACAAAAAATGATTATATGTAAATTTTAAAGCCAAGTCATCACAATTATTATCTACACATTAGTCTTTCTTAAAAAAAATATAAATTACATATTTAGAATAAATTAATACAACTTTCTAAATTGCCGCTTCGTCTTAACAAGCATATCTTTTTCAAACACAGTATCATTACTTTTTTCCATGTATTTCTTCAATTGCTTGATTAAATGATGCTTTGTATTGCATAGTTCAACACACATATATGATGTGGTGAATATTATATTATACAATATGATTTCACGCATGTATAAAACTGGATTTCACGCCATATATAAAACATGCTTTCACATCATAGTTAGGAAGAGAGACAATGTTTCGGTGGAATTGACACCATTTTGTTTTTCATTCTCTTGTTCAAGTTCTTACTTGCCTTGTTGATTCCCAATTCAAAAAAAAGCTAGAGTTAGGAGGAGAAACTTCACTTCTGAAGAAAGAAACCTGATCCTTGATATAACAGTTTGTGCAAAACCTGATTTTAAGCCAAGTGTTTAATATATAGTAGACGTAGAGATAATAATAGATTCTTCACATAATAGAAAAAAAAAAAAAGTGGATATGAGCTAGTGGCCTAGCGAAATCGAGGACAGTATCAATAAACCTGAATGGAGCTCTCATCCGAATGCACCATTTAGCTATTGCACAGCAACTTTGGTAGCCTCCCTTGGCGTATACTACACTATTCTCACATCCCAATCTCTAGCAAGTAATTGCTTGATCCCCTTCACAACATTGCTAAGCACCATATTATTATCATTAATTTCTCCGAACAATATAGTCAACAACTAACTATGCATCAGAATCGATAATGATATTCCTTAGCCCGAGGTCCCCGAGGTCCTAAACCACTTGCACATGCAGCCATAAAGCTTGCTTCACAAACAGCTCCGTCCATACTAACTTTGACCCTGTTAGGATCTGGAGGTTTCCACATAGGCAAGACATTAGTATCATCAATCTGATTCAGGATTTGTTCCCCACTATTAAATGTATAATTCTTCCGCATGTTAATTATATAATAGCAAGGATCATATGGCCTAGTAAAATTATCATTAAAAATAGCCATATTCCTATTTAAGGGTGCTACACTTGCTGTTCAATTATAATTATGAAAAAATTCATATTCAAGAAAAGCCCATATTATTAAATAAACAACTGCTTACCCAAGATAAGAAGAAAATTTAAACAATATTACACCATATTAGAAATAAGTAGAAAGTTCTCTTCAAATAAACATATCATGCCAATTCCCACCACAAAGCAAAATTCTAGTAGGACAGAAATCACAGTTATAAATGTATGAGATAGAATTAAAGCACCAAGATACTTTTGTTTATAGCGAAGCATCAGAATACTTGGCATCCTCATTTTTTGCTATTCAAAAAGCCATGTCATACCTTGTGCCACCAAGTGCTCAGAATACCTGTCATCCTCATTTCTTGCATGCATAATACAGAACATTTTCATAATATTGCTGGACAAGATATTATTATTAATTAACTTAGTATGAAATGTTGGCTAGTAATTTGAAAACAAAATTCAGAAACATCACCACTAATCTTCCACTCCTCAGAATCTAATCTATATCTATATCTATATATAGGGAGGACATGATGACATTTTGCGCTGTGAGCACTCGGTGGTTAAAGCAAAAGCATCAAATATAATTAAGCAAATGTGATAAACTGTGATGATAGTGCTTCTTAAATCCCAAATCACATCCATTAGCATATACATGCACAGAGGACAGGTATAATTGTGGTCCTGCATTATCATAAACCTTAATTTATTGGTTTAATGAATGAAATTAATTTCCCCTTTTCTTACATGAGAATCTAATGATTCATTTTGAGTATCCCAAAAGCATTTCTGGTGAGAATTTGCTCCCTAACACATGCACCTTTATTCACACACACACACACACACATATAAAGAGGTGTGAAAGCTTCCCTTGGATATGTCTATGAATTCCACTATCTTCTCATCATCAATATTGCAATTCCAAATCGTCTTGATTTGTGGTGGTGATGTCAAGTTTCATATCCATATATATTCGACCAAATTAAGACACTTTTTTTTTTAAGTTTTATATTGTCTTTTAAATCCTCTGGAATTATGCAGTTATATATTTAGGAAAAGAACGTAAAAGAGTATAAATATATTTATAGATAGAATTTAGTTTTTTGTTCATGGGCATCTTTATGTTTTCTCGTTTTCTCTTCTAAAATATGTATGTTATACAAAATCATTTTTACGACGGCGAAAGATTCAAATTAGTTAAACTACAAGACTCCAAACCACAAGAACTAGTGCTAACTTGTGATTTGATTAAAGCTAATCAGCCCCCAAAGTAAAAGGAAGTGCTGCTTTCATACACGCATGCAGAGGAGAAAAAACTCAGAAGCTATAAGAGAGTAGAGTGAAATAGTTATTGATGAAGATGAATACACGAAAGCAAAGCAGTAAAACACACCCCTTTTCTGAGATTGTTTCTTTTCAAAACTACAGCAGCCTTCTCGTCAAATTCACTATGCGAAAATGAAAAGAGGGGTTGCAGGATTAGGAGCACTAACCTTGACCTCCGGTAAGCAGTCGGTGTCGGATGTAGGGCCAACGCCTATGATGCCGCCGTTAGTAGCGGGATGCGACGGCAACGGTGTTTTAGGAAGTCGAAGATGGAAGCAAAGAGAATGAGATGGATATGGGGCATCGTCAACTGCAGATCTAATCCTCCGGTAGCCCCAAGTGAATGGTACGCAAACTTTAGATTACACGAATCGAAAGCTTTCGAGTTTTGTTGATTGACATACTTACCTGAACCACAAGCTTCGGAGTTTTGTTAACGGCAATCGGTGCATCTCCCTCCTCTTCGGCAACCTCCTTCCTCTATTAAGACGGTAGCTTTAGGTTGACGGTGTTGATTTTCCAACTTCCATTTTGAGTGAAAACCTTCAAAGATCACCATGTCAAGCCTAGTTGAATATGCAAAATGAACATCGTGAGCCGGTGAGCAAAGGCAAGGTTGAGGGAGAAGAAGAGTTTTTTTTTTTTTCAGACAAAAAGTGACAGGAAAAGCAAAAAACACGCGAAGGATTGAAGAAAATAATAAAAATAAAAATGAGTTGGCAGTAGAAAATTATGAATTAGGATCTATGTAGCAATGTTGTGGGTATGTGTATGAATTTCTAAAATCTTAGATATACGTGATCGTGATATTTATATATATAATATTATTTATGTAATTATTTATAAATATAATTAATAAATCTATTTATTAAAAAAAAGTTTTAAATGATTTAAAAAATTATAATATAAATAATAAAATAAATCATAAAATATTTATAACAACTTTAAATGGTCATATTTTACTTAAAAAATTTGAAATGATATATATAAATATAAAATGATATGAATATATATATATATATATATACATTAGCATAGTATGCATATTATATTATATTATGTATCAAATATGAATGCGCCTATTTTTTTAAAATATTAATATTTTATAGATCAGCATACTCTGTTAAATAATTAATGGTGTTAAGTTTCAGGAAAATTTTGATCATATTTAAGAAGTTGAAGGATTAAAAAGGGTTTTAATAAAATTAAATGACTAAATGGGAATCTAATGTAAAATTAAATGACTAACAGAATATTTTTACCAAACTAAAAAGTATGATGGAGGTTTTTTTATAGAAATATATAAAAGCTTTTAAATTTTGGTATTTAAGAAAATTTTAGATTCATGCATAAACTTCTTAAATTTAGTGGACATATATTTAGTAATTAAAAAAATAAAAATTTTATATATTTTTTCCTTATATATTTTTTTTGTTATTTTTCAATGAAAGTTTAATATGTGAGTTTTTTCTTTAGCACACTGTAGATTAAGTCAATAACTATATAGTAAAAATTTAACTTCTTAAACTTGAAAAGAATTTAAAAAAATCTATATATCAAAATTTAATTTAAAAATAATATGAAAAGCATATAACTCCATCAAAAATACCATAAACATATACAAGAGGAAAAACATTAGCCCATTCCCCATATGAGTTAAAATTAGAAACGGACATCCATTCATTTACTTTCCAAATTTTATTTATTTTAATTTAATCACGAATCGACAATAATAGAAAAAATTAATTAATCAATTAATCTGTATGATTTATATATAATACACATATTTTAAATCAGTCCATATAATTTAAAAACAATATGAAAAGCATATAACTCCATCAAAAATACCATAAACATATACAAGAGGAAAAACATTAGCCCATTCCCCAGATGAGTTAAAATTAGAAACGGACATCCATTCATTTACTTTTCAAATTTTATTTATTTTAATTTAATCATGAATCGACAATAATAAAAAAAATTAATTAATCAATTAATCTGTATGGTTTATATATAATACACATATTTTAAATCAGTCCATATACTTCAAAAACTATTATATTGCATGAAGTATAAAGTGAATTATATTATTTAAAATTATATTTTTTAAATAATGTAACTAGTTATGAATTTTATATTTTGTTTTGATAATAGTTTTCAAAAAGTATAAAGGATATGGACTAGGCCATAGGGCACATATAGAGTGTTCCAAAATAATAAAATAATTTATATCTATTCATTTATACTAACCTCACAGTTTATAAGTTGTAAATTTTTTATTGGTTTCCATGATTTGGATATCTCCTAGGTTACATAGTTTTTTCATTTAGTGTTGATAAACAAATTCTTTAACCTTAGTAATAATATATGAATTTATAAGATATAATCATCATAAATATAATATATAAAATAAAATTAATTTGCCACTACTTTTTAAGTAAACATCATAAGTATTTTCCATTAACAATAGGAAATAATTTCTCTCAGTGTAAAGGATAGATCATTCTAATTAAGTATGTTTCATGCACAAAAGTAAGGTATTAAAAACTAAACTTGTTATTGAACTAGTCAAGGCAGCAGTCAAAAATTCAATGATTTAAACATGATTAAATTAAAATTTTACCTGTAGTAATAAAATTAAATAAATTTATTATTACTAATAATATAAATAAATTGGTATTTATTCATAATCATATTTTGAACTCAAAATAGTTAATTAATATTTTATTTCATATTATTTGTTAAATAAATTTATCATTATTAATTATTATATATCATAATAATATTTATATAATATTATTACATAGAAAAAAGTATTTATAAAAAATAATGATATTTAGTATTAAAAATAATTTTTTTATTTTAAAAACTTAAAAAAATAAAAAAATTATAACTGATTCTTAGCCCAGCCCATAAAGAGATAGGCCCAAAAATAAAACTAGATCGAGGAATAAAAACACGCTGGACTTCCAAGGCTATTTAAAAAAGAAAAAGAGAAACACTAAATCTACTAACTGGTTTTATTGTTTGGCATCTTGTACCCTCCACGGCCAAACCCTCGCCTATAAGTTCCCTCGGTCTATCTCTTTGCAAACCCTCCTAGCTCCCTCGTTGTTCCTTGTCTCCCTTACTCTTCCTGTCAAACTGTTAGGAGCGGTCCGAGAGTAACTTTGCGAAGATGTTGGTTTACCAGGATCTCCTCACCGGTATTCTTCTTGCACAATTTTCTCGTAGATTTTGCAAATTCTCTTCGTCCTCTGGTTTTCGTTATTGATCCCATAATTAGTTTTTTTTTTCTCTTTCTCATAAGCAGTGAATTGTTCGCCTTTCTGTTGCTAGAGTCTATATGCGACTATCATTTATGTTTGCACGAGATTGTTGGTATTTTCTGGGTTTGTGATTTTTTTGTTTTTGTCATGTGATGCTGTGTTCCTACTGACCCGTTTTGGATTTCTTCGAAACTCCAATCAATTTATCATCGTCTACGTCTATGAAACTTTTGTTGATGTTTGAACTGATTCTTCTTTTTTTTTATGGTCGGTGTACATGGTCTGTGGCGATCCGATCCTTAGACTATGCTTTGACTAAGACAAAATATATTAATATCATTATAATATTTTTTTGCACGGCTAAATTTAGAGTTTTTATTAATTTTATATGCTGTAGCTTGTGGAAACGGTTGATGCTAGTGTAATTTCCAACACTGTTGTTAACTGTAATCTGCTGTTTGCCTGCTCGCAAGTTACTATGGTGAATCAATACTTGATGCCTGAATTCTCTTCTACTTTCATCTTTGGTGTTGGTTTGGGTGGAACTGATGCGTGGTTGTGTTGATTAATTGTATTGTCTCACGCTCTCGCGGGTTCAGCTGTGTGGATTTTGGACCTACAAAAATGATTAATGATTGGTACCATTATCTGACCTCCCTCTCCCTTAGTTAATATCATTATCAAAGAATTTTAATCCAAGAGAGTGGTCGAGGACTTGCTAATTCTGTTATACTGGATAGGGACAGATTATTGAGTTTTGAACGATATGGATTGTAGATTTACTTAAAGAAATTGCCATTTGAAACTTATATTTTTCAGATGGTTTTGAAGTTGTTCTTTAACTTACACATTTGTTTGTTGGATACAATTGCTGTGCTATGAATATTTAATTGTCTGCTTGATGATTTTGAATATTTAATCTTAGTATAAATTGTTATGATCCGGTATTTGCTATTTTTTTTATTTTCCTTTCAAGTTTGGATGCATTGTTGTCAGCTTTTTTTAAAGTATGCAATGGTGGATTGCATTGTAAATACAGACATATTAAATATTAATACCCTTGCATAGGTGATGAGCTTCTCTCGGACTCATTCCCATACAAGGAAATTGAGAGTGGAATGTTGTGGGAGGTTGAGGGGAAGGTTAGTTAAATTTTGCCCAGCTTCTTTTTTTTTTTTTCGGTTTATATACTAATGTATAGAAGGTATATTATTTGATTTTTTATTGTGTTCCAGATATTTAAGTTTGGGTTGTTTATTGGCATGCTAAATGCAATTTGTTGTTGGCTTATAGTGGGTTGTTAAAGGAGCAGTTGATATAGACATTGGTGCAAACCCTTCAGCTGAAGGTGGAGAAGAAGATGAAGGTGTTGATGACCAAGCTGTTAAGGTTGTTGATATTGTTGACACATTCAGACTTCAGGTTAGGACAACTAAACTTTCCTTCTTTACCTATTAGCCTTTGGTCATTTGTTTGGCGTATGTTCAGAGGATAAATATTTTGTTTACTAATTATTGCAGGAGCAACCTGCTTTTGACAAGAAGCAATTCCTTGTTTTCATGAAGAGATACATCAAGTTGTTGACACCAAAACTTGATGGAGAGAAGCAAGAGCTGTTTAAAAAACATATTGAGGGAGCAACCAAATTCCTGCTCTCCAAGCTCAGTGATCTTCAGTTGTAAGTGTTTTGTAATTTGTTAGCAGCTTTTGGTGCAGTAATCTTAGTTAATATTCTGATTTAAAGTCTTATTTGCAGCTTTGTTGGGGAGAGCATGCACGATGATGGTAGCTTGGTCTTTGCCTACTACAAGGACGGTGCTACCAACCCAACATTTCTGTACTTTGCTTATGCCTTGAAGGAGGTGAAGTGCTGAGCGGCCTGCTAGTTATAAAGTTGGAAGTTTTAGCTGTATTTCTAGTCTTTATCTTTTTTCCTTCTGGTTTTGATTTAACATTCTGTATCAAGTGATTTGAGACTTTGGGCTTTGCTGTCGTGGTATTATTATAATCGAACTATCGGACCGTTTAAAATGCTAAGCAGTTTTTTATATTATTGATAGGAATCCGTCGAGTGATTAATAATATATAATAATATTATTCTCTTATTAAGGCTTGTTTCGCATTACGGACTATTAATTATGAAACTAAGGCTTCTTTTGGATATGAGAGAAAATAGAAGAAGAGGAAGGTCTTGTTTGATTGCAGTTTTTAAAAATAGTTTTTTATTTTTAAAAACAAAAAATGAAAAAACTTATTTGATGGTACTGTTTTGGATTAAATGTTCTGAAAACTGAAAACAGAAAAGTGTTTTAGAAAATAAAAATCTGAAAGTACTTGTGAGCTGTTTTGTGTATTTTTTGTTCTCTAAAATGGTAAAACACGGAAAACACTTTTCATTAATGGCATATTTGTGATTTTGAACAAAGTATGTAAGAACCCTTGGACTGCATGTTATCATTGTTCCCAACCCAAGCACAGGCAAAGCAGTCGGCCGTTTTCTCTCAAACTCTGCCATTTTCTGTTCCGCGGGCGGCCATTCTCCTTTGTTTCTCAGTTCGCTCCTTGTCCACAACCCAAGTAGACCCAAAGCACTCAACCATCTTCTCTCGAGCTCCATCATTTTTCTTCCGCCTGGCTGCTATTCTCTGTCATTTCTTTGTTCACTGTGGACTGCAAGCTGCCGTCAACAAATCGCAAGCTGCCATCTTTCTCATCAGTAGGCTCCTCTTCTTTCCCTCTATTTTGCTATTATTTTCTTAGCTCCGATCCTCCTTTCTTCACATCTTATGCTTTGATTAAGTTGCAAGTCCTTAGCCCTTTTTCTAAGCTTCAAATCTAGCTCCGGTCCCCCTTTTGGATTCAAGTTTCAGCTGTGATTTGTAGGTAACTGTCATGCCTTCAAAAGCCTCTTTCTTCTTAGCCGCAATTTGGTTCAGCACTAAGTTTTTTTCATGTTTTTTCTCAGCTCCAAGTTCAACTTCGGCCCCTCTCCCAGCTCCAAGTTTCAGCCTCAATCTGTAAGTGAATGCGTTGCTTTAAATTTTTATGTATATCTCTTTCATGCTCTTAATTTCTATCATTTTATATAAGTAATTAGAGACCTCAAAAGCTTCTTAGGTTGTTCTTGTTTGTTTCGTTTGACTTCCACTCCATAAGATCTAAATCTGATGTGTTTAGGATCAGTGGTAAGAATGAGTTTCAAATCGTTATCACTTAATATTGATCTTAGTTGTCTGTGGGATAATCCTCTTGCTCTATTCTGAAGATTGGAGAATTATTTAAGTTGCTTGTTACCTTAGGAATTTATCTTGTAGTTAATCTTTGTTTGTAGAGTATTATAATTAAGAGAAGGTACTTAGGGCTAGGCTGTATTTATGTTCAACCCCTAAGTTCTGCAAATTAGAAATGAGTGTTTTTTCAAAATTATTACGAGTGAATAGAATGATTTAATCCTAGGTGAGGATTTGAGCATTCCAGATATGTTTGTGTGTATGTAATGCTAATAGCCATTTTCCTTTTACTGTAATATATGTACGAATATAGAAAGCTTAATAATTAAGGTCTTTAAAGAACAGATTTCAGATTAACTGTTATGCTTAGAAGTGCTTCATTTAGGCAGTCTTTGCTCTTTGGAGGTTTGGATTATACTTGGCTGATTACTTATAATCGATGGAAATTTGGTTGTGCTCTTGGTAATCTTTCTGGAAGTACTACATTATTTTTGGCTAGGGTGATTGTTTAGATGGTATGGTTATGGTAGTGACAATGACAGTGTAGTGCATTGCTTTGAATTTGGTTTATCATTTTGCCCCAGTGATGTCTTGGAGAAAGCATTGAGGAAGTATTTATCCTCATAGCATTGCTATATTCATTTTTAATATTTGTCATTGGGTGATGCTTCGGTGTAACTGTCTTGGTAGCTAAGACTACTATAATGTATATGAACTTAATAAAAGTTGCTCATTTAAGCTGATTTTTATAATGCATCAATCTATTTTAAAGAATCTAGCATTCTTGAAAAAGCTTAACCTTGCTGATGCTCAGGTTGCTCATTATTGGTGTTGAGCATTCTTGTCATTCCTGTCATTTTTTCATCATCAGGTCTGGTACTGCATCTGTTTAATAAAATTTCACATGAATGGCAACTACTGGGTCAATAGAAGTTTATGGTTTCATTGTGTCTTTAAATGATTGAATCTTGTATATTATAGATGGCAACTAGTGGGTCAATAGAAGTTTCAGAAAATGCAATTTGGCCAAAGCATGTACTTAAATACTTCATAGACATTATGATTGAAGAAGTGAACAAAGGAAATTACAACAATGGTATGTTTTCACGGAAAGTTTGAAAAGATATATTGGGAAAGTTGAATGCTATGAGTGGACGCCATTTTCATGAGAAACAAGTCAAGCAAAAGTATAATAGGTTGCGAGCAAAGCATAGAGATTTTTCTTTGTTGCTACAACACACTGGATTTAGCTGGAGTCCTGAAACCAACACAGTGATTGCTGATGAGAGATGTTGGAGAGATTATATTTTGGTATGTAACCGTTTGAAATTTCTTCCTATATTGTATATATATATTAGCTAGATTATTAGGCACATCCTGAAGCTGCTCAATTCAAGAAGCAGGGATTGGAACATTATCAATTGTTAGACGTAATATTTAATAAAAACACTGCTACTGGTGTACTTCATCATTCATCTACTCAAGATCCACCAAAATCTTTAGATGAGATTCAACTTCAAGATGAATATCTAAATGGTGGAGTTCATGTAGACCTAGAAAATGATGATGATATTGATGAAGATATCACTCATGGTGTGACACGTACTGGAAAGCGCATTGTTCAACAACTTGATCGAAAAAAAAAAGAGTGTAGATCTGATCAATTGAGTGAAGCACTTCAACCAATGGTTAAGGCATCCAATGCAAAGGCAGAAGCTCACCTAGCTAAAGTTGAAATGTTCAGGGCAAAGAGTACAGAAGCTAGTAGTGTGGGACCCACGTCATCTGATTATTCTATTGCTAAATGTGTTGCTATTCTTAGTGAGTTTTAAGATATCCCTGACGTGGTTTATGTGAAGGCAATGGATAAATTTATTGATCCTGCTTGGAGGGAAATATTTATGGCAGTGCCTTCACAGAGGAAGAAGGCATGGTTGAATACTTTGATTTGATCTATGTCTGTAGGTGTTATGTTTTGTGTTTATGTCTATTTGTCTTGTGTTTGGTGATTATGAATGTTATTAATAGTTATGCATTTGATATTTCCTCCGAACTATGAATGCTATGACTAATTATGCTTTTGATATTTTTTCCAAACTCTGAATGCTAGGACTTATAATGTATTTGATATTATTTCCAAACTATGAATGATATGATTAATTATGTATTTGATATTATTTCCCATGATTTACGTTCACTTACATTTGAACAGATTATCGTGCACAATGAATATTGAAAGTAGCTCTGAGGGATCTATAACTTCATCCAGTTCAAGTGAAGATGATTATGAGTTAGCAGAGTTAGCATTAATTAATATGATATGTGAGTATGAAAGCAAATTTCTTAACAAAGTTCTAGTTTGTAATTCTGCACTTACAGGTCGAGAATTTGTGAGTGAGCTCTTACAAGGATCAGGAATTAGTTGTTATGAATTGTTGAGAATGGAAAAGACATGTTTTGTCAATTTATATGATGAGTTAAAGAGTAAAGATTATTTAATGGATTCAAAAGAGTTGAGCTTGGAAGAAAAAGTTGCAATGTTCTTATACATTATAGGTCATAATCTTAGACAACGGGTAGTTGCAGATTGTTTCCAACATTCAACCCAAACTATTTCTTATTATTTTAAGCAAGTGTTGAAAGCAATGTGTCGATTGGGGAAAGAGCTCATCAAGCAGGAGACCTGGGAGTTGCCTGACAATGTTAAAAATAATACAAAGTACTATCCTTGGTTCAAAGTAAGTTTTAATATTTTATAGTTATTGCTTATTATTGATATTAACATAAATATTACCTATCATAATTATATATATATTTTTTCTAGAATTGTGTAGGTGCAATTGATGGAACACATGTTAGTGCTTGGGTGTCTGCTGGAAAGCAAATATCATGCAGAGGACGAAAAGCAGTCTTGACACAAAATGTTATATGCATATGTGATTTTAACATGATGTTTACCTATGTTTATTCAGGTTGGGAAGGTAGTGCTCATGATGCAAAGATTTTGTTAGATGCAATGACTAATTCTAATGCAAATTTTCCATGGCCTCCTGCAGGTATATATTTAAATAAAATGTTGTTTTACATACCATTGCTCTTTTTCCTTAGTTCATTTAGATGAATTTACTCATGTATACATTTAAATTAATATTTCATTATTGCTTTAGGATCATATTATCTTGTAGACTCCGGATATCCTTGTAATGGAGGTCTTCTTCCACCATATAGAGGAGAAAGATATCATGCACAAGAATATCGAGGAAGAGGGTGTCAAGCTAGGAGTCCCAAAGAACTTTTTAATTATAGGCATTCTTCTTTAAGAATGACGATTAAACGTTGTTTTGGAGTATTGAAGGCTCGATTTCCAATTTTAAAATTAATGTCATCATATAATCCTTTAAAACAACGTCTTATAATAATAGCATGTTGTACTATTCATAATTATATACGTAAGTGGAGTCGACGTGATAGGTTATTTAGAGAATGAGAGAACATGAATTCCGAAGAAGTAGAGGACTTGGCTAGCAACACAAGTGTAGAAAATACAGGTTATAATGTGGAAAACTTGTCAAGACTATCTGATGAAAGTGCAGCACAAATGGCAACACTTCGCAATCATCTTGCAACTTGGATGTGGTTAGAATATACCAATTCTTCTAATTAGCTAACTTTGTACTAATTATATAAATATTACTTTTGATTCTTCATTTAAAACTATGTCAATTTTATTGTTGCTTATGTGATTTATATTGCTAAAATAAAGGAGTTAATTATCATAGTTAAGGAATATGTATTGGGTATGCAAATGGAGTTGAATAGACAAGAAATAACGGATAATTCAACACGCCAGCAAGAACTTGCAGCATATTTTACCTACTGTAATTTTTAAACACCTCACTTAAGACTTGTCTAACAAAATTTTATTATTAAATTAATCTATTATACTATAAGAAATATATGATATTTATTATTTATTTTGGTAAAATTTTATTATTATATTGGTCTATTATATTATAGTGAATTAGTCTATTAAATCATTGTAAAAATAGAGCTAATTATTGTAAAACATGTTTTATAAAATAAGTGAATCAAACAAATTTTTAATTTTTTTGTTCTCAAAATAATTTTTTCAAACGATTTTTTCTATTTTTCTTTTTTTAAAAATAGTTTTCAAAATATTGAATCAAACAGGTTTTTAGTTCTTTTGTTTCTAGAACTTGTTTTAAAAAATAGTTTTATAAAACTATTTTTAAGAACAAAAAATAGAAAATACTAGCAAACAGGCCCAAAGTCTGGGGCTAAAACATGGATGAACCAAATTAAGGGGTTATTTAGGTTCACACGTATGTTTTCCCATTTCTCCTTTTTTTCCTTATTTTCTACACCTTTATATTTTTAACTATCCAAACGAAGGGTAAATTTATCCTCATGGTCTAATCAATCGACATTATTGGGAGGTGTGCTTTTTTAGTCGAGGAGATTGATACATCAGTTTTACACGTAGGGGTATTCCAGGGAATTATTGACTTAGCATCACATATCATTCATAAAGTATCTGGTCGAGTTCAGTGAAAGCTAATTATGGTGGGTAGATTTGTATGAGTATAGCTTTTGAGCTAATCTAAAGAAGCTTTATAATCATTGTTTGTTGTGCATACCGTTAATTGGTTTTGCCATTTACCAATAACTCTAATCTTTGCACAATTGTTCTAATAACACATTTGACTCAATTACAAAATAGATAAATAGGTTAATTTAATATAATGTAACAATGATTATATGAGTATTTGGTTTAATGTTAGAGACATGAATAAACATAAATTTATTTTTATATTAGAGACGTGGAAAATAAATTTATTTTTATATTTAATTAAATATAAATAATTAAAAAAATTTTAAAATTTCCCCAAAGTGGTGGCAGAGACATTGATGGTGGAAGTACTTGATAGTTGGCTAGCAACTAAAGTGTTGGTGGCTTGCAATGGCAATGGTGATTGATGGCATCGAAGACTTGTGGCGGTGATAGCATTTGGTGGCTAATAGCGGTGGTAGCATTTGGCGGTTGGTGGTGGCAATTAATGGTGATGATAGTGGCAATGGTAATGGCCGCTGATAACTTGTGGTGATAATAGTGACTAGTGATGAATACATATTTTTATTTTTATTAAGGGTAATTTGGTTTTTTTATGATCGATTATAGCAATGTAATTTATCACATAGATTTGAGATAATGATATAATTTTCATTATCTAAATTTTGTACAACCAAACACGCCAATTAATATAATATAATAATAATTACATCATGCATCTCCTCCCATAATTAAACCAAACGGGCCTCAACACCCATTTCTTAGGGAGTTTAGATTTGAATGAGATGACCACCAAATGCTCATCCTAACATTATGTTCTCTGGTTGAGTGTGCGATTATGGCTGCTCATTCCAAACTCCAAACCATAATAGCTTTTCAAAGTAGGGTTCTATGTTACCCCTAATTTCTTTGCAAAGCTCAAATTGAAATAAAGAAGACCTTTTTATACAAGGGCGAAACCAGGATTGAAAACCTAGTGGGGCCAATATTTTTTTCTTTATAGTTGATGTATATAATTTTATTTTTATTGTTAATATTTATTGTCAATATGTTTTTCAAAATTAATTTTATAATATACTAAAAGGATGAATCATGTCTAATAATATAAAAATCTAAAGAAAATTTAAAACTTACATAATAAGTAAACCTATGTAATTAAAAAAATTAGTGAAGGGTAAGTTTTGATTTGTTTAAATGGTACATGATCACTAAACAAAAAATTAAAAGTTTTTTGTGTGTTTGCAGAAATTTGGATATATATATATATATAAGTCTAATTACACAAAAAAAGATATATGGTTAGTATTATTCCTTTACAATATTTTTTACTAAAATTATGCTTTTATATTATTATTTAATAATGACTATCCTTTTATTAGTTTTCAGTCAATTTAAAAAATTCTAAAAAATACAAAGGAAGACAGAAAGAATAAAAAGAAGTAAAAAAACAGTAAAGAGAAAAAGTAAAACTAACTGAATGAGAGAAACTGGAAAAGAAAGAAAAATTAAAAGTAAAAGAGATAATAAATTTGTATTTAGTAAAATAAGTTAGAATATGTTGGCTTTTTAAATTTTTAATCTATTTTTAGAATAAAATATAAATTTGGGATGGTAAAAAAATACATAATCTCCATATAAATATAAAAATTTTATAAAAATATACCTATAATATAAGATAAAAATTAAAAACTTTTGGGAGTACCAGCGCCACTCTAGCCTACTAAGGGTACATTTGAGAGTTTAATATGATACGTAATAGAATGATCCTTAATGAAATGAAATGGAATGGAATGAAATAGAACGGAATGGAATAAAATAGAACATAATGCTCCATTATTTGAGAGTTTTAAGATGAAAATGAACGATTTCATTTAACAACTAGCATGTAACCCGTGTGATACACGGGATCGATAAGATTAACTATATTTTTTAAATATGATAAATGATAAAATTATACAAATACATGGAGAGTACAATAACATTGTAAATAATTTAATTTATAAATAATATTAAGTGACCATAAAGTATAGATTAATACAATATAATCAAGTGAGATTATTAAACACTTCCTTGTAAACAACATTTGTGGTTGTGTCACTTGGATTGTCATCTTGATCTAGAATTAATATCTTCAATCCACTTCTAGATCGTACACGTAATAAAGTAACATAAAGTTGTCCATGTGTGAATACTGGTCTTAGTAAGTACAAACCCACATTGCATAGACTTTACCCTTGACTTTTGTTAATTGTCATAGCAAAAGCTAACATTACAGGAAATTGACGTCGCTTCATAATAAATGGCAATCTTGAATCTGATGGAATCATAGATATTCTAGGTATACAAACTTTCATCTCTTCATTTGATCCAGTCATGACTTTAGCTTGAAGTACATGTTTGCCAGCTTTTGTAACAATGAGATAGATACCATTACATAGACCCAACGACTTGTCAATATTTCTCATTAGAATAATAGGTGCACCAACATTTAACTTAATTTCATAATTAGGAAGACCCGACATAGAAATTGAATTCAAAAATTCAGTGGAATGGAGATCATCAACATAATCCATATTACAATTTTCCTTAATTATGCTATCAGAACTATAGTACACCATCTCTTCCCCTGGTAATAAAGACAACATATATTCATTAACACGATCAATAACAGACAAAGTAAGGGCTAATATAGCTCTATCTCTGAAGTAAGATGACATGTTCAAATTCTCATAGAGATTCAGATAAGTGGCTTCTACTATTGATTTGATAGGATCGCCTGACACATACAATAACAAATTTTCAGGAATTTTGATATCAGTGTTCCCATCATTAGTATTAGTACTTGTTCCATCACCTATAGAAAGAATCCAATCAGAAAACTCTTGTATTTCTCTATTGGCATCAGATGAGTTTGTTACAAGGAGTCTCATATTTCTTGTCAGAGTAAGTAGTTTACAGTAATCCCAAATATAAGATGAATTAATAGTAGAAAACACTATATCCTCCCGAGTCCCTCTTGGTATCACAGGTAGAATTTGTCTAAAATCCCCACCAAATACAATTATCTTACCTCCAAAAGGAAGATTCACAGCTGATGGATTGGATAGTTTTAAGATATCCCTTAAGCTACGGTCAAGAGCCTCAAAGCAAAATTTATTAGCCATAGGTGCTTCATCCCATATAATTAAGGAAGTATGAACCAATAACTTAGCAAGATAACTACCCTATTTCATATTGCATATAATATCTTCATGAACATCAAGAGGTATACAAAATTGAGAATGAGCAGTTCTTCCACCAGGTAGTAATAAGGAAACAATACCACTTGATGTTACATTCAAAACAATTTTGCCCTGAGATCTTAAAGAGGTTGAAAGAGTATTCCATACATATGTTTTACCAGTTCCTCTATACCCATAAACAAAGAATACTACTCCTTTACCAAAGTCAACGGCTAAAACAATATCATCATAAATTCTCAATTGTTCAGGAGTTAAAGATTTAATCAATGCGGGCAATTGATTAATAAGAGTAGCTCTATCATAATTTAATTCACAAATTGGGCAATATAAACTTGATCCATCATGAAATACCTGCACTAAATACCGGTAGCATGTATTACAAAACAACTTACGATGGGCATCAATGACTTCAATGGTCGCAACTGTTGTATAAGTTCCCTATCAATATTAGAAATTAGGCTAATATATTTTAAAACAGCTAAAATCACATATGTTATACCTATAACTTACATACCTCTTCGCATTCTTTGAGATCATTTAAATTTCTTAGCAAATACTTGATAAATGCTGGATGAAAAGCACTGATAGCCCAATTTTTTGATACCAAGCGCTTCTCCTTTAAATCAGATCGAGGTAAGCAAGACAAGATTCTGATGACCAATTCTTGAGGTAATTCCGTACCATTCTCAAACAACTCCATCATACAAATATCTACTGTATTTTCAATTAGAGAAGAAAGTATATGATAAGAAAAACGTCGTTAAGATTAAAAATTGAAAACTTAGAAACGAAAACCAATAGAATAACAAAAGTTGAATGCCTAACAATTTTTCTTTTCAGACATATTTATGTATTTACAGGATTCATAAGAACTTATATAAACATACATGTATTTATGGAGGATGACTAATGTACGAGTAGCATAATCTATATCTTCAGATTATATATACCTACACAAATCATAACAATGTTTTTTTCATATCAAATTATACTCCCTTATTTTAAGATAACAACTAATATATAGATGATTTGCAAATCTTAGTATAACATTAACAACCTAATATATAATAAGTGTTAATATCAATTTTTATTTGTTGAAAAAATAAAAATTATAAAAATGGGCATAATATAAAACTTTTTATAATCCCTATAAAGATGGAGATAATAATTTCATTCATAATTAATCACCATAAGTAAAAAGAAAATAATTTTCTAGTTATAATAATTTAAATTACTGATTTTTTATAACAACAAAAAATACATTCATTCAAAAAAAATTATATTTCTTTATAATACAAACATAATTGCTAACGTTTTAAGCTTGTTTAATTATTATATTTTTCAAAAATATGATTTTCATATTATTTAAAAAAGTGATTAATTGTGTAGAGATTTTATAAAAGTATGTAACTATTTCATGTTTGCTTAAGAGAAAGAAAACATCAATCTTTACATTGTTGAGTAATTAAAGAGAAAAATATGGATTTATATTATAATATTTTTATTGTGCTACATGTTATTATTTTTATAATTTTTAAAATTATTTGTGTACATATTCGCCTCAATCAATTTTTTCCTCTCATCTACCATAACTATTTTTTTTTTTCAAAAAGTACTGTGAGTAACTTCTCAAAATAAGTATAAATCTATTTTTTTTTAGATTTTGATTATTTTTTAAATTTTAAACAACTATTACATCTATGTATACGAGTGTTTTTTCAACTAAAAAAATTAATGTTTCCATAAGAAAATTGAAACAAAAGGGCTCTAATATTTAAAAATCTGTATCATAATAAATAACATAGCATTTCAAAATTAAATTTATTATACTATTATTTGTCAAAAGATACACCTAATATGCTAGTGAAAAAACGTTAATGTGAAAATATCTAAAAGAAATTATGCAACAATCTGTAACAACCTATATAAAGATATACTTAATATTCAAAATTGAAAAGTATTACTTTAATAAAAAAAAATTCCAAAATACTAACTGTTTAGGAAATTAATAGATAATCATTCTATATTATGATTCCGCATATGTCGGATAAAACTTTTTGATAAAATTGTATATTTATTATTAAACAATTATATATTTATTTATTTATTCATAAATCTCCATATCTTAATTGTTATTAATGTATAATATATCATAATAACATATAATCTCACAAATTGATTTATAGATAAATATAAAATATTTATTTATGATAATATCTAAAAGTCTAAATCTCTCATATCTTAACTGCTATTAATATATAATAGTAAATAACTAACATATAATTTCATAAATTGATTTATGAATAAATATTATTATACTATTAAAAAATTCTAGTTCCTCATAGCTTACCTACTCTTAAGATGTGATAGTAAATAATTAATATATAATATCACAAATTGATTTATGAATAAATATCAACTATTAAGTTATAATAATATCTAAAAGTCTAAATCCTCATATATTAAATGCTTTTAAGATATAATAGTAAATAACTAATATTATAATCTCACAAATTAATTTATAGATAAATACCATCTACTGAATTATAATAATATCTAAAAGTTTAAATCATTATACCTTATTGCTCTTAACATGTGATAGATATATAGATTATCTTCGATATAGTAATGTGAAGTCTTTTTTTTCATATATTTTAATCCAGTTAGATATATTATTAAAAGCTAACCAATTACACATTTGCATAAACAAAAAATATATATATATATATTATATATCTTTATCTATATATTATAGTAAGATTCGCCAATTAGATGAGGATGAATAAATTACAATAAAATATGTACTCAATAATTAATATATTATCTAATGAATTTATACACAAAAATTATTACCATATATAATCTATAATAAAACAATAAATCCAAACGAATAGTAATAGAAAAGGGGGATAAATATTGAAATTCTCAAAATCCATACTTATTCAATATTAAGAAGGAAAAAAATACTCAATAACATCAACATGAATACGTGACTTAAAACCTGAACATAACAAAAATATAATAAATGTCAATCAATAATTCTAAATAACAATATAATGAAATTGAGGAAATAGCATAATTGAAGCATTAATATCATAATCAATCTTCAAGCTTGATGCGCTTGTTCATCTTATTGGCTGACAGGTCACAGCGAACATCTTCAATCACATCACCATCAATAACTTTCTTCTTAATATTCCCAGAATCCTCAGGCGTAATAGAATCAGACGTTCGAACTTCAGACTGAACACCAGAGGTATCATATTCCTGAATTAATATAGAATAGATTATGCATATATATATATATATATAATCCATGGATCATGAGGATACTGGAACTACAAATAAATAAACAATTACACTTACAGATGCAGTAGTGTTCTCAGTGTCTGGTGTCCTTGGTAAATTGTATACATTATCTTCATATGCCTTCAAAATATCATCATCATTAGACATTCGAAGGACAACAAAGTCAGAATGATAGGTCTTCCCATATGAGTTTGGTGTCTTAATCTTGAAAACAAATTTTTTTCCCAAGGAATTTGTCAAAGCATTCTGGTACATAGTCATCATCTTGGTTAATCTACAAAAAAATAAGAAAATTAGTATAATCATAACTATATGTAAAAAAGCGACAACTATTAAATAGAGTTATTAAAGCTTTGTTTAAAATATTGATAGAACCTCGGAGATATTTTCCCTCAATTGAAGAGCACTATACTGAATAAATTTGGAAAACTCCCGATCAAATACAATGAATTGAGCAGATCCAGTCTCACCAACTACAGTGAAACGAACCTTAAATCTGAAGTAAATCCCAACAAAAGTAAATACCATTACAATTGACAAACAAAGAAATACAAACATATTTGACTTTGATTTATAATGAAAATAATAATTTAACTTTTGTTATATTTGGAGAACAAAAAATACCGTGGGACAACATCCTTCACAATACAATTACATTGCTCACAGAAGAAGTCATCCTCATCTGGGAGTGTACACTTCCAACATGTCTTACATGCATTATAATACCATCCTCGATCCAAATCAATGCGTAACACACCGGCCATCGTCAAACATATAGTATCCTAAGCAAAATAATAACACATCAAGTTGATGATTAATCAGCAATAAAAAAGTATATCATAAGGAAAAAAAGAGAAATACGTTGATTGAATAAAAAATTAAAACAATATTACAGCTTGGCATTGGCGCAAATCATGTACTTTTCTCCTCTCTAGCACGTTAAGAATATAATCACTCCCAGAAGATGGTGTCATTTGTGATAATGTTGTGACTTGTTGATCAAAACTAACACCAATAGCTCTCAAACTGCAAATTTCAAGGGCATTAAAATAATTTTAAATTAATTAATCTTATCAATTAATATAAAATAAGAGAGAAGATACCTTTCAATGAATGAAGAAACTTCAGGAATAGATGGATGAACAAACATCCGAGAACAATACAAAGAGTTTGATAATTTACGAACACCTGTAAAATAATACCATCATAAGTTCACTAATGTCAATAAAAAACATTAATTACTAATAAGCATAGTCTTATTGACACATACACATATATACAATTAAACTCTTTAATCTTAAACCACTGCAAGATAACCACAACAGGTGGGATATAAGCATCTGACATATACTTCACCACATCATCAGCAAATGAACCCCATAGAGTACAACTCAATTGATTACTCCTAAATATAAAGATTAATGAAAAATAAGTCAAGTTAGTTCACTTAATTAGCTTGGAAAACAAATGAATACATAAAAAGAAGATATATATAGGTAATATTATATATATATATATAATAAAAAGATACGTTTCAATACAATAACTTTAAACACACATACTCATTATTTTCAATCATTATATCCACCCTCTTTTGTTGCTTACCATCCTTCACCGGCTGTTCAATTGCTCCAATGCCACTTAACTTGCCAATGATATCTATAACAAATTGATTAGTGATAAATGAATTTATACATATTATAGAATAAAAAGTAAAATTGAATATAATTAAAATTATTCATACCAACTAAGAAACGATCATCTGAATTCCTTGATAAGATTTCATTAAAAGAAGTGAACAAAAAACCATATGGATGTATATCTCTATTATCAACTTGTAATTCCACATAGGTTGAATATTGGAAATGTAATTTGAATTCATGGTTAGTAGTGCGATATGAACCGGTATTATTTCTGACACCAAATGTCTTTATAATATACACTTTGCCCTCCTTCAATATATCCTTAAACTTGAAGAAGAACACTTTTTTTACCACTTCATGAATACGATCACCCTAATTTAACATAAAAAATAAAAAAGTTAGAGAATAACATAACCAAGGACAATATATACACTACATATTAAAAACTTACATCAGCATCTTGCAAAACCAACTCAATTGAGTTATAAACATTTGGTGAATGATGTGAAGGCATCTTCCACAAACGTATAACTCTAACGTTAATTTGTCAATCATGTTTTAGAAGATTGATAACTCTCACAGCATCATAAGACACCTCACGAACGTTCTTCGGCATGAAGAAACAATGAAAAAAATAAAAGAACAAATTATGGCAACAACTAATTGAGGAACAATGAAAAATGTGGTATGGATGCTAAATAGGAATGTTGATTTTATAGAAAAAAATAGCAAATTACAATAATAAAAAAAAAGAATCAATTTAGATTGCAATCATATCATAACAATATTTTCCAAATATCATAGATAAAACAAACAATAGGATAAAACATAAATAAAATAAATTATATGTTCAGAAATAAACGTATGTCAACTAAAAAAAAAAGATTTTCATAACAATTTCTAAATCCCCTATCTTAACTGCTCCGTATCTTAACTGCTTCTATGATATAATAGTAAATATAATATAAATCACATATCTTAACTACTCTTAAGATATAATAGTAAATAACTAATATAAAATCTCACAGATGACAATATTTTCCAAATATCATAGATAAAACAACAATAGGATAAAACATAAATAAAATAAATTATATGTTCAGAAATAAATGTATGTCAACCAAAAGAAAAAAAGATTTTCATAACAATTTCTAAATCTCCTATCTTAACTGCTCCGTATCTTAACTGCTCCTATGATATAATAGTAAATATAGTCTAAATCACATATCTTAATTGCTCTTAAGATATAATAGTAAATAACTAATACAAAATCTCACAGATAATATAATATTTTTTCTCATTTTTTCCAAAATGATGACGTGGAGGCCTGAGGTTCTAGCTTTTGGTTCTACTTTTATATATATAATAGATTGTTTAAGAGTTATTATAAAATTAATGAAACAGAATAGTTTATAACATTTTTTTCTATATTATTCTTATAATTTAATTTAGATAAAAAATATAGAATTACTTCAAATTAAAAAGTGCAAAATGTTTTTGAATAAATTTCAAATATTTTTTCTCAAGTAGCCTTTATACAATGAGATTTTTTCATTTGTTATTCTTTATAAATATATAATATTACAATTATAATTTGTTAGGAAAAAAATTATTCACTGTTCTTAAATTCAAAGTTTCCAACAAAAAAAATTAAAAATTTTCAGGCTATGAAGAGATTGAGAGGATAGCTTGATATAGTTGAGAGATCAGAAGATGACTCTACATAGTGAAAAGCATGAGAGTGATGAGGAAAATATTAATGATAAATATTATTAGATATATATATGTGTTTTGATAAGATTTGAAGTAATTTTGTAAATATAATATAAATCTCATACCATTTCATCTGTAACCTCTCAATTTGGAGGACAATAAAAATTGAATTTGGATGGCTAAGAAAAGCCCAAGAGGCCCTCCCTTATTATTCCATTCCCTTATAAAAAATGTATCTAAAGAATGGTCTACTCCTTTTAATCATTCTATTCAATTTCATTCCATAAAAAAAAAATTCCAATAATAGAGTAATTCCGCCTCATGACTTTTGAAGATGAGCATTATATGGATGAGCACAAAATCCAAATACGCATTCGCGGGCTCTGCATTCATAATTGGAGAGGTTAATTTATAGTAGAATTGACCTTAGAATAAAATTTCCCATTTCCGTATTTCGATTTCGCGGATCTTGAGTCCGAAAAAACCGGGGGCTAAGATTGGCACACTTTTTTATTAATTCGAAGATTAGCATGTTTGTGTTATTGACCTATTTGAAGGGACCACTAAACAGCGTCTCAAATTCTTCGAGATTTTTTGTGTTACTGTATTTATGTCAATAACTCAATATCCAATATTCTTTATTTAGTCAAGCCCGCCTGTGTAAATTAGAATAACAAATTTTGTTACAATATATATTATATTGGCTGTTTTGAAATATTTCCGGGTTCGTATTGCCCAAAAAAAATTTTCCGGGTAGTTACTCAAACATTGAGTGTTTTATTGAATAGATTGATTAATTGAAAATCTATTTCATGTATTTATAATTAACTTTTTTTGTGATAATATTTATAATTAACTTAATCTATTTCATTTTTCATAGGTGACTATAATTTTTCTTAGAAAAAAGCATTTAATTAACTTTCAGATATACTCTATATTGCCTTGAAACTAATTTGCATAGTTACATCAAATGAGTTTGTTTCAGGTGACATCCCTAGTATGTTAATTCAATGATGACAAAATTATGATAATCATTGATATCTTAATCTTAATCTTGCTGTGAACTCAATATGACGTTGTGCAAACTACCACTTACAAACTTGGCCTGAAAAGCAAAAACTACCACTTGAATAAAGACTTGCAAAAAAATTTAACCCGATGGTATTCACAGGATAAAATCATTGTCATAAAAAAGGGAAACTAATTTAATAAATCTTAATATGAAAAAAATAATGATGATTAGTCTATACCTTAATGCCAAAGTTTCAAAGAGGCTCTGAAACCAGGTATTGGTGCTAATAAAAAATGTTATGATCACTTAAGTATGATGTTTTAGGTTCGAAATCATATGAATGCAGAAAATATTTTTTGCAGAGTTTTTTTCTCAAATAAGACTTAATCGTAACTCAATTTGAATTATTTAGAGTTTAAAATAATGGCAAGTTATTACCAAGGAAAAAGTTCCAAAGGGTGCCCTATATCATGTTGCTTTTGATTAAGCTGATGAAGAAAAGGAGGAAGACCAGTATAGTATGTATGTATCTCTGTGTGTGTCTTGTGACTTGGTTCTATTATGCGTTTAAACTATTGGTGTGGTTAAAGCTTAGATTTAATTTTAAAATTGACTAAGGAAGTAATGAGATAAAGTTAACCATAAAGCCACGTGGAACAGAAAGACGGAATGGGGGGGTAAAAAGGAGCCATGTTATCAACTTCGATTACCAAAAATGTGGTGTGGGTGTGGGTTTAGAAAGGATGGAAGAGCTAATTTGGTCAATAAATATGATTAATTAAACCTTTAATTCAAAATTAGTGCTTTCTATTCATTAGTTGGATCTCAAATCCTCTCATGCTTTAAGCAAAAGCAATCGCTTTTGTTCCAACAGAAGTGTACCGCAAGGTATGAGTATGACAACAAGTTAGGCACATTTTCAAAAGAAGGAAATCACTTGCCACCCCTTGAAATCCACCTCCTTCATTCTTCTTCCATGCCCCACCATGATCACAACAAAACACCCTTTTTCTATCAATATATATATATATATATATGTTATATTTTCTTCCATTCACTTGGAGGGAAAAAAAAAATGCCACGTTTGTTAATTCAAAAAACATGCTTTATCCAAGATGGCTTTTCAAAGGGTATTTTATATATATTATTTACTTTGCTGATTGACGTTCAACGGAGGAAGCCGATAAAAGCAAGAGACAGCAAGAAAGACTCTGGGAATATTATATTACAGAGAGGCCATCTCACAAAAATACAGCGCATCTTATTATTTTAAGCTGAGCCTTAATATTATCTTCATCATATCATAATATTGTAATATTACTCCTTATGCTTTGTTAATTAGACTCATCTACTGATTACCTAAATATGATATGGGTCCATTGTCCATCAAACGATTGGTTAAGATGTCGTATTGAGCATTAGAGGCGACACCTACTTTTACCAAGTGTTCATAAATGCTTCTAAGTATGTGATGCGAAATCCTACTTTTGACATTTGGACTTTACAACCTTGACCTCTGTGTGGCATCCATTATTATAGTCAACACAAATATATGTGTATATTTATATATTGGACAGTGAAAGGGGCATGAAATTTATGAAGCATAAGTATAAACTAGTCATTTGGTACCCTCCCAATAGATTCTTGTTTCACTTATTTTTGGAAAAGGAAAATATCACCCTCCATTGGATTCATGGTTGCTGTGTTTGTGTTTTAACTTGTTTGATTAATACAGAGAGGATGGAATTAATAAAAGAAAGAACGAAAGAAAATGCATATGTGCAACTTGTGTTAGCGTTGAGGTGGTGTGTATGATTGTACAAGATTCTCGCCCAGACCCAAAAAAACAAAAACAATCAATGAGAGATTAAGGGCATGTTTAGCAATTAGTTTCAAAACAATTTTTTTTATTTTTTAAAATAGAAAAATAAATGGCCTGTTTGGTAACTGTTTTCATAACATTTTGTGAAAACAGTTATTTTATTTTCAAAAACAAAAAAATAAAAAAAATTTTTAGGTAAACCTGTTTTTTATAAAATATTCTAAAAAATAGAAAAATAAAAAAACAAGAAACTTAGAACATCTTTAAAGTGTTTTATAGTTTTTATTTTTGAAAATATAAGAAAAGATGAAAAATACTCATCTCATTAATGGTAAAATTATAAATTTTGAATAACTCATATAACATTTACTAGTTATGATTTTAAAAATAGATTTTTTTTATTTTCTTATTTCCAAAACTCGTTCTCGAAAATAGTTTTATAAAATTATTTTAAAAATAAATAAAATAGAAAATATTATCAAATAGACCAAAGTATTTAGTTAATAAGAGGGAGAAGAGGAGAGAAAAAGTGAGAGATTTTAGTTTTTTCTTATTTAGATTTATTAAAAGAGATGAGAGAAATTTATTCATTTTACTTCTTAATCCCCCCATTTTTAGAGGGGAGGGAGAGAAAATTTTCTTCCTATTATCGGTTTTTTCTCTTTCTTTTTCTATCTAAATCCTTCCAACCAAATAGAGATAAGTCACATGCTCATATTGACATATATGAGATGTCTGTCTGGTTGCCGTTTTACAATTTTACTAAAAAGAATATATTCCTTTTAAATCAAACCATACTTATTAATCTTTTTCTGAAAATTTTAACTTTCATCTCTTATTATTTTCCTCATACTGAGTCAGCGCTTATATTTACACCATAAAAAATGAAATTCATTTTTGTTATTTTTTAATTTTGTTTTCAAATGGAGGGTGCATTGAGATTGACAGTTATAGCCACGACGTTTCTTTCTCACTTGTCATGGCAAACCCACTTCGTTACCTGAATCCTCCTTGTCTGTATGGGTTAATTTCGGATTTCCCGTTTGTTTCTCTGAAATGGTTTTGCGGTGTGAAAAGAGCCAGTGATTGTCATTACTCCCCTTGTTTTAAATATGGATATATTTTTATTTGATTCTAAATATAAGTTTTCCTCTCAAGTATTTATTATATATTACTAAAAAATATTTTTATATATTATCAAAAAAATGTTTCTATTTTATTCATAAGAAAGAAAAGAAAAAAATTAATAAAAATAGTTTTAAAAAGATATGTGATTTTCAAAAAATTAAGCTAAATAACTATTATAACTCTCATTTTTAATTGTGTAATTTATTAAAAAAATCTTACATTATAAAAATAATAAATAATTTATTTTATCCCTGTTTTTATAATATAAAGATTAAACAAAAAATATAAATTACGGCAAAATCTAATTGATTCTTGAAAATTTATTTTACTATATTATTTGGATAACAAATTAAAAGGAAAAAGATATGCCAAAGAATCTATTAAATTAAATTAAATACTCTAAGTTTTTTTTTCCCCTTGCAACATGCTCTACTGCAGATATTATAAAAATCCATTTAAAAAATAACCTTCTCCTTGAAATATTAAACAAGTTGATTGTAAATTTACGGATAGAGGTGTCGTAAACTTTGGTGTTTGGATAAAGGAAGAGTAAAATATAATAACAAGAAAAGAAATCCACGCACGTAGGAATTCTTTTGCCAACCACGTAAGTAAGAATAGCTTCAACGGAAACGATGAATTGGGATATTTGTTTGTAAGATGTACTCAACAAAACTACAAAAGTGAGGGATAGACTAACAAGAACATGATATAATTATAATTAATAGATGATTAAATCTTTTAAATATATTATTTTAAATCTGATTTTGGTTTGTATGTATAAAAGAAAATTTATTAAAAAAATAAAATTTATTTTAGTAGTTTTTATATTTCAAAAAACTAGTTTTTGATTGTGGCCGGAAAATACTTTATTACTTAAAAAAAGGTGATGATTATAGCCTAAAATGCCGTACTAGAGTAGCCATGTCATGGTCCCAATGGACATCACTATTTCCTCCTTCAAGTTATTATTATTATTAATCAATTAAATTAAGTATATAATAAAAGGTCACATACTTGAATGACCTTGAGTAGCCGGCAAATTACATTAACTTGCCATTCACATGAAATTAAGCTTCTCTCCCAAAATTTATTCATGTAACTTCGGGGGAAGGGGGCAATTAGGTTGAATTAAGAGAGTTAATATTAGATAATAATAATAATAATTATTATTATTATTAAGGTTTAATTTCCATAACAATTAAAGTCATTCCATAACCGCAAATCGACTAGCAAAACATGGATGTATCCCTTTGATATGGTTCATTCGTTTTGGTCTTCTCAGACCTCTTTGAAAGGGATTATGGCCCTTTTTGTCTGGTGGTTTTGACCCTCATGGCTAATTTCATCTTCACATTGTTTCCTTATGCAGGTCGTTGGTACTAATTAATTTCCATTATATATTTATAATTAGTCAATTATTAAATGGTAAGATGATGTAGTTGATGATCATATTAAATAAATGATCAAAGGCTTGGTGACATTTTTCAGTTTGGTAGCCAAATGATTTCGCGTGAGCTGGTGGGGGCGGTTCAGGTGATCAAGTCCTCTCCGAAAAGGCGCAACTGAAAATTAGCGGCTATGGCGAGGGTATCCTGGTCTTTTGGAAAAGGCTCGAAGTTCGTCGTAGCCGTTTAATAATTTTGTTTTTGAAAATATTATCTATAGTAATTTTTCGATGACAGATACTCTCATTTTCTCAAAGTATATTATTGAAGGCATACACGAGTCCCGTGGAGTCTCTGCCATCGTTGCCAAACCCATTTCTTCTTCACTAGGATACACACAAAGCGAAATTCCGAGAGCGTTTGGCTATCTCAATTGATCTGGGGCTTCGCCTTTTCATCTACTTTCAGATCTGATCGCCATCCGTCCAACCTTGTCTAATCTCGAAGCGCAGATCCCGATCCCATTAATTTTGCGCCCTTCGTTTTAATCGTGTGCGTTATCTAATGTCCGCATAAATGCTTAATTTTGACATTTTTCCCTGTTCCTTTCTGGAGTTTTTGGTTAAATTCTGAAACTGATTCAGTTGAATCGCAGATTTGGTAGATTCTGTTTTGAGTTACCACTTTCATGTTCCTCTTTGAATTCGATTTTCCCCCTTACTTGTGAGTATTTCTAATTTCTTTGAGGTCGTATAATTTTCTTCGGACTTCGTTTGATGTATATTTTTCTTTTCCCCCTCTATGATTTATGTTGCCAATAGTTTTTTTTTTGTGAAGCTTGTGCATTGACAGATCTTGAAAATTGGCGCCCCAACGACGTTCCCAGCGCCACATGGGTGGCCAGATGCAGCAGAGCAATGCTGCGGCGACTGCTCTGTATGACCACGCCGGCAGTGGGCCGTTGCACAATGCAGGGCCTGCCAGTGATGCCGGTGATGCGGTCATGGCTCGGTGGTTGCAGTCCGCCGGCTTGCAGCATCTGGCCTCTCCATTGGCTTCTACTGGTATCGATCATCGCCTCCTCCCCAACCTTCTTATGCAGGTACTCTCATTTTGGTGAAAAAGAATTTATTTATGTTTTCACATCTTATATATATTTGTAAACTTTTAAATTGTTGTGTTTGCATTAGATTTTTTAAGATAATACTCATTTATTCCCTTCGCCTCTTGCAACTTTTTTAGCTGATGACATTTTTGCAGGGTTACGGGGCACAGTCAGCTGAAGAAAAGCAGAGGCTCTTTAAGTTGATGAGAAACCTCAATTTTAGTGGGGAATCTGGTTCAGACCCGTATACACCCTCTTCCCAAACCTTAGGTGGAGTAGCTGCATCAGATGGGTTTTATTCACCTGAGTTCAGGGGGGATTTTGGTGCTGGGCTCTTGGATCTTCATGCGATGGATGATACAGAGCTTTTGTCTGAGGTGTGATTCATATTTTGGTGCTGAGCTGTTTATCTCTGTGCTGAAATTGATCTAATTAAGATTGGGGTTATAAGGATCAATCTTCTAACCACTGATTTAAAGAGGCTTAGATACAAAATTAAGAACCACTTCATACAAAAAGTTAAGGCTTTCAGGAGACGGCCCAGGGATTTTTTTTTTTGGAGATTGAAAATGGTAGGAAGGAGAGACACCCGGTCCCACTGGGTAAGGCGCCACTGTGATGATAGGGATAATTTTAGAAGCCCAAGGGTGGTTTATTACGTCCTAAATTTCTAACAATTCTCATTGTGCCCATCCATTTCTGAATTTGTTATTCCTTCTTCTCACGCTAGTAGTACAAGCATCTGGGCTTGCATATTTTGTATTGGCTCTGATTTCTTCTCTTGTCAGCATGTTATTTCAGAACCTTTTGAACCATCACCCTTCATGCCTGGAGGTGCTAGAGTATTTGAAGACGGTCTCAATCCAATAAACAGCAAGAATGAAAGAGGAGAAGCAGATGTAGATGCCTCAGTTTCTTTACCAATGAATGAAAAAGACAATAATACAAGGGAAAATAATGTCGCAAAGATTAGAGTTGTGGTATGTTGTTTATATTGGATGGCACCACCCACATTTCTTGATTAGTAGGACAATTACTAACTAAAAGTCTCGCTTCAGTTAACTTCTATAAAAAGTTGCCTTGTTTTAGATATGATGCAGGGAGAGTTTTTTTTTTTCTTTTGGTAGTTTAATTTATTTATATTAAATATAATAGTTGATTTTGAAGCTCATTATGGTTGTTAGAGAACAATGAGAGTTCAGTTGATATATTAGTACGACAGTGACAAAAACAACTATTCTTGTTACTATTGATGCCATTATTTTCCCTGGATAGCAGTAGTTTGCTAAAATTTACAGCATTTTCTTAAGAAAGTGATGAACAAAATGAATTTTGATTAAAAATTTCATAATTGAATGAATATGACAGCTGACAATTGCGAACTTTGGTTCCAGTTTTAATTCAGGAGCATTTGAAATATTTATAATATAACGATAATTATTATTATTCTCTAATAACTTTTGAAATATATGTTTTTAATGCTTTAGGTCCGCAAAAGACCTTTAAACAAGAAGGAGCTTGCTAAGAAGGAGGATGATATTGTAACTGTATATGACAATGCATATTTGACTGTCCATGAACCCAAACTAAAGGTTTGATTTTGTACTTTTCTGAAGTAATCCATCAAAATTATGCAGTTAAAAATTTAAATATTTGCTGGTTCAATTCCAAATTCTCTTTAAGTGAATGATATTTGATTTCGTTTGCTGTTCAAAGATTTGATTGTTTGTTCTATTCTACAAGGTTGATTTGACAGCTTATGTAGAGAAGCATGAGTTTTGTTTTGATGCTGTTCTTGATGAACATGTTACGAATAATGAGGTAAGGCAGCTGCAATCAAATATTTAATTTTATTGTCACTATAATAATATGATTGATCGGGATATCCTGCATGTATACATGGTCGATCGCGGTAATAAAAATATCTCCAGAGTATTCTAGAGGTCGAACCCAAAGGAGATAGTAAATTTATAGTTCAAACTTTTAATCCCAAAAATTAATTGGTAATCAAATTGATAATTCAAATTAAAAAGATAATTCAATTCGCTCTCGCGCAACTAAATTTTCTAATTAAACCTTGAAAACTACAACATATATCACCATGAATTCCTAATTCTATCTCTAGATTAGTTATTTATGTTTATCTTTCTAAATCTAGGTTCACTTTTCACCTCTCAGTCCATCAAGTTTACCCATTAATTAAATTCTATGATAATCAGGCATAAAATCCACATGAACGAACAAAAGAGATAAATATAATAAAAAGATTAATTAAATATAATTTGAAGAACAAATCAAAGAGTTTTAACCAGAGAAACAAATCCAATTAATCCCAATCAGGCTACATCCCTACCTCTGACTGGGAAATTTAGCTACTCATAAAAATAAAAGTCAAATCAAAACTAAAATCTCAAATCATGAGCAGAATAATAAAAAGGAAGAGTTTATAAAGAAAAATATAATCTTGCTTCAATACTCTCCAAATCTCCTTGCTTTCTCTCTATAAGATGCTTCTAGTTGTTCCCAGATGTGTTTAGAACCATGTTCTCTGGCTTCTGGGTGTGTTTCTCCATCCCCCGTTGTGTTTTTATCGTATCTCCTTGTATAGAAAAATTTTAGAAGTCCATAAAAGCCCAAAATATCATGAAAAACATGTTTCTACGGACCCCTATTGCATGACCCGGCACCGGGTAACCATAGAATCAATTAATATGGCGTCGGGTGCTTCCAAAATGTAGAAAAACATCAAAATTCGCGTTGACCCGACGCCGTATGGGTTTGACTGGCGCCAGGTGGGTTCTGTTGTACGGAACGTGCACCTCTCAGCTTCATAACGTCATTAGCTCGTGTTGATATTTTGAGTTCGATTTTCATCATGATAATGTTGGAATTTGGGGAAACTCAAAACATGAAAGTTGTAGCTCTATGTCTTAGCTTTCCAACGTATCTTAAATCACCTCAATCGGAGTTCATATGTGAGAGTTATAATCAAAATACCGAAGGATGTAGAAATTTTTCAGCATGAACGATTTGTAACGTTTTTGTTTTGAATGCTTCCAAATGAGCCTATAACGTCATGAAATACAAAAATATGTCAAATCATGCTAAAATATATCAATTTAAACATATTTAGATACAACTTACAGCTTAAATGTGGGTATTTTATATGTATAAAATGGACACATTAATGATCATATTTTCTTTGTAATCATCATTTGTCTCTGTATATTGTTGCTTGCATTTGGTGTTTGTGCAATCCGGTGGTTGTTCTTGTCTCCTTGGCTTTGGTTAGTAAAAAGGCACAATTAATTTACTCGTTTTGCATCATAACAGGTATATCGAGAAACAGTGGAGCCAATTATTCCTACAATTTTTCAGCGTACCAAAGCTACATGTTTTGCTTACGGTCAGACAGGTGAAGAGTCTCTTGTTTCCTGTTCACATGCTAAATGTACTTCATTATAATCGCCATTTGTTCCTAATCTCGTGTTGAAATTGTTGTAACTTTCCAGTATTCCCTATACATGCATGGCTTTTTATTCTATTCTTGTTATGTCCTGGTGGCATGTTATATATCTAAGCAGTTATTGCTGGTTCTAGATATGGTCAGCAACTGAGCATTTGCATAGAGCCTCCTTGGAAACAGAAAACAATGAGGCCCAGTTCTTTATTTTTTTTCCTCGTTCACTGTTGTTCCTGGCAGGCATGTTTATGTGGTCCAATTTATTTAACATTTTAAAGTTTATGTATATGACATAACCTGTTGCGAGTATGGAAGGCTATAAATGGCATTTATCGTGACTGAGAAGGTAATTGTATTTGATGGAAAATGCAATTACATACGTTATGGAAGGTGTGAATTGTCAATCTGCTTTTCAAACAAATGATGCCTTTTCTCTTCAAGGAAGACTCTGTAATGGTTGGAACTATATAACTAGTTCATTCATTTTCCATAGTTGTTCTTCATTCCTATCTCCTCATAGTTTCATTTATATCTGTAATGCTCACATGTTTTACTTTCAGGAAGTGGTAAAACCTACACAATGCAACCTTTACCTCTCAGAGCTGCAGAAGACCTTGTTAGACTGTTGCATCAACCTGTTTACCAAAATCAGAGATTTAAATTGTGGCTTAGCTACTTTGAGATATATGGTGGAAAACTCTTTGATCTTCTTAGTGACCGAAAGTGAGTACTCCCTTCGGTCCTTTTTATTAGTCAAGTTCTAGAAGCTTTTTATGGTCCTAAATGTAAGTTACCTTCTATGACTTTTTGGAGTGTTAATTACTTTGTTTCCAAAATGTCCCTATTTAATCATGAGAGAGGATGTGGATTGTTTGAATTTGTAATATTTTAAGACAATTTTAATGATATAACAAGCTTTTCTTGGTATTGATGAGTTAGTTAGAAGTGACTTACATTAAGGATCGAAGGCAGTATTTCTCATGGTGTGTTATTTTGAATATTTTATTATGATTTAATTATTTGTGTCAGCACACTTGGTGTATTTGGTTAAATGCATAGATAATTTTAATGAAGAAGATATGTAGTACAGTTTGTATTTAAGCATATATCAGGCTGCCTTTAATATCTCATATGTATATGGCTGCTTCATTTTTGTTATCAGGGACTTAATTAGAATATGTGGTCTTTAATGCTTGAATTAAGGCGTCAAATTATATCCAGAAGCCACTTTAATGTCCAGAATATCATTCTGCATCAAGCTAGTATTTTTCTGTTTCTTTGTTGGTGTAAATGCATGTTCACACCCGTTTTTATCAACCAATATACATTTGCATTTGTCTTCTTTCGTTCACAATGTATTGACCTGCAAGCTGTGTTCACTTTTGGCCGCAAACTGTTAATGAATTGTTGCATGATTGTTTGTTATTACTCTTTGAATAGAAAACTTTGCATGAGGGAAGATGGACGGCAACAAGTTTGCATTGTAGGGCTGCAAGAATTTGAAGTTTCTGATGTACAAATTGTCAAAGAATTTATTGAGAAAGGCAATGCTGCTAGAAGTACAGGAACCACTGGTGCTAATGAGGAGTCCTCCAGGTCACACGCTATCTTACAATTGGCTGTGAAGAAGCACAGTGTGGTGAAAGAGAGTAAACGAAACAATGATGGACATGAGGCAAAAATTGGGAAGGTTGTGGGGAAAATTTCTTTTATTGATCTTGCTGGAAGTGAAAGAGGTGCTGACACCACTGACAATGACCGTCAGACACGGTACTTTTTCTGCTTTAAATAAATTTATCCATTTAATGTTTCCCTATTGTCAAAAATCAACTTCTAGTAGCATGTTGCCATCTGGAATGATTTGTGTATGTAAAAATAAAAAATTATACTGTTTTTAAAATGTTTAATTAAGAAACGTTAAAATTAAAATTGATGTTGTAAAATGATTTGCGTATTTAATTGTGTATCCTTTTAATGCTTCTAAGGGATATTTAAGGAATTTATAAAACAGATCTTATATATCTGAAGAGTTGGTCTTTGATAGGGTACAATGGTATTGTATAATCCATGTAGTCGACTTCACTTAGTGGAATAAAACTTCTTGTTGTTGTAAATGTTTAATTAGAGGGTTGTTATATTAAGCTCCATAGTCCCAAACTTATATATAGTAACTTGTTATATGTATAGGTTTTCCAAAAAAAAAAAAATAGTAACAAATCACTTCATATCACAACACTATGCTTCACTTTCCAATGTGCACAAACTATGATAATTATGCTCTACTACTCTCTCTGGCAACAAAAAAAAAAAGCTTCATTACCCTCTGAATCAAGTCAAATGTATCAGTGCGTTAGCTGTTTGTTTTCTGTATTAGTAATTTAGTTTGTATTTTCTTGTAATTGCTGTAAACAAGGATGGCCATTGCGTCCAGGAAATTTCACTTGTTTTATTTAGTGACGAATCACTTCATGTCACAACATTAAGTATCATTTACTCTACAGGATTGAAGGGGCAGAAATAAACAAGAGCCTTTTGGCTCTGAAGGAGTGCATTCGAGCCCTAGATAATGACCAGATTCATATTCCATTTCGTGGAAGCAAACTTACAGAGGTGCTTCGTGACTCTTTTGTTGGCAATTCCAAGACTGTTATGATCTCTTGTATATCTCCGAATGCCGGGTCTTGTGAACACACACTTAATACCTTGAGATATGCAGATCGGTATGTGCTTCCCCACTATATGGACTGTAACAAGTTGCATAACAGGGCACCTCCCTACTTTGTTCTTGTCTGTACTTTTTAACTGATTGGTCATTATAATATGAGCAGGGTTAAAAGTCTATCAAAAAGTGGAAATCCTAGAAAGGACCAGGCCTCAAATCCTGTACCGCAAACTAATAAGGAGGTTTCATCCATATCATTTCCAGCAAGTGCTGGTACAGAGGATGTTAATGATCAGCGTCGGGAGGTAAAAATAATGGATATTGGTAGAAGATTGGTGGAAAAGGAAGTTTCTTCATACAGCTCTGCTGCTGAGGTTGACAAACAGCCTTCAAATCTTCCATCAAGTTATGTGTTCAATGGGCGAGAGGAAAAAGGCTTGGCTTCTGCCTCAATGGAGAGGGAAAGGTCTGAGGTGAAGAATTCTTGTAGTGATACTATCAGCAATCTGAAGATGAACTCTTATTCCCAAAACACAGTTGATACAGATGATAAAGTTAAAAAAGTATCTCCTCCTCGTAGGAAACCTTCTAAAGAGGAGAAGTCAGAAAGATCTACAAATTGGCTGAAAAGGGATGCTAATGGGTCTGATCACTCGACAGCAAGCTCCAAGCAGCAGAGCACAGGGACTTATAGCACTACTACAATTGGATCTAGGCAATCTGAAATGGAGTTCTCTCCTGATGGGAATATCAATGCAATACTTGAGGTTCAGCTAAGTTGAATTACTCTGTCTTTGCTAGTGTTCAGTTGAGTGTAAAACTTATTCATGCTTTATGTTAAAACTTCAATATACTTTTGCAGGAGGAAGAGGCATTGATTGCTGCTCATAGGAAAGAAATAGAGGACACAATGGAGATTGTTCGTGAAGTAAGTGATTCTTGTTTTTTCTTCTTCTTTTTATAACTAAAATTAGTTTATTTGTAATTGCTTGTCAAGTTACTTCTAGATTTTAGTATGGAACCAAGATTTAGATGAATTCAGGGTTTGTTGTGGGTCATCGTGGAAATAGAAAAGTTGAAGCCAAACACTTTCTCTGCTTTTAAGCCATTGCCAACAGTTTTTCAGAGGTTATGCATGCATATATGTCTATATATAGCATTAGACAGGCACATGAAGCCAGTGGAGAACCATTATTTAAATGAATGCTGCTTTGGGCTTTATCCCTTAAATTCTCATGCTAGAAATGTTTATCCTATTATTAGTACCACGTTTATATCCTCCTTGAAAATTTATTAGGATCGCTAGATTATTTTCAATTCAATATATTTCTTGGATACTTTGGCTTTTGTCAAATCAAATCAGAGCATGTGGGTTTTAAATTTAAAAATAAGTTAACAATATTCATAATAAAAGTTAGTTATAAAATAAATAGTACATGAAAATATACACTTAACCTGGTTTGGTTGGAATAAATTACCTAAAATATATAAGTTGGCACCGCCCATCTAATATTCCTTGTGGTTTCATAGGAAATGAAACTCTTGGCAGAAGTGGACCAGCCAGGGAGCCTTATTGACAACTACGTAACCCAATTGAGCTTTATGCTCTCCCGCAAAGCAGCTAGTCTGGTTAGTCTTCAAGCTCGCCTTACGAGATTCCAACACCGACTAAAAGAACAGGAGATACTAAGTAGAAAAAGAGTACCTCGCTGAGTGACTCAGTTTCTCTGATTCAGTGTCGATCTGTATGTTCTCAAATGTAATATTTCTCATGTTTGTTACAATTTTTGTTTATAATAAACGAATCATTTGTCGGATATTCAAATTAAATTTTGCTTACATGTAAATTTGTCATTTGTGATATGATGGTGGTCCTCATGCAGTTGCGAGTTTGAAGTAATGTATGTTGTTTAAGATATCCGCCCTCGTGTTGTTAGTTTGAGGGTGTCACTCTCTGGTGGGAAAAATCTCTTCATGATCAGCTAGGGGGCCGTGTTATTGAAGCAAAAGCTTAGTAGTGAATGTTTGACAATCTGTCTCCCGCGCCATTTTAATAATAATATCCAGCAAACCAAAGCTCTTTTTTATTTCCTTGAGTTGGGATCTATGTAGAAAATGTGTCTTAAATCAAGGAATGTATAATTTGTCAAGAATTTTGGAATGATTGTGTAATTTGAGCTAAGTTGGGTTGAACTGTAAGGGTAACAAGGTTAAATTCCAACTAATTAGAGCTAAGTTGGATAGAACTAGGGGTAAGTATGGGCTAGATCAGGCCTAGGTTTGGTTGAAATCATGGCCTAGAGCAGTCAATGATCGAGTCATGGTTGGGTAAGTTTGGGTTGCACCACCGGTCAACCTGGTTAAATCATTAATGGAAATAAAAAAATAGAGGAGGAAAAGATGTGAAGATCTAGAGCATAATTAGAAGATTTAGACAAAGTTTGAAGAGAAGATCTACAACTTCAACAAACACATCAACTAAAAATAATGACAATATAAACCAAAAATAACTACTATAACAAACAAGGATCTTCTATGCTCAGCACTTGTCGTTGACAAGTCAGCAAAGAGGAGGAAAGGAGGCCATGATAGCAACGATGATGGTTACAAGCAAGAACGTCTATCTAAGGTTTGGGTGCGTTGTGAAAATGACAAGATCTAAGCAATGAAAGGAGGTCAAGGAGAAGAAGAGGTGTGATCGGAGAGGAAATGATTGAGGATCTCAGTGACGACAAGATCTAAGGAAGGTAGTGATGGTGCCAACAACAATCACACGAAATTGGCCGCAACTATGAGAGCAAAGATGTGAAAGTGGGAGGAGAGAGCAAGATGTGTAGCGGTGTGAGATATGTGAGGGATTAAAAAGTGACAAAGATGGAAATAAAATAAAAGAGAGGAATATTCTAGAGAGGGGAGAGTAAGATTGGCAGCAACTATGAGAGCAAGATGTAAGAATAGGAAAAGAGAGCAAAATGCGTAGCGGTGTGAAATGTGTGAGGGATTAAAGAGCGACAAGGATAGAAATAAAATAAAGAGAGAAATATTCTAAAGAGGGGAGAGTAAAATGAGATTTTTAAGATAATATAAGTTTTTTTTTCTATTTATTTTATAAAATAGATCGGGTCGATTCAAGTTGGTTGAGATCGTTGGCTAATAGCTCAACCCATAACCCGGATTAGCCTAATTTTTTACATGTTGTGTTAGTTCAATCTGAGCCAATTCAGTCAAGTTGGGAGGGTTATGCACAGCCCTAGATAGAACTATAGGGGCAGCAAGGTTAAACTCTGACTAATATGAGCTAAACCTTCTTTTTGATAACTTTGACACATTTAAGATACTATAATTACTGATTTAATCTCCTGGTGTTCGCCAATATTTTGGTCAGGCTTCCAGTTTAGAAACAAATAATTGCAAGGAGTGCGGATCCGCTTAGCCTTTTAAAATATGTTGTGCTACGGTGTATAGTGTTATATCTTAGCTTCTCATAGCAATAAAAAAGGTTGACGATAGAATGAGAATACCAAAACATTCTGGGTGAAAATAACAGGGAACAAGACAGGAGAGAGGGAGCAATATATAACAAGTACACTACAGCCCTTTTCGTCACAGGTTGAAAATTGAAATGTAAGTGAGAGTCCTTGTAGATTGCACAAAATTTTGTCTTGCATTTCATCTTTTCGTGTTCTTCCAATCAATGAATTGCAAGAAATATCAACACTTTGGGCGAAAATTTTGGTCCCTGTCTACCATCATCATTTACAAATCTGCAGATTGATGATGTCTCTGAGGTTGACAGCTTATTGAAAAGACAGTACATTGATGTCGTGCGCTGACAGAGCCAAAGCCAGAATAAATCATGAAATGAACGATAAAAGAGGATTCATGATTAGGATGATCTGTTGGAGTACTCTTGGACCAAGGCACCAAAGAGTGAGGGCCTTTCCAGCAAACGGTCTGGTCTATCAAATTCCTTTGCCAATCCTGTCAAGATACAGAACCTAGCATTAATCTTATTTGTCTAGCAACAAAAAGATATGTATGATTAGCTGTAAAAGGCTAAATGCTTATACATGACTGAACAAAAAAGTTGCAGCATAGCTATATAGCATCTCATAAACAGGAGACATAAATGAGTACCTGCATCTATAACCAGAACCCGATCACAGTCCATGACAGTGGGTATTCTGTGAGCAATACTGAGAATAGTACAGCTTTTAAAGTCCTCCCGGATGATCTTCTGAATGACAGCATCAGTTTGGGAATCAACAGATGCTGTTGCCTCATCCATGAATAGTATTTGGGTGCGTTTCAGCATTACCCTTCCCAAACATAGTAGCTGCCGCTGCCCCACACTCCAATTGTCTCCGCCATCCACCACTGCAAGATTCATCCCCATATTATAATCCATCTCTCAACTAAATAATAATCACATTGAATTAAGTTCATTGCAATATATTTCAAGGAGATTAATTGCTGAGAGGATTGAGACCTGAAGCATCCAGTTTCTCAGGTTTTGCAGCCACCACGTCTTTCAGTTGGCACCGCTCGAGGCTCTGCAGGAATGAAACTAGTACATGTTATGCAGTGAAGAATGACATAGAAACGTACTGAACTATGTTATGTATGTGATAAATACCTTCCAAACTTCTTCATCGGAATACGATTGATTGGGGTCTATGTTGCTTCTTACAGTTCCTCCAAAGAGAACAGGCTCTTGCGGAATAATACCAAAGCGAGACCTGAGATCGTGAAGTCCCAGGGTGCAAATGTTGATGCCGTCAATGACTATTTTCCCAGATGAAGGTTCAACCAACCTAAATAACACCTGGATTAGCGTTGATTTCCCACTCCCAGTACGACCTACTATCCCAATCTTCTCTCCTCCTTGAATGCTTAGAGAGATTCCCTTCAGAATCAGTGGTGTATTTGCCCGGTACCGAACCTGCTCGCCATATTAACACATATATACAAGTTACTGAATGCATGTGAACAAGAGATTTCCATCTTCAGTAGAAATAACTAATTTTCCCCAACCGAAATACAAAAACAAGTATATTGATTCATATATTCTACAAAGACAAGCCTGTGATAAAGGTTGAAATTAGCTCTAAGTCCAAACTGATTTGAGTGGATTTTACCTGCAAATCGTGTAACTTGATATGACCATGAGTGGGCCAATTGTGAGGTGGAAGGCCATCAGGGATTCTCCATGGAGCTTCTGGCGGAATATTGGAGAACTGCTTTATTCTCTCGACTGAAACCATTCTATTCTCAACTTGGCAAGACATAGTTACGGAATATGCCATAACATAACTCAAGGACAGGCCATAGGATAGAGAAAGACCAACATATTCTGCAACACCAAACTGACATCACTTGATTTATTGCAACATAAAAATTGTTGTATCTTAATCATGATGAGGCCTGAGAGTGTACCTGGCTTAACGATACCACTTGGTAAGAAGATCATGAACATAATGGCAACGCAGAGGAAAACGACTCCAAGCAGGTCTATGCGGAAACCAAGCCATTCATTTGATCCATTGTTGTGGAATTCCATTCTCAAGTTTGCATTCACCCTATTTATATTTTCTTCCCAAAATGTTCTTTGTTTCCTGAAGCCACGGACTGTCATGACACCAGAAATGGTCTCTGAAAATTGATGAATCACAGGAGCTTTTGCAATAGAATCAAACCGAGTCAATTCCCGAGAAGATGTAAGGTAATAGTTCTGCAAAGTACAAAATCAAGTTCCTGAGTTGAATAAAATTAAAATTCAGCACAAATCATCATCAGGCTAGGGCATGTGTCCTACCCGGTACCAGTTATATAGCCAAATCAATGGAATCAAGAGGATGATCATCTCCCAAGCATTTTGGCATGTGACGAAGAAGACGCTGACCAATGAGAAATACGTCACCAACAGCAAGCCAACTAACAGTGGAATCATTATATCGAGAAAGAGTTGATCAGTAGACATCTACACAAGCACAAGACATAAGATAGAAAATGTTAGTTTATCTTGTTTTCAGAGAGATATCAGGAATTGTAGGAAGGTGTAAACTGTAAAGACTTACTCGATTGAGAATTCTGCCGGAAGGAGTGGTGTCAAAGAATGACATTGGTGCATGGAGAATACTTTCAAGCATTCCAGTGAAGAAGCTCTGAGCTGTCTTTAGACCCCAATGTGTTACTACATATGATCTGATCATTAGCATTATACACGAAATAACTCCTATGGCAGCGTACCCACCGATGAACACAAGGGGATTAAAGACACGATCTTCTGAAGTTTCAAATGCCAGCCAGTAGTCTCCAGCCATCATAGATGTAGTCCACAATAGAGTCATGAGCAGCATTACTGCTACTCCCCACCAACCAGATGCTTCAGTGAAATATTGTTTGTATACTTGCAAGTTGACTCCGCCTGTTTCTTTCTCCTCATCTTCTATGAGCTTTGATGTTCCCTTACCAGAATCAGACTTGGCTTCTTCTTGAGAGTTCATTTTTCCTCTGCTTTCCCCTTCTTTTGAAGGTTTTGTAGATGGGCCCGAATCATCACCAGATGCATCAGTCCTGTCTACAAGCTCCATAGAGGTTTCGTGAGCAGCTACCAGGGCTCCAAAATCCAAGCCAGATTCCAGAAGTTCTTTGTACTTTCCACGTTGCACGATCTTGCCATCCCGCATGACCTTGGTGTTGGTACCAACATTGGTTTAAGGTAACTTTAAACTTGAGGGTTCCTAGGTTACTGGATCAATTTTAATCTTACGAGATTGTGCTTAGTTCAAGAAAATTAAGGTTGTTATAATATTGAGGGATGATTTTGATCGATTGAGTACAACAAGTAGCACATCATTCTAAAATGCAACACCTAATTGATTATGAGTCTTCTTTTCTTGTTATCCGTAAGATGACTTACGCGGAAATAAACCATCATGAACAATTACAACAAAAATCATAAAAATTTAAGAGACTTATGAGAGTGTACGTACCACTATAAGGTTGACATTACGCAAGAAGTCAACTTGGTGGGTTACAAGTATAATGGTCTTGTCTTTGAGAGCTCCCATAACACATTCCTGATAAAAGGCGATGAAAATGTAGGAAGTTTATAATATCATTCAGGAAGGTGAAGTTAGAGCTTACCTTAAAGATAAAAGTTCCCGTTTGAGCATCAACGGCACTAAATACATCGTCAAGGAGATAGATGTCACAGTCCTGATACACAGCTCTAGCAAGCTGAATGCGTTGCTTCTGGCCACCACTGAGGTTTATGCCCCTTTCTCCTATCTCCGTCTGGTCTCCATATTCTAAAATCTCAAAATCCTTTTCCAGGCAACACACTCTCACAGCTTCCCTGTATTTCTCCCTGTTCATTGGTAATCCAAACAATATGTTCTCTTCAATCGTCGCATTCTGAATCCATGCTGTCTGTGCTACATAAGCTATTGTCCCACAAACTCTGACCTGCAACAATTTGATACAAGTACATAAAATTCCTCGGGGGACATTTGAAAACGGAAATGTGCCAATGAGGAGCCTCAACATCCAACTTCATTTAAAATAGAAATTTGCGGAGTAATTATAACATCAATATATCACTATAAAGTATCAAATATATATATTTTAGTTTTTATAAATGTAGCTCTTTCATGCTTTAGTTTTTAGATTTTTTTTTGCGTATATGCAGATTAATATATCAATAATATTTATAACTCCCTATGTATGTGAATTGAGTTAGTCAATCGAAGTAAAGAATGATATAATTCAGTTCAATTTCAGGTTTAAGGGAGCAACCAATAGACAAATAAATTCAAGCACTAAAGCAGAGTGCATATTTACTTAAGATTTGGATTATTATATTAACATGGACACTAATGATGTCAATTAATCTTCCATAAGTCAATCTAATATGGAAGAATTAGAGAGTAAAATTAAGGGAGAATGGTAAGCAAACAAACCTGTCCTGTGATCCTGTGCATTTCCCCTAACAAAGAAGCCAATAGTGAAGACTTGCCTGATCCAACAGTTCCAACAACTGCTGTAAGGTCCCCCTTTTTTATTTCCAGCTCCGAAACTTCCAGAGTTACCTTCTCTCCTTCGTCATCCCATGAGAAAGCCCCCTCTTTTATGTCCACAGCAATGTTACTCTCACTGTTTTCTACTCTCTCCACCGAACTTTCATCCAATTCCCTACTTTTAATGAAATCGTCCAACCTCCCAAGGGAGATGATTGCTTGTGAGATCGAAACAAGTGCCTGAGGGAATGTCCTGACTGGCTCTTGCAGTATTTTGATCACTGACATTACTGTAAACACAGTGCCAGCATCAAGAGGAAAGCGCAGAAGAATTGCTGCTCCAAAGGTAAGAACTGCTATCATTGTGGGAGAAGTCCAGAGAACCCCCATGTTCACAGCAAAAGCATACATGAACTTCCCAATCCAATTATACTCCAACTCACGAAAATTTCGTATCTTGCTACCAAAATGCTCCTCCCATGCTTGGAACTTAATGACACGCATATTACTAAGCATATCAGTCGTTGCCTTCATCCTCAAATCACGATTCGCCATTATACAGTACTGGAAAGCATTTTTCTTTTTTGAACCCAACAGTACGTACGCAAACATTGCAATAGTCCCCAGCATGGCTGCAAATGTAGATAAGCCAAGATAAAAGTAGATCAAAATCAAAGCAACTACAATTTGTAAAGGCATCAGCCAAATACAATGCAGCTGCAACATCATGTCAGCTAACTGCTGAACATCAACAGTCATGTAATTCACAATCTGTCCAGCCCCATGAGCCCGCCTCGAAGAGCTGGACAATCGCATTCCTTTTTTGTATAAAGAAGTGATAAGGCTGGAGCGAATTAGCATGCCTAGTTTCTGAGAGTGAAAATTGAATTGGTGGGCACAGAGGACTTCAACTGATTTTGCCAGAAGCAGGATAAACACCAAAGCAAGTCCTTGGGAGGCAGAGCTTTCTTTCATAGAGGTGTAATCGACAAATTTTTGAATAAGCACTGGCCCCACAAACGAAACTATAAGTCGGATGGCTGCCAGACTGCCAGTGAAAGCTACGTGTTTCCAGAAGCATCGGAGTAGTGTGATTGCAACTGGATGTTTGCAGTTTTCCTCTGGCTTTGGCCAATTCACCGCAAAGAGCTCTGACATTTTTTCAGCTCGAAATTCAAGAGGAAGGGATGGCACATCATCACCTTTAAGGGGCGACTTGTAGCCTTTTTGGAGCAGGGGGTTCATCCACAACCACATCACTTTGGAGAAAAATGAAGCATAAGCGTAAGGACTCAAATTCCCTTCCGTGAAAGGCGTGGTGGAGCTCGAATCAGAATCTGGTCTTTGGACTACATGAATCCCCGATGATCCTTTCACGGCTACTAGTAATAGAAAAACAGCCACGGGAAGATATACAATCGAGAATATATCATCGACTTGCAAATTAAACTCCAAGTTGGCTACACCAATGTTCACTAAACGGTAAATGGCCGAAGCAACAAATAAGCAAGCAATAACAAAATTTGCTGCCCAGTAGATTCTGAGTGACAAAGGATGTTTAGCATCTCCAACCTTCTTCTCATTCACCATCACAAGCACAACCACTACGTTGGTTAGTGCTTGAGACGCCCGAAACAGAGCTTCGATCAGTTTCCATGAAGTCAGGGAGGTGTGGGTGAAGGTTAAGGTGCTTAGAACCGCGTAAGCTATTGCCAACAGAAGGATTACAAGGAAAGGAATATGGAAAAAGAAGGTAACTTTGTTGTTTGAGTCCTTTTCTAACAAGAGGGGTTTAGTTATCGATGAGGTGGCGTTAGCATGAGCATTGAGTCGAGAACGGATTTTCAGAAGTGAAAAGAGTGAAAGAATCAGCAAGAAGATGAGGTCAATGGAGGAAAGCAAAACTCGCTGAGGACATGGAGAAAGGAAGATGAAGGAGGACCAATGAGCTAAAAGTTGTGAAGGAGAAGAGGACTCTGAGGAGGAAGGTGAACAAGTGAGGCTTGTGAGCAAGGAAGGGAAAGACATGGTGGATGGCGTGAAATTTCTGCCTTCCTTTCTATCTTCGATTCCAGTGGAATGGGTTCACAGTTGGATTTGAAGCAAAAGGGGATTTGAGTGCAGAAGAGGATACATTGAAAATAGGAAATACAGACATGCAGCGACGAAGGAATGAATTGGAGGATGTAGTTCTAGACCTCTTCGGGTGGGCAGCCAAATGAGTGGGTTTATTATCACGTCGGAAATTGGAGGATCTTGTAAAGCGAGGGGTATTGTGTTACATTTAAAAACTTAAAAAAAATTGCCATGCGAGCCACGCTTTTCTTGTCTCTCTCTTTTTTTTATTTTTTTTCCGTTTTTTTTTTTATGAGAATGAGAAGCCATGACTTGTTTTTAGGTTTTAACTTTGAACTATGGATCGGAGAAGCCATGCGAGCCACGAACTTCGATGGTTTTTTGAGCAATTATGCTATGAATAGAAACAATTTATCCAAAAATTATTACTAGAATCTTTCAAAAATTCTCTTCATTAAAGGCTTCAAAATTTTTCTCTTTTTCTACACATGCGAAGGAAAGTGAAAAATCCCACTTCCAATATACTCTGCTATGTGTCATGTTTCAAGACAACAGGAAATGTTTTATACATATTAAAAAAAATTATATTTTTAAATTTTTAAAAAAATTTAAATTTTTAATTTTATTCTTATTAATTTTACTCATTTTATTAAATATAACATAAATTATAATATTAATAATATAATAAATAAGAAACAAAAATGATAAATCTATGTTTTCTTATTTTGTGAGACAAAAAAAATCTCTATATTACTTTATAAGATAAGACAAATGTATTAAAAATCGGACCAACCACTGAGCCGGATGAGACAACAGTTCAAAGTTCAGTGGTTGGATCGGGGTCGGACCAGTTGTGAATAAATTAATATATTTTTAATAATATAGATAAAAAATATTTATCTATGATCATAAAATTAACATTTATTCTAGAATAAAAAGTAAATTTAATAATATATAAAAAATTAAAAATATTATTAATAAGTTTTACAACCTAATATTAAAATCTAAACAAGTTAATATTCATATATAATTATATTTTGAATTCAAAATAGTTAATTGATATTCTATTTTCATATTATTTACGAAGTAAATTTATCATTATTAATAATTATGTATTATAATAATACTTATAACATATTGTAATATAGAAAGAAAAAAATTTATACTTGATGTGTCCATTTTATACATATAAAATACCCACATTTAAGCTCTAAATTATATTTAAATATGTTTATATTGGTATATTTTAGCATGAATTTACATATTTTTGTGTTTCATGACTTTATAGGCTCATTTGGAAGCATTCGGAGTAAAAACGTTACAAATTGTTCATGCTGAAAAGTTATGATATCCTTCGGTATTTTGATCATAACGCTCACATATGAACTCCGATTGAGGTGATTTATAATGCGTTGGAAAGATAAGACACAGAGCTATAACTTTCATGTTTTGAGTTTTCCCAAATTCCAACGTTATCATGGAGAAAATCTAACTCAAAGTGTTAACACGAGCTGATAACATCATGACGCTTCTGTCCGTACAACAGTGACCACCCGACGCCGGGTCAAGTCCGTACGGCACCGGGTCAACTCGGATTTTCACGTTTTTCAGCATGTTAGAAGCACCCGGCGCCGTATCAATTAATTTTATAGTTACCCGGCGCCGGGTCATGCAATGGGGGGTCCGTGAAACGTGTTTTCATGATATTTTGGGCTTTTATGGGCTTCTAAAATTTTTCTATATAAAGATACACGATAGAAACACAACAGGACATTCAGAAACGCACTCAGAAGCCAGAGAACACCATTCTAAATGCATCTGGGAGCAACTAGGAGCATCATATAGAGAGAAAGCAAGGAGATTTGGGGAGTATATAAGCAAGATTATATTTTTCTTTATAAACTCTTCCTTTTTGTTATTCTTATTATGATTTGGGATTTTAGTTTTAGTTTTGATTTGACTTTTATTTATATGAGTAGCTAAATTTCCCAGTCAGGGGTAGGGATGTAGCCTGATTGGGATGGATTGTATTTGTTTCTCTAGTTAAGACTCTTTGATTTGTTCTTCAAGTTATATTTAATTTATCTTTTTATTATATTTATCTCTTTTATTCGTTCATGTGGATTTTATGCTTGATCACCATAGAATCTAATTAATGGGTAAACTTGATGGACTGAGAGGTGAAGAGTGAACCTAGATATAGAGAGATAAACATGAATAACTAATCTAGAGATAGAATTAGGAATTCATGGTGATATATGTTGTAGTTTTCAAGGTTTAATTAGAAAATTTAGTTGCACGAGAGCGAATTGAATCCTAATTAAATTAGGACTAATTGACCGAGAGGTAATTAGGACGCTTTAGAAACAACAGTCACTATAATTATATAGAGTCTAACTAAGAAATAAAATTTAGTTATCTCATAAGGTGAATCCTGATCCCTTGACGCTTCTAGATCTGAATCAAACTCAGACTTCATTTTGTTTTCTATTTCTTTTCTTTTTAATTTGAATTATCAATTTCATTATCAATTAATTTTTGGGATTAAAAGTTTGGACTATAAATTTACTACCTCCCTTGGGTTCGACCTCTGGAATACTCTGGAGACTTTTTATTACTGCGATCGACCCTGTATACTTGCAGGATCCCAACCAAGTTTTTGGCGCCGTTGCCGGGGAGGTTGACGGATTTATTAATTCATTATTTTTAGTCCTATAAATTTTTTTTTATTTTATTTTACTTGTCTCTAAATTTTTTTTCCATGCTGCATGCTGTTAAGATCTAAAAGTTTTAATAGTACTTCTGAATCGATTGCTATTAATCTTGAAATTGAACGTGCTTGCAGGAAAAACAGAGCTAGAAGGAGGCACGAGATGGCTAATAAAGTAGTGCCTGCTAGGACTCAAGCTAATCTACTTTGGAGAGATGCAGATAAGCCTACCATCTATGATAGCCCATCATGTATTCAGCTATCTGACAATGCCAAAGATTACGAGTTTAAGAACATACACTTAAACTCATTGCCACAATTTCATGGGCGAATAGGCGAAGACACATTGGGCTTTCTGAAGGATTTCTATGACCGGATTGATCAACTTCCTCCAAATGGTTTGACTCAGGAGGAGCTTAAGATGAGATGTTTCAATTTCTGCATGAAGGATAATGCTCGGCGGTGGATTTTAAATCTACCTAAAAACTCCTTGACATCATGGAGAGAGATATACGATGCGTTCATTGCCAAGTTTTACTCTCCTCAGAGGACTATAGACCTGAGGGATAAAATATATCTTTTTGCACAACTGGAGGGCGAGCCGTTCTATGAAGCTTGGGATCGATTCAAGGATTACTTATATGAGTGTCCACACCATGGATTTCAAGATATGATGCTTGCCAAACTGTTCTATAATGCTCTGAGCCCTACCTCCCAGTCTCTCATGGACATTGCTGCAAGGGATGGTAACTTGACTGCCGAAGAGATGATGAATATATATGATCAAGTGGCAACTCAGACCAGACAAAAGGGAATACGAAGCAGGAGAGTACCTGTCAATGAAGTTAACTCTCGCTCTGATGTGTCTGCACAGTTAGAAAAGTTAAATCAAAATATGGATCTTCTTTTTCAACAACAGAGAAATAATTCTAATCCTCCTAAAGAATTATGCTCTGCATGCGGTGGTTCGGGTCATACTGCAGACACATGTGTTCACATGATTGAAGGGAATGCAGAAGTTAATTATATGGGATCAAATACTGAACGTCCACAATTTCTACAAAGAAAGAATGATCCCTTCTCGAACACATATAATCTGGGGTGACGAAATCATCCGAATTTCTCTTGGAAAAATCCACCAGCACCACCAGGATATCAGCAACAGGTACCCCCTCAGCCACCAACACTATCTACAGGAAAGTCTCCTCAGATGGAGGAGATGCTTGCTCAAATCATGGCTAGTCAAGCATCTACCAACAAAAATTTGGAGCAATTTATGGTCGGTTAGGCAACCATAAATAAAAATTTTGATCAATTTATGGCTAGCCAGATCACTACAAATAATGCTACACAAGCGGCTATTCGAAACTTAGAGACACAAGTGGGTCGCTTAGCAAACATGGTGACTGAAAAGATACAAGGCCAATTCCCTAGCAACACTGAAGTTAATCCAAAAGAAGAAGTTATGGCAATCACTCTCAGAAGTGGCAAAGAATTGAAGGAAGAGATGAAGAAAAAAATTGAGGGTGGTAAGAAAGGTAAGGATGAGGAGAATAAGGAAATTCCAAAAGCTTATGGTAATACTGAAGGACAGTCACCTTCCACTGATGTGAAGCCATATGTACCCCCTATTCCTTTCCCTCAGAGACTACAAAAGAAAGGGCAAGAAGCTAATTTTCAAAGGTTCCTGGATATATTTAAGAAGCTCCGCATTAACATCACTTTTGCTGAGGCACTAGCGAACATGCCCTCATATGTTAAATGCCTCAAGCAGCTGCTGTCAAACAAGAAGAAGTTGGAAGAATGCACTCAGGTACCTTTGACTGAAGAGTGTAGCGCCATCCTGCAAAGAAAGTTGCCTCCAAAGTTAAAAGATCCGGGGAGTTTTTCTGTTCCTTGTGCTATTGATTCTCAACTGATTAATAATTGTTTATGTGATTTGGGGGCTGGTATTAATTTGATGCCTTACTCTTTGTGCAAGAAGCTTGAGGTCACAGATCTAACACCTACGAGTATGACTCTACTGCTAGCTGACAGGTCAGTAAGGTACCCAATTGGAATTATGGAAGATGTACTCGTCAAAGTGGGTAAGCTGATTATTCCTGCTGATTTTGTGGTGTTGGATACTAAGGATGAACTAGACGTTTCTCTAATCCTAGGAAGACCATTCTTGTCTACTGCGGGTGCCTTAATTGATGTGCCAAATGGGAAATTGACGTTTAGAGTCGGGAATGAAAAAGCTGAATTTAATCTTGCCAACTATAATAATCCCACTTTTAAGAAAACTTGTTGCAGCATAGCTATGGGGCAGAATTATCAAAGGCAAGAATTGACGTCTCCTCCCAGATCTTTAGATGTTGATAAAGGTTCAATTCAAACGATTGTCAAAGAGGACGCAAATGTTAGGCGAAAAGCGGCACCTCCTAATCCCCAAAAGAAAAAGAGCACTTGTGTAATCCGAACGGATTGGCTGGTACCTACCTTTATCATAAAGAGCCTCTCTAAGGGAAGGATGAAATTAAAGTGGAGGAAAAAGGTGATCCCTGAATCTGAAGGGCTTAGATCAAAGCCTTTGGAGGATGCCATCTCGTGATCTTCTAATTTGTCTGGCTATCGACGTTAAATTTAGCGCTTATTGGGAGGCAATCCAACATTATTTTTCTTCTTTTATTTTCTATTTTTATTTTCTTGTTTCCTTGCTCTTGTTACTCCAAACTCTCTCTCTCAAGACTTTTTGCAGGATTGAATTGATTATGGTAAAAACAAGTCTGGAACAAATACAAAGGACTCCAAAGAACATTTCAAGTATCAGCTATAAATCAGGGGAGTCTCAGTTCCTTTATCTTTTATTTTATTTCTGCAACATTGAGGACAATGTTGGATCTAAGTGTGGGGGGGAGTTTATTAGATGTTCTTAGTTAATCTGTCATAAGAATTGTGCTGATGTGCTGAAACTAGAAAATTTTTTATAAATTTATGTGCTTAATTGATTTTGTTTAGATCTATTTTGCTTATTGTTCTGAGCTAGTGGTTGTATTTGTCACCATAGGATACTCAATTATTGTTCTTAATGGAGTAAGATAGTTAATTTACAAGTCAGGAACATGAGTCTTGAGACTATGAAATTGAGCACTACAACTTAGCATGTGATAGGTTTGGAAAAGTGACTGAGTTTGTAGGAAGATGAATTATATATTTATTTTTAAACTTAGATATTTACAATGATTGTATATGAATTTATTATTTAGTTGGAGAGATGATTTGAGGTTTAAATGAAAAAAAAAAGTAATATATATAAATACACTCCACTAGTTCGACCTGTGCTGAGTAACCGGGGGTACGCATCACAAATGCGAGACCTTCGCGTCAAAAGGTGCAAAGTGAGCTATGAGTGTGCCAAAGGCATCTTGGTGCAGCGGGTTATGTAGCTTGAGTAACCAGGGGTACGCATCACAAATGCGAGATCTTCGCGTCAAAAGAGAGTATAATGGCCCAAGAAAAGCAAATAAATCCTCAGATAAAATTGAAGCACAAAGTGCGGGGAAATTAAATAAATCCTTGTTGATCTCCATTGCACATGAGTTGAGTTGAGGTTTATGCATAATTGATTGAAATATTTTAAGTTCTTAAATAAGTGTTGTAATTTTTCTTCTTCTTACTTAGTTGGCTGTCTACATTTGTCACATGCTAGGTATACACACACACACATACAAAAGTCTCATGGACTAATGGGAATGATAAGTGAGTTGCTATTGAACCTAATGTTTGATTTGTTGAGTACTCCTTTTATTTATATTGGTGAAGAACTATCACTAGTAAAGAGAAGTAAGTTTGATAAATCTAGAAATAACTTTATGAGTGCAGCACAATTTTAGTCTTGCTTGAGGACAAGCAAAGGTTCAAGTGTGGGGGGATTTGATGTGTCCATTTTATACATATAAAATACCCACATTTAAGCTCTAAATTATATTTAAATATGTTTATATTGGTATATTTTAGCATGAATTTACATATTTTTGTGTTTCATGACTTTATAGGCTCATTTGGAAGCATTCGGAGTAAAAACGTTACAAATTGTTCATGCTGAAAAGTTATGACATCCTTCAGTATTTTGATCATAACGCTCACATATGAACTCCGATTGAAGTGATTTATAATGAGTTGGAAAGCTAAGACACAGAGCTATAACTTTCATGTTTTGAGTTTTCCCAAATTCCAACGTTATCATGGAGAAAATCTAACTCAAAGTGTTAACACGAGCTGATAACATCATGACGCTTCTGTCCGTACAACAGTGACCACCCGACGCCGGGTCAAGTCCGTACGGCACCGGGTCAACTCGGATTTTCACGTTTTTCAGCATGTTAGAAGCACCCGGCGCCGTATCAATTAATTTTATAGTTACCCGGCGCCGGGTCATGCAATGGGGGGTCCGTGAAACGTGTTTTCATGATATTTTGGGCTTTTATGGGCTTCTAAAATTTTTCTATATAAAGATACACGATAGAAACACAACGGGACATTCAGAAACGCACACTCAGAAGCCAGAGAACACCATTCTAAATGCATCTGGGAGCAACTAGGAGCATCATATAGAGAGAAAGCAAGGAGATTTGGGGAGTATATAAGCAAGATTATATTTTTCTTTATAAACTCTTCCTTTTTGTTATTCTTATTATGATTTGGGATTTTAGTTTTAGTTTTGATTTGACTTTTATTTATATGAGTAGCTAAATTTCCTAGTCAGGGGTAGGGATGTAGCCTGATTGGGATGGATTGTATTTGTTTCTCTAGTTAAGACTCTTTGATTTGTTCTTCAAGTTATATTTAATTTATCTTTTTATTATATTTATCTCTTTTATTCGTTCATGTGGATTTTATGCTTGATCACCATAGAATCTAATTAATGGGTAAACTTGATGGACTGAGAGGTGAAGAGTGAACCTAGATATAGAGAGATAAACATGAATAACTAATCTAGAGATAGAATTAGGAATTCATGGTGATATATGTTGTAGTTTTCAAGGTTTAATTAGAAAATTTAGTTGCGCGAGAGCGAATTGAATCCTAATTAAATTAGGACTAATTGACCGAGAGGTAATTAGGACGCTTTAGAAACAACAGTCACTATAATTATATAGAGTCTAACTAAGAAATAAAATTTAGTTATCTCATAAGGTGAAACCTGATCCCTTGACGCTTCTAGATCTGAATCAAACTCAGACTTCATTTTGTTTTCTATTTCTTTTCTTTTTAATTTGAATTATCAATTTCATTATCAATTAATTTTTGGGATTAAAAGTTTGGACTATAAATTTACTACCTCCCTTGGGTTCGACCTCTGGAATACTCTGGAGACTTTTTATTACTGCGATCGACCCTGTATACTTCCAGGATCCCGACCAATACTATAAATAATACTACTTAGTATTAAAAATAATGTTATTTTATTTTTAAAAAATATTTAAAAAAATTAAATAAAAAAAAGTCTAGACCGGTTCAATCGCATTTTATACAGGTTTTTTACCAGTTTTTGACTGGTTCTGAAAACCCTCAATCTGTATCTATGCTCAGATTGGACCAGGAACCGGTTCCCGATAGGACCAGTCAAACCGGCCGATCCGGTCTTATTTTTTCTTCATGGGATGAGACAAAGGAAGTATAATATATGAAGACATAGTTAAAAAAATTAATAAATGCTTTACATATTTTATAAAAAAATCTTCTAAAATTTTTTTGGAAAATCTCATAATTAAGACTAAGGGTCCGTTTTTTTAAACTTATCAAAGAAGTGATTTTCAGATTATTTAAAAAAAAAGATTAATTATTTAAAGATTTTTGAAAAAGCAGAAATTATTTTGTGTTTGGTTAGAATAAAGAAAATCACTTTTTAAATTGTTTAATAAATAAAGAAAAAATATAGATTTATTTTATAATATTTCTATAGAGTCAAATATTGTTATTTTTGTAATTTTTAAAATTACTTTATTACACCCCGCCTTTTATACATTTTTCTTTCTCATCTACCATAACTGTTTTATTTCAAAAGCCACCTAGAATAGTTTTTTAAAATAAGCAAAAAATTACTTTTTTCAGCTTTTGATTATTTTTAAAAATTTGAACAAACACCCTAACAAATTTTAAAAGTACTTTTTTATATAAAAAATAATAATTTTCATATAAAATAAACTGAAACAAACGACCCTAAATGAAACATGAAGTATAAGTCGGTTTGATTTCCAATACTAGTATTTCCAATCTATCTTTTTTTCTTTTTTTCTGAGCAAAGGCAGTCTGCATCCCTCCCCAAAAATTGAGGGAGCAATGGGGAGCCTGCCCCGGCCCCTGTTATTACACAACCCATCCACCACCGTCAATCTTCCCCCTCCCCAGCACACAGCCTTTTTCCTTTCCCTTCCCCGTTAATTAATTAAATTAAATATTATATATATTAATATATAATATTGTGTATATATATATATATATATCAACTTAACGAATACAAAATCTACCAAGCTGATTTGAGATTTTTGATTGGTGAACAGTGAACTCGTGGCTTAACAAAATTATCTATGACCTACTTAAATCTTGTCATCTTTTATGTGCATGTGGTCTAAAAAATTGCCTCAGGTTCTGTGTTCAATTTCAAAATTAGTGCTTTAAGTGACTTTTGATTGCTTTTTTCTCATAAAGTTGATTTTTAAAAAAATAATAATAATAATTTCTCCAATCTGAAACACAAAATTTGTTAAAAGGTCACACTTTTCCATGCCTAATTTTCTATTTCCCATGCATATATTTGATCACAGCATTCAATTGCCAGTCCAAAATTTGTCCAATACGCATGTATGCACACACAAACACACACTCCATAAGTGATCTAAAACACCTGTTGCTTTACTCACTCTAATCCTTAATAATACCATTTTAATTAAATTACATAAATTTGAGTTAAAATTAATTAACTAGTTTGATTTTTTCAAAAATAAAGACATTTTTTTAAAATTATCCTTATTTAATCTATTTTTTTCTCATTGTGATGAATTAAATATAGGCATATTTTAAAAATATATATTAAATACTACTTTATATTCTAAAATAAGTCTTATATTTAAATTCAAAATAAAAAGTTATACTTCCTCTATTTAAGTCATATTTGCCTACCTCACACATAACTAAAAAATTAGTTGAAAGTCTTGATATTTTAAAAAATTATCTTAACTTTTCAAAATTACCTTCATTAAATTATAACTCATTTTAAATGTATCTCTTTTAATCTCTCTCCACTATAACTCTTTTGAGTTTTCCCAAGAAGGGTAAAAATGAAAAATAAATATTAAATGATGCATTGATTTCATAAAATGACTTATATTTTGAAAATTTAATTCTAAAAAAATATGTCTTATAATAGGGAATAAAGGGAATATATTTAGAATAAGAGAAAATATTATTTTTCCCCTTAAGATCCTCGTTGCTAGTTTCTTTGTTGGTCAATTTTTACAAATTACTACCTTTGTTTTTATTTATAGAGTATATTCTAAAAATATTTTAACTATTCAAAATATAAGTAATGATCCATATAAACTAATTAAAAATTTTGATTTGTGTAAAGTAAAGCATTTTGACTACGTGTATATAAAATTTGGTGTTTTTCCTTTTGCTGGGTTCAATTTAGTGTTATTAGTCCCTTTGCCTTTTAAGTAGGGGTGAGCATAACTCACCTAGACCGATCAGCCCAAACCAACCCGATGTAAAAAATACCATGCCGAATCGGGTTACGAGTTGCAGACCAGCCCGTCCTCTTGTTTTTTCTTTAAAAAAAGAGTCAATCAATTAATTTATTTTTCCCATAAACCTATTGCATTTACATCTCCCTCTCATTACTTTTGTTGTTCTTAAATTGCCTTTCACTTCTCTCTCTTTCCCTCTCTCATGGAACTCACTCTATCGGCAGTCTCTGGTCTCTCTTTCCCTCTCATAGATGCAAATCGCACGACGATTCTTCACCTCTCCCTACCTCTCTCACACATCGCTTGGTGCTTAAGTCTCTGGTCGTCGCTATCTCACGTCTCAGTTCTCAGATCTCATGTTGCTGCCTTCTCCTCTTCGTTGCCATCATTATATCTCACCATCCTCTCTCCCTAGATTGATCTGTCGTCTCAAATCGTTGTGTTTGTTTGTTTTTGACTTTTTTGGTTTTTGAACCTCTTTTCCCACATTCCTCATATCTTTTCTGTGTTGTTGTTATTCTTAGATTTGTTGCCTTACCCTTGTGGATTTGTAGATTGATTAGTCTTGTTGCCATGGCTTTTTCCTTTTCCAAATCTTCTTCCTTCTGCGTCTCCTCCTTCATTTTTTTTCATTTTTGCCATAAACCCTATAGACTCGATGACCCAACCCAACAAACCTGAACACACCCGATTTACTCCCGGGCCGATCCTTGGGCATGGGCAAAGTCGGACTCGGACCGGCCCATGTACACCCCTACTTTTAAGTGTTCAATTTAGTGTTATTAGTCCCTTTGCCTTTTAAGTAACTTCTTGAGCTTAATTTGAGGTAATCATGCTTTTTTAAAATTGATACTTCTTGTTACATTATAGAATATTATGTAATTATGTGTATAATATCTGTTGTATTTATTAGCCTTTATTTTATTTATTAGTCATTATTAGGAATATTCGCTATTTTGTGTATATATTGGTGTAAACCATTATACAATTTGCAAAACAGAAATTCTCCAATTACTTTGCTTGTTTGATGGTACTAAAGCCTTGGTTTTCTTCCAAAATTCCATTCCAAAATTTTTTTTCAGCGTTATTGTTCATAGTCCTTGGCATCACTATTCACGAGGTTCAGATCTACGCTTCTACCATGCTTTGTTGCTGACACATACCGTACCACTGTGCTTGCTTCCCTCCGTTCGGCCGGACCACCAAGTCTGGTAGCCTTTTGCTGCTGCTCGTGCGCCCATGCATCGTGCCGATTTTTTAGACCAGCCACCTTCTGACGGCGCTTGACAGCTCATGTGACCTTCATTCCAACCACCGTTTTGATTGCCATGCTCCTCTCTATGTGTACCTTCTATTCCTAAGATCTGTTGGTTGTTTCAGTGCTTTCTTGAATTTTCCAAATTTTACAAATTTGTTAGAATTTCCAAAATTCTTTATCTCTTATGGAGAACTTAGATGTTGTTCAACTTATCTCGGTTATTCTCAATGGTTCCAACCATCGTTTATGGTTAGAAAGTATGCGTGATTTTTTGAAGGGTCGAAAGCTTTGGTGATATATTACAAGTGATATTATTTTTCCTACTCGCGAAGCTACTGATCTGATTTGAAATATACTGAACGACTGGACGAGTGGGATAGTAAAAATAATCAGATTATTACATGGTTCCGAAATACTTCTACTCTCAATATCCATCAACAGTTTGGGGGTTTTGACACTGCCAAAGAGGTATGAGACATCTTGCTAGTCGTTACACTTCTTTTGACTTATCCAATTAGTTTCAATTGTACAAGAACCTTAGTGATCTTAAATAGAAAAAGGGTTAGCTTTTGTTTGAGTTTATTGCCAAGATTGAATCCATTTGGGATCAGTTGGCCTACTCTGAGCCCACATTCAAGTGTGAGGAAGATGCTCGAGCTTTCTTTAAGTACAGAGATCAACTTCATCTTATTCAATTCTTAATGGCTCTCACTGATGACTTTGAGCCTATTCATACTTCTTTACAGCATCAAAGCCCTCTGCCTGCTCTTGAGGATGCTCTTCCTCGTCTCCGATCTGAGGAAACCTATTTGGGTCTACTTCAGTGGACCCCTGAGATGGCCTTTGCTGCTTTTGGAAAAAGTTCTAAGGCTTGTCGTCATTATCCTCAGTTCACTCACACTTTCAATCAGTGCCCATTTATTGAGTGTTGAACCTGCCAGAAGAAGGGTTATATTGCTGCACACTATCCAACTTTGTTCTGCCGATATTGCAAAATGACCGGGCATCTTATTGATCAATGTCCTACTCGTCCTCCTAGATCTGAACACAAGAAATCAATTAGATCTGGCTCTTTCTTCTCTAAGCCTACTTTATCTGCCACCAATGAGACACCTACTACTGCATCTGATACTGCTACTATTCTAGGATCCTCTACTGTTAACATTGACGCCTTCCTTCGCAAACTTTTCTTCAGTACCACTAGCCCACCTACAGCTTTAGCTACTCCCTTAGGTACATCTTCTTGGTTATTTGATTCTACTTGTTGCAACCATATGACTAGTCAGAAAAATCATTTCTCTTCTCTATCATCAAATACCATTGCTCACTTTATATATACTACTGATAACTCTCAAATGTTAATTAGTCATGTTGGTACTATTTCTTTACCCTCTCTATCCCTTAATGACACTTATTTGTCCCTGCCATTAGCTTTAACCTTATTTCTGTTAGACAACTTGTTGATATGGGTTGGATTGTATCTCTTATCAAACTATTAAATAGCCCGCTTTATCATTTAATAAAAATGACTTTGTTGCAAGTTTGCCTTCTGATTTAATTCATTCTGATATTTGGGGCCTAGCACCTACTCTCTCTAAGAGAGAATCACAATATTTTATGATTTTTGTTAATAATTTCTCGCGCTTTACTTGCCTTTATATGATGAAAAATCAATCTGAGCTGCCTGCTATCTATATTAAATTTGCCACTATGATTCATACACAATTTTTAGAAGTTATCAAAGTTTTTCGTCATGATAATGCTTTGGAATATCGTGATTCTAAATTAATTAGTTTTCTTGATACTCAGGGCACTATTTCTCAGTACTCTTATCCCTATACCTCTCAGCAAAATGGTTGGGCTGAACAAAAAACACCGTCACATTTTAATACTGTCAGAGCCCTACTTATTTCATCTTCATGTCCTAAATGTTTCTGGGGAGAAGCAGCTTTGACTATTGTATATTGCATCAATAGAGTCCATACTCCTATTTTAGGTAACGTTTCTCTTTTTGAATGTCTTCATGGTATCCCTCCTGATTACAATCTTCTCAAAGTGTTTGCTTGTGTCTGTTTTGTTCTTCTTCCTTCTCATAAGACTTCTAAATTGCAAGCTCGTACTAGTGTCTGTTGTTTCCTTGGTTATGACTTTAAGCATAAGGGTTATCGTTGTTGGTACCATCTTTCTCATAGCATCTGTATTTCTCGTTATATTGTTTTTTGGGAATATAAGTTTTTATCTTTGACTGATCTTTTCTCTGTTTCTCTGATGTGCCTCTTTTACACCTATAAAATACCCATATTTAAGCTCTAAATTTCATCTAAATATGTTTACATTGATATATTTTAGTATGATTTGACATATTTTTATATTTTATGGTGTTATAGGCTCATTTGGAAGCATTTAAAGTAAAAACGTTACAAATTATTCATGCTAAAAAGTTTTGATATCTTTTAGTATTTTAACTATAACTCTCACATCTGAACTCCTATTGAGGTGATTTAAGATAATTTGAAAAGCTAAGACATAGAGCTACAACTTTTATGTTTGAGTTTTTTTTCAAATTCCAATGTTATCATAGTGAAAATAACGCTCAAAATGTTAACATGAGCTGATGACTTGTCTGAAGCTAAATAAAGTAGTTTTCTATGCTTGGCATCCACTCGACGCTGGGTCAAACTCAACCAGCGCCTGATCAACATGAATTTTACGTTTTTCTACCTTCTAGAACCACCTGGTGCCATATTGGATGATTTTATAGCCACCAGCGCTGGGTCAAACAACAGAAGCTCGTAAAAACATGTTTTTGATGCGTTTTTATGATATTTTGGGCTTTTATGGGCTTCTAGACTTTCTCTATATAAGAAGACACGGTAGAAACACAAAGGGAAGATTCAAAAACTCACTCAGAAACCAACGAAGACTATTCAAAACGAATCTGGAAGTAATTAGGAGTATCTTATAAAGAGAAAGCAAGGAGATCTATGGAGTATTAGAGATAGATTTATTCTCTTCTACTATAACTCTTTTTTCTTGTTATTTTCACTATGATTTAGGATTTTAGTTCTGATTTGATTTCTATTTCCATGTGTGGCTAAATTTCTCAGTCAAGGATAGGGATGTAGCCTAACTGGGATGGATTGTATTTATTTCTCTAGTTAAGACTCTGTTGATTTGTTCTTCAAGTTATAATTAATTTATCTTTTTATTATATTTATCTCTTTTGTTTATGTGGATTTTATGCTTGATTACCATAAAATCTAATTAATGGATAAACTTGATAGACTGAAAGGTGAAGAGTGAACCTAGATTTAGAGAGGTAAATATGAATAACTAATCTTGAGATAGAATTAGGAATTTATGGTGATATATGTTATGGTTTTCAAGGTCTAATTAGGAATTATAGTTCCGTGAGAATGAATTGAATTCTAATTAAATAAGAACTAATTGACCGAGAAGTAATTAGGACGCTTTAGAAATAATGGTCATTATAATTGCGTAGAGTCTAACTAAGGAATAGAATCTAATTATATTATAAGATGAATCATGATCCCTTGACGCTTCTAGAACTGAATCAAACTCAAACTTTATTTTGTTTTCTATTTCTTTCATTTTTAATTTGAATTCTCAATTTGATTTTCACTTTTGGGACTACAAGTTTGGATTGATAAATTTAATACCTTCCTTGGGTTCGGACTCCAGAATACTCCAGAAACTTTTTATTACTGTCATCGACCATGTATACTTGCAGGATCCCGATCATTCTCCTCCTTCACCTTCTATTTTTACAAATACTTCTATTGATCTTTTTCCCAGTGACTTAGGTACAGCTTCTACCACTGAGCTTGATTCCACATCTAGCTCTGTGCCCTCTTCAGATGATCATCTTGTCTCTGAACCAGCAGCATAAGTTACTGAGCCCAAATCATCCTACGATCCTAGACCCACCCGTGTAATTAGTCCTCCTCCTTACCTTAGTAATTGTCATTTTTTCCACCATTCTTCAGTTTCAGGAACCCTAATCCTCTAAAGGAGCCTCTCGTGATCCCCTTTGGTAGCAAACTATGAATGATTAATTGTAGATTTTGGAGAAAATACACACTTGGGATCTTGTTGATCTTTTTCCTTGAAAGACTTTGGTTGGATGCAAATGGATCTATAAGAACAAGACTAATTCTGATGGTTCTCTAAAACAAGCAAGGCCTGCTTGGTGACCCAAGGATTTACACATGAGTATGGTATTGATTATGAAGAGACATTTGATTCTGTTGCTCAAATTACCTCTGTCCGCAGCCTTCTTGCTATTGCTGCCATGAAGCATTAGTCTCTTCATCAGATGGATGTTAAAAATGCCTTTCTGAATGGCGATTTAGATGAAGAAGTTTATATGAAGCCTTCTCCTGGGTATCAGCATCCAAATGGCAAAGTTTACCATTTCCATCAAGCTTTGTATGGTCTTAAGCAAGCACTCTATGCCTGGTTTGCTAAGTTTAGCACAACTATGAGTCAATTGGGCTTTACTTGTAGCTCTCTTGATTCTGCTCTATTTGTTCAAAGTACAACTCAGGGTCTTATTCTACTCCTCTTGTATGTTAATGACATGATTATCATAGGTAGTGATGTTATGGGTGTTCAGGAAGGCAGTTTGAAATGAAGGATCTTGGCCGACTAAGCTACTTTCTTGGTCTTGAGGTACATCATGGATAGGATGGAATTTCTCTTTCTCAAGTTAAATACGCAACTGATTTGATATCATAGGCATATCTTTCTGATGAGGAGGTTGAAAATACACCTATTGAACCTAGTGTTCACTTTACCCCCACTGATGGCATCTTATTGGAGAATCCCACTCATTATCGTCAACTAGTTGGGGGACCATCTATCTTACTGTGACCCATCCAGACATTGTCTATGCAGTTCACATTGTCAACCAGTTTATTACCCAGGACTACCCATTATGCAGTTGTTCTTAGAATTATTCGATATGTCAAAGGTACCTTGTATCATGGCCTCCACTTCTCTACTAGTTCCTCTCTTGCTCTTCGGGCTTATTTTGATGTTGATTGGGTTAGTGACCATGCTAATCGACGATCTACCACTGGCTTCTATATTTTTCTTGGTACTTCTCTTGTTTCTTGGAGAAGTAAGAAGCAAACCTTAGCCTCTTGTTCTAGTGCTTAATCAGAATATCATGTACTAATTGACATGACCTCTGAGGTTCTCTGGCTTCGTTGGTTATTTTATGAGATGGAGGCATCACAGACATCCTTCACATATATCTATTGTGACAGTCAAACTGCAATTAAGATTGCTTACAACGACATATTCCATGAGCGACCCAAACATATTGAAATTGATTGTTATTTTACTCGGCAACATGTTATTCGAGGAACTATTCGTCTTGTTCCTATTAGAACCAGGCACCAGCCAGTTGACTTGTTTGCTAAATCTTTTAATCCAGGTTGCTTTCAGTTTCTAGTTAACAAACCCAAGCTGCTTCCTGTTAAGACATCTTGAGTTTGAGGGGGGATGTTACATTCTAGAATATTCTGTAATTAGGTGTATAATATATTTTGTACTTCCTCCGGTCCTATATATATGACCTTTTACCCTAATTCTAAATATAAGATCCTTTACAATATATAAGGTAGTATTTATTATACGTTTCCAAAAAAATACCCTTATTTAATGTATCCAAAGAGAAAGAGAGAGAGATTAAATATGGGTAATTTTGAAAAAATATTGAAATTTTCAGAGAAATTGAGATAGTTAATTAGTTTTAATTTCAATTCTTAATCCGTATGATTTGGTTAAAATGATCTTATATTAAGGACCAGAGGTAGTATTTATTAGCATTTATTGTATTTATTAGTCATTATTATGAAGATTCGTTATTTTGTGTATATATTGGTGTAAACCATTGTACAATTTGCAATATAGAAATTTTCCAATCACTCTGCTTGTTTCACTTCTATTTAATTAATTACAGTAAAATTATAGATTTTCTAATTTTAATAACTATGATTATTAATTATAATTATAAAAACCTGAAACCCAAACTTAACAACCTTTACTTAAAAAAATCATTTACTACTTTACACACCAAGAAGAAAAACTATGCGTTTTAATTTTCCAATTTCAATACGATTCAAAATTATTTCTACGCAATTGTAATTAAGTGATAAAACTTATGAGATTTTACCTCACCTACTCTCCTAAGTCAAAAACCATCTGTCACCGATATTAGCAAAGAATATTTGTACATTACATACCTCATTGAACGCCATCTTACTCACGGCTGTGGCTGCCACCACCATAAACCAATCCCACGACCACTATTGTAGATCTATTTCCCCCACCATTGCCTAGTGGGTCTGTGGAGGCGTGGGTTCTTTCTCACTGGCATAGGATCATCAAATTTAGATCATTCATGTACTTTTTCTCCAAACATAATCTCATATACTCATTTGATTTAAACGAAATGATGAAAAATTGCTAATTGTATTATTAAACCAAATATGTTATTTATTTAAACAATATCATAATAAGCAATGTCATATTGTTTTCAAAAGCATTTAACCCATAAGAATAAATAAAAGCATTAAATTAAATATATTATCCATTTATATATTATTTTATAAATAAGCTGAGGAGATTGTGTAGGATCATTATTCCCTAAAAGAGAATCCGACTTTGTTGAAACTTGAAATATTGCAAGCAATAAAAAGGAAAAGGGGTCCGTAAATTTGCAACCATCTATTTTTTTTCTTTACACATATCAAATAGAAGAAATTTCTAATGCATGAAAAATCAGATCGGATTAGCTAATTTAATTGGTTGAACTGGAAACTAGTGTCAAATTCATTCAGATAGAAACAAAAACTAGAGGGGTTCATAACTGGTGCAAGCTAGTAAAAAACTGGTCATGAATCGGTGCAAACCAGCAGAGAATATGTTAAATTGATTGGAATATTTTTTTTATTTTTTTTATTTTTAAGATAAAATAGCCTTATTTTTAGTATTAATTAGCATTATTTTTTGTATAAATTTTTTTCATACTATAATATTATATCAGCATCATTATAATACATAATTATTAATAATGATAAATTTATTTATATTTTAATAGTAGGTTTGAAACTTATTAAGGTGTTAAAAAAAGGGGACTGGACCGGTTGGTTTAACCAGGAACTAGTGCCAGATTAAGTCTAAACATACATAGCGACCGGCCATTCTCAGAATCGGTAAGAACCAGGGAAACTGGTTGAACCGATAATTTTTTTTAAAATGTTTAATTTTTTTTAGTTTTTAAGATAAAATAATATTATTTTTAGTACTAAGGAACATTATTTTTTTATATAATTTTTTTCTATATTATAATATTGTATAAACATTATTATGATATATAATTATTAATAATGATAAATCTACTTAACAAATAATATGAAAATAGAATATTAATTAACTATTTTAAATTTAAAATATAATTATAGATGGATATTAACTTGTTTAGATTTTAATATTAGGTTATGAAACTTATTAATAATATTTTTAATTTTTTACATAATATGTAAAATTTAAAAATTATTAAATTTATTATTACTGATTTAATTTTGATTGAATTAGGGTTGAATTATTGATCAATGAACCAGTATATTGACAATGCCTAATTTTTTAAACCTTTCTTATCAACAATATTTTGTAATAATATAAAACATATAAAATTAAAAAAATATTAATTTTATTATTATCATTTTAATTAAAATTCAACAACAATTGGATTGTTGAATTGTTGTAAGTACACTGAGCATTTCAATTAGCTTATTAATGCCATCTTTCTACAAGTGCAAACATAAGCATAATTTCAAAGATGACGGGGATGTTTTACACTGACAGCGACGTCTTTTGGATAATTTTACGTTTTCATGCAAGTTGTGAGGCATTGTTGTTGGACATAAAATACGGGCGGGCATTCAACACGTGGAATTGAATAATAAAGATTTACAAGAAAAAGACAACCCACGAGATGAGTGTAGTACCTGAATCCATTTTCACAATTATTGTGAGACTTTGGGTCACACTGCCCCAAAAAGAGATGCCAACAAAACAAGCTCCACTTTCACATGCATTACCCTTACCCTACTCCCACCCCACTCATTTCTCAATACTCAATTCCTGCCTTCCTTCCGTGACCCTCCTCCTTAAAAGAAGTTTGTAATGAACAAGCCCAAGCAAGCCACATTAATTCCAAGATTACCCACACAGCCACACTTCATACTGCCCTAACTTGATATAAGGTCCTACCCTCTACGCAAGTGGTAGGGCTTCCATTTCCATGTATGTTTATGAGTCCCCCAGTTTCTAGGTCATCGCAAATTTCCATTGTTCATATTACTTTCAAACCATTACGCAATCATGGGTTGGAGAGAAACTTCTTTTCGCCCCTCTTTCTGCCTAATCCGCAAATCACCTTTATTTCATTTTTACTTTTTGTCCTGGACATCCACCCAACACTTGCATCCTGGAAGCCTACTGATATATAATCACTAATCACCCTTGCTTCAAAACTTTATTAAAAAAAAAAACGTTTATTTTTCGTAACACACACGCACAACACACCACGTTATGCTGCACCTTTAGCAGTCTAAAAAAGGAGAATGCAAAATTTGCATGAACAATATTATTTTTCTTTTAATAAAAATAACCACGTGGGGTTGATCAATCATACAAAAGAGAGAGCTGGCCCCAAGCCAACAGTCTCCCGATATCCCTTTTCTTTCTTTTGCGTTGCTCAGAATATATTCAAAAATTATCTTCAAAATATTACATAGCGGGCTTCCTTCGTAAACTAGTCAGCTCATGCAAGCACGGCACATGAATAAGATATTTTTATCACAGGCACGCACACAAAAAAATCTTGCTCATACAAATCGTAGTACATGTTGACGGACAGTAAACAACTAAACAGCATAACATGATCACGCTCAATTTATAAAGTACAGACACAAACTCAATAATTTACACTCAATTTATAAAGTACGAACAAAATATAATTTTTTTCTACTAGAGTAAACATCAAATTAGTGTCAAGAAATTGGTCGCATCTATACAAATTATATCTCGCCACCGCAAGTGTTGTGTGGTGTCCATGCTTCTACGGGAGTATTCATAAGAATGCATGCGCTACTCGATGGTGGCTCATCTCCTCTCCTCCTGTATGATTTGACAGGGAAATGAATAATAATGTTCTAGAAAGGCAAGAGAATCTAGCTATTTGTCGTTCACAGAATCACAAAAAAGCAGAGAATCCAGCTACGTTAATTTTCAACAAGTTGCACTACAGCAATAATCCGTAGGGCCCCATTTTGGAGAAGATCCACAAGCTCGTCAAATAGCAGAGCAGTTCGCCAACCCCATCCTTTGGGAGCTTTAGGTAGGAGAGTGCCTGTCTGTTTAAAGCTTCCAAACACCATCACTTCCCTTTTCGAAGGGCAAATCAACTGAACAGCAACAAAGCCAAAACCCAGAATTATTAATCGCATCTAATATTTCTATTATCTTCATACACTCCAATGCCAGAAGCATGAACTTCACTACAAATATTACCTGATAGTGAGCAGTCACCTTTTCACGAGAATCCACGTACATGTGCACCTAAAAATCAATTTCAAAAAATAAACCATCAAACTAGGTTGAGTTCTTAATAAAAATAAAATCACTTCTTGAGTTCTTGGTCCCTCTTGATACCAAAAAAAAAAAAAAACAATCAGCCACTGTCCCTGAAGATCAATCAAGCTCATCTGATGGACCATAACACCAGTAGAGGCAAACAGCATCCTCCTTGAAATGATTTATGTGGCTGCTCCACGCATCCACTCATAAAATAAAGCATTTCATTTTGCAGATTAAAAGCTAAATATGATCCGGAAAATTCTTCAAAACCCAACTATTTAAATACAAAATGGTCTTGCTAACCTTTTTATGTAAATCTGCAATCTCTGCTTTCCGACGGTGGATAAACAGCCCTGTAATAACATTGATAATTAGTTCCCTGATAGACAGAAGAATTTCTCTATTTCCATACGAACATAAATTCGAATCCTAAAAACATTACCAAGAGTTCTCCGTCCCTGGGGATCTTCATCATTAAAAGCCTGTACACTGACCTGAAAATTCAAGCCAATAAATTTTACTTTACCAGGAAATTCAAACTTGGGCTTCCATGAATATAACGATTAATTGATGATTGATGACCCAGTACCTTCCATAAAGACCCAGCATAGAACACTTCTGGAGAATGCTTCACCTGACCATCACCAAGCCTGTGCACATCCTCAAATTGCACTCTGTAAAATCAGCAGGAAATTTACAGGACATTTGAGAAATTTATGCAACTTACACCCAAGAATTTAAAGAAGAAAAGAAGCAGACAAAACAAAAGCAGCTGAAACAAGAATAAATGAATTTATCATATAATGAAACAATTGCAACTGAAATACAAGAAAAAACAAAATAAAATAACAAATTGCAAAAAGCCCACAAAATCCCACTCGTAACAGAAAACTTTGAAAAATCAGATCCTACTTGAAAGAGACATCAGAGATCAGACTAAGAAGGTCAATGATGGCCGAGGAGACTCCATCAGCCCATGCAGCTACAGCAGAGGGCAGGAGACAAAACTCAAAAGGCATTGAAAGAGGGAATGGAAGAAGGAACTGAAGGTCCAACAAAAGACCCAAAAGTTTATACACTGAAGAACATTAAATTAGAGGAGCAAAAGAAGGGAGAAGAGGTCGAAGGTAACAGTTATGTAGTTGACGAGGATATAAAAGAAAAGCTGAGAAAACAGTGGCATACTGAGATTCTGGATCTGGTTTTGGAGAAGAGAGACAACCTCCCGAAAGTTGGTAAGTGTCTCTTTATCATTATGTCGATGGTGCTGTTCCTGCGTTGGTAACTTGTACTGGTTTGATCAGAGTTAACTTATGTGCTGCTGTGATATGTAGAGTGTGAGTTTGGAGTGTTGTAACTACTTTTGTCAAATGAAGTGTCTGTTATCCATTCTTTATACCAATAGCATTTGTGTTCTCTTAAAAATTGGCAGGTGGTTCTATCAGTCAAGAACACCAAACTAGAGAACATTTGCTTAGCTTCTCAACAGATGTTATAATGGAATATGCATGATACCAAAAACAAGTAAATCAGATAAGTCATACCCACTAAGAGGGGGAATGAGACAAAGATAAAAAGAAATGCAATTAAAGGGGAACAAGAGAGGGAGTTGAAGGAAAAAGGTCTATGTGCAATGCATATGCACAGTTTGATGAATCACACTACTAACGTCATCACCAGCTAGGTTCTGAGCATGACAAGGTCACGATAAAGACAACCTTGATGGAAAGGGAAAGAAAAAGTGAATATTATAGATACTAATATTGTAAAGCATGACCCAGGAAGAGAACTAGAACTAGAACTAGAACTAACTGTATCTAACATCCAGGAAAGTACTAGAACATCAAACCAACCCACAAGACAGATTTCAACACATAACTATTTTCTTTTACAGCTCAATAGTTGCAAAGAAGCTAACTCACCCAAAACGAAAAGGAGGAAAATGGCTTAAAGGCGTTTTCAAATCCAATGATATAGAAGAGCTGCTTGTATTCTCCCATTCTATTCCTATGGTATGTTCTGGTTCCTCTAACATTTGCATGGGAATGCCACCAGTACTTGGTCCTCCAGCAGTAATTCCAGAGCTTCTGCTTTGCAATCCAATCTCATATCCCCTTTGTGTTATCTCTCCATGTGCATTAGTTCCACTACTCCCTCCCTGGCTGAGCCCAACCAAAGCTGTCAACCCATCTCCAGACAGGTCTCCATTGTGATCACCTTGTGACTCCGAATCATCATTAGCTGCAGACTGTGGGTAGTTTCTGTTGCCAACACCAAATGGTACACGAGAAAAGACAAAACGTGTAGGAGGCGAAGCAGCTGTTGGCACAAATGTAGTTCCACAGCCAATACCTGCGAGTCCATCAATAGCACCTCTAACATGTACTCGCACAGGTCTAAAAATGCCACTTCCTTCACCTTGAGAAGACTCAGAAACATATATGTTTCCCACATTCCCAGAATTATTATTCGGGTTATGTTCATGCATGTAGTAACTAGGAGTAGTAACTCCCTGAGAAAATGCAAATGGCTGGCAAGTGCATGCCGCACTCACAAGGCAACAAATTTTGCATGTATCAGCAGCAATTTCTTGCACCCTCTGACTAAGAAGCATCTGTTTGAAAGGGCAAAAGGCGGAAAAAGTCAAAAGCATTTTCTAAAGCAACAATTTCTACATTCAAAATGGTAACTGGATGTAAGTTTTCTTTCTTTCTTTCCTTTTTGAATAACATCAAAAGCATTAATCAATATAGATTAAATGCACCATTGGTATGTCACACCCATCCTATCATCATCCACCACCCTGTAGTGCAGTGTTAAATTAATAATCAAATAGTTCTGTCAAACCTGCAGCCAAAGGCCATCATTTACAGCTTTGCAAGGGAAACCTAATTCTTCAAGTTGTTTTCTGACATTCAGAAGCGCCTCAAAAGACATATTGCAATATAAAAGAGAACCTCCTTCAAATGTATTTATGAATGATTCATGTTCATCCCCATGGACTCCATACTTTCCTTTGGAGTGAGCATTAAGTCGTCTTCCCCCAGCTACCCGGCCGCCCCATGGAAAAAGAGGCATGTTGTATCTTCCCCAATCACTGGATGTGAGGCCATTACAGGAAGAATTTGATGAAAAGCAATGCCTTGATTGATCCCTAAGTAACAAACCATCATTATCCAAATGGTAGCAAGACCCTTCCTCAGATGGCCCTTCAATAGCCACACCAGTTGCTCCAGCACTGAGAGGCATCTCAACATAAGAACATGATGTTCTGATCCCATCTGTTTCTGACAACAAATTACTGATTGTTGAAGGCCCTTCCATGTTGCAAGAATATCTAGGCTCCAAGTTTGATGAACCAGTAAAAGACATTGCTTGTACCAGTTGATTAGAAGCAGAACCCTCATTGTTGAAGTTTGCCACACTGTCCGCGAGCTCAACTTGCAGATTACGGTCAACAGTGTCCTTTACATCACTTTTAATATTAAAATGCCCTAGATCAGTTTCCAACCTATTATTTGTGCTGCTAACAGCTCCACTTTTTCCCTTAATATTATCAGAATCAGAATGAGTCTTAGTTGCAGACCCAGAACCAGAACTTCCTTGCTCGGGATGCTCAGCTTTCCAGTGAGCATTTTTTGCCAGGAATGTGTGCAATGCCAACTCAAACCTTTTTTGAAAACAAAACAAGTTTATGAAATTCACAAACTCAACCTAATAACCACAAAATCTAATTAGAGGCTCAGAAACTATTTACCGTTTCTCTTCACTGGGTATCCACAGTTCATTAGAGGTCAGCAATGCATGTAATGTTTGAGATGAAAGTTTCGGAAGCACCTGGAACAAGCATTAATATAAGCACCTGGATAGCCAGTATCATTAATTACTACCCACCCCCTCCCATTTTGTTTCTTTTAAAAAAGCAAATAAGTGAAAATGGTACTATTCAACAACAATATCCAAAGTTTAAAATTTAGACCAGTTGGAGGACATGAAAAAAAATCTAAAATATGTTCTATGAAGCAAATCATAAGAAAAATTAAATATTAAAAAAAATCTCAACCAATATTTAATGGACTACAAGGAAAGAATTATCAAGATTAATTAAAAGTCAACTTCATAGAAACCTCATGTTATTAATCAGCAACAGCAAACATAAGACATAGGCACTACTCCCTTCAAATGATGTTTAAGCTAAGTTAATCTTCATATCATACCCAAAACAACTACCCCAACACCAGGTGCAACTATGTGAATCTATCTTCTTCATTACCTCTTTCAACTCCATGCCACCACTTTGACAGAGGTAGCCCCAACAAGCATTTCTAACACGCTCCCCATGAATGCCATAGTCTTGGTTTTCTGCAAATACCTGGTTCACAATCATATACCACCAATTACTAACCAACAAACTTCTATAGCATAAATGCCTTTCACAAAGAGGTATACAAGCATCTTGAACCTGATAAGCCAAGAAATTTGAAGTCCACAGCTCAGATATAATGAAGTCTGTACATATTGCACATAAGTCCTGCATGGATAGATAGATATGTCAAAAGAAAACTTTGACAACTTTAAGATGGTAACTAAACACGAATGGATAGTAGAAAACATATAAATATAGAAGAGGTCTGACATGACTTAAAATATTTTAAAATTTGAAGGTAAACTATGCCTTTTAAGTCATTATGTAAACATGACACCTGGAGGTCAAGAAAAGAAGCAGCAGCAAGAACGCGAAATGCATTGCTATCACTAAGCTTAGGGTGGTGCCCATATAGATATGCCAAAGCCATTGTGATTGCCTCGTCATTAACATTCTTATCATCAACATGCAGGGTCACGATAGGAGCACTGGCTTCTTTCCAGGGCCCATGAAGCATATTCCTGATAATCACATTACACAATAACCACTGATGTTTTCAAACCAACAAAAAGGGAACTTTAGTTTAGTTACTATATTGTGTGTGAGTTCATCATTGGATACATTGTAAAGATGATGGAGCAAAGAGTTAGGGTATAGCAAGGTTTTCATATGCCAGAAGAGGAGTAGCATTCAAATTTTCTAATATCTATCTTAAAAATTTGTACAAAGTAAACATATGCAGAAGGTTACAAAAATTCACGCTTCATGGCAGCTAGTAGACCTTATTCTGCTGTTTAATACAAAGATAAACAAACACAAATGCAATAATACTCAATATTTAAAATGAACTCGGCAACTCCTTTCTTAAAATTTATTGGAGCCCTCCACATGCTCCTCTATAACACGAAAACTTCCTCAATTTAGATGATGTCTTTCAGTACTATTTCTAGATTCTATATCCGCCTTATCCTCTAAACTCTCCAAAAGTTTTGCCATTTTTCAATACTAACGATGAACGTATCAGCTCTATGGCCCATAATGCCATAACAGCTTACTCATCATTTTTCCCCGTCTTCCTAATTCTCTCATGTATCAATTTTTTAGCACAATTCTACATATCATTGTAACTATCACAGCGCTAATGCAGATAGAAGCAAAATAGTTACAGCACTAACGAATTCAGTAACAGCGAATATTAGCAAAAATAAACAAGTAAAGGAGTTGACTCAAAAAGTATGCAAAATAAAAACGAAAGTGTTTTTTTTTTTGGGGGGGGGGGGGTGTGGGCAATTTAATGAAGGGAATTGAGAAGAGGCCGTAATTGGGTATTGACATCATCGGTACCTGAAGTAGGAACTTCGAGAGAGGATAAGGCGATGGAGGTGATAAGTGGAACCCATTGCGTGTAGCACGATGTCGGAGAATGAGCCTGAATTGAAGCCTTCCATCTGGATATGGTCGCATAGCGAAGTGAGGTTGCAATCGAGAGCTCGCAGTTCGGAGCTGCTCCGATCGTTGTCGGAAAGCTGGGAGGAGGGAATCGTCATCTTCATTTGTTGTGCATAGGATTTAGGTTTATTAGGGTATTGAGGGTCCATGCACCTGAAATGAATCTCAGGAGGCAATTCCTGAACGAGAGTGGAGCTTTAGTGTTGGAGAATGCAGCAGATCAAAAGCATGACGATCAACATCGACGTTGATTCAAAGTAAGAAAACAAAGCACTCACACGTACATCTGCACCCTCTGCTTCTTCAGTTTGGTGTTTGTCTGAGAGTCACAACAAAAGCCAAAAGCCATCGAAATAAGAAACGGTGCGTTCAACCGTGATTAGTTGATCGTTGGAAGAAAAGCATATGCACAAAGAATGCACAATTTCTTTTTTGGAACTAAAAAGGGAAGGATATACAATTCGGGAAGCGTTAATAATTTTATTCTTGAAATGATTATATATTTTTTAATTAGATTATATATTTATTATTATATCTTTTAACTAAATAATCATTTGATAATAAAACATTATAATTAAATATAATCCTAGACATTTATGTATATGTTACACTCAAAACTAATTTTTCTATGCCACAATATTTTCTAATTTGAAACGTATCATCATACTGGTATATAAAAAAAATGTATCATCATATATTATATACAAGGAACATTTGGTCACTGTTTCAAATGTTCCATTGATTTACATCAAAAGCCAAAATTAGTCTTTCGCTGTGCGAGCACAAAAATTCTTAAAATAAAAAATCCCATGATTCAGAGAGCAAAAAAGCCCCATTGATTTAGAGAGCATTGAATACTATATTTTACTTTCTACTTTATTATATTTGTCCTTTTTGTACCATACAATTTTTTATCTTTTCCAAAATTTCTTTTTTTTTATTATTCTAAATGAATTTTTTTATTTCAACAATTTTTTTTATTTTATCAAGGAAGTCTACCTAATCAAGTTGGATTGCAAATTAAAATGTTCCTTGCATAATATTTTTGTTTTTCTAAAAACTTCTCTTATATAGTAAAAATCAATTATGAGATAAATTTACCCACATGTGGCGACGAGTGAAACTAGTCTAGTTTGAGCTTAAAATAAAAGGGAAAAATAAGCTTTTTGTCCCTAAAGTTTTAATCATTTTTGATATTAGTCTCTGGTATTTAATTTTTTTTAATAACATCCTTGAAGTTATGACCGTGTGATCCGTTAGTCCCTGAAGTTTTGAAAATTGGCATAAGGATGTACACGTGGCACTTACGGTGTTAACTTATGTGATGTGGTTAACAGAGAAACACATACATGGCTGATGATATGGATTCTCCCTTAAAAATATTCTTCCGCCTATATTAATGTTAAACATTCCCAAAACACAGCGTAGGGCAAAAGCGTTCATAAGTTCTTTGTTCCAGTTCGTTCATCTCTCATCGCCTCCCACTCTGTCATCACCTGCATCACGTTTCGATCTTAGCGCTTATGTGTAAGCGTCTTCTCCTCTTCCTCATCTCGTTCCGATCTCGGCGTCTGAGCTTCATCTTCTCTTGCTTAGGTGTGTCTGTGGCTTCTTCTTGTTCTGCGTCGAAATTTGCTGTTAACACTAGATGTTGAAATCTGCTTCTTTGGGTGGCCAAATTTCCTTAGAAATCTTCTATGGGTTCCTCTTCTTCTTCTTTGTGTGTGTTTTAACTAGCATTATTCATTCTGTCTTTTGTTGAATTTTATTTGGAAGTTGACCATTAGTCCATTATAAGGGATTTTGAAAAAAAGAAATCAACATTAAACATTGATCCTTGATATCATCTTGTTAAAATAATCATAGATGTGCTGAAAAAAGACTTTATTATAGAGAGGAATTATGAGCCTAATGAATTTTTTAACAATTCATTATGATCATGGCTTGAGTTTATTTTGGCTCTTTGCATGAATGAACTTCATCTAACAAATTGATTCAAACAGTTGCAATGAATGAAGAATAATTTTAAAAAAGAGAGGAGGGGGGAGGTTGAGCATGATGTCCATTAACTATCAACATGTGGTTTGTTCGGATTCTGATTGGGTTTTGGGCTTTGTTGATGTTAAAACTCTTAGTTTAGCAATATATTGCCCTATACCGTCAAACAAGAATAGCTATTGACATTTGAAAGTGAAGTACTAGATCCTTTTCTTCATACTAGGATGAGATGTATGATTTGCGGATTTACTCTATAAAAGAATTTCTCAATTTGAGTATCAATGTCTCTTTGACTTGACACACACGCACGCACATATCAGTATTGGAGTATAAATCTCTCAAACATGAATTTATTTTACAACTTTTCAATTTTCTATCTCAGTTTCAATCTCATTATGTAAATTTGACATAGAACAATGAAATAATGGCCAATTGAATCTATGAACTGTTGGAATGAATTTTGAAGTTTTTAGATATGAATGTGAAAAAATGTTTGCAAACAAATGGTTTTTTTTTTTGTAAAAGACAAGTGGATTTAGTTTGAATCTTGGTTTTTTAATGCTGAGAGCTGCCCATGATAAGGTTACATACTCTAAAACATAAGCTATCTTTCTTGTCTACTAATGAAGTTCTTTTCTTGTAATTTCTTGCATTGCAGTAAGAAAACCTTGATGCTGCTTCTGAAAGATATAGTGCATGCAGCACAGAACAACATAGATACAAAATTTGTGCTTTTGGAGAAAGGAAGGACAACATCAGATGGGTGAAATAAGACATGCTTGGCATTTGTAGCTGATGAGATTGCAACCATTCACTATCAGTTCCAAGAGAAGAATGCGATAGATTGATAGTGTGGAGACATGATTGAGTAGGTTAACTAATCTCATGTAGTGTCTATATTGTAAACGTGGCTATAGTCAACAAATTAAGAATGTAACTTTTATTCTTTTTTTTTAATTTTATGCAGAGCTATATATATAATGAAACTAAACATGTATAACTACTGTTTCTGAAATGGTGGAGTTTCTATGTTGGACCTAGAATGGTTTACATGCTCGATGGTAACATAGATATAAATATTTAAAGGATAAGGTTATCCCTTATATTGCACACATCATTCTTGAAAAAGATAAGTCCCATGTGAAAGACATTTTCAATTCGTTATCATCACAATGGCATTTTCAATCCACCAATTTTGAAAAGATTGGTCCTTGTACAAGAATTTCAATTTATAAGCTATCAATTATAATCACGATAGTATTTTCAATCCATTATCATCACAGTATTGATCCCCTGTACCAAACATTTTGGTCCAATAGCAAGTTCAATTTGCAATAAACAATAGCATTTTCAATTCCAAAATGAACAAGTACAACAAATATTGGTCCAATGCCATACTTAGTACAAGGCTTCATTCAGTATAATACATAATACTAAATTCAATATAGACAATAATACCATAGTAACATAAACGGTAAAGTACAATGGCTCATCATACAAGCATTCAAAACATTGTGCTTACACTAGAGTTACAACCAAAATTACATGGACATTCTTTCTCTCTCTCCCCCTCTCATATCCACACACACCAGCAACTCAAGTTGCAGCATGGACATTCTCTTCAAGTATCTTTGCTCAGTGTTGGTCTTCTTAGCATTGTGTTTCTTTAGCATGAACAATAAAAGGAAGCAAACATCAATAGTATCTCTAATATAAATCTACAAAGAAAATTGATAATTGCCATGTGAAATAAAAAACCTGTATCATTCAGTGAATAGCAAGCATACATAACCTCCAGAGGCTCTGTCTTAGTGGTGCCCCCTTTGTTGACAAATGGGCCACCACCAACAGAATGGCTACCAAGCCACTTCGATGGGGGACTCAATGGTGTAACAGAGTTTGATGCTAAACTTGATTGTGAGTGTTTTCAGTCTCTAGCCTTACTTCATCAATCTCCAATGAGATGCTAGCAGTGTCTGGTTCCGAGGGAAAGATAAGGGAGGGAGAGTTAAGAAAGACGATAGATGAGGGAGAGATCTAAGGGACGCTACGTTTTGGGAATGTTAAGGGGGCTATGATTTTTCCTTTTTAAACATTGATAAAGGTGGAAAAATATTTTTCACCGTCTTGTAAGGGAGAGTCCAGGTCATTGGTCACGTGTTTCTTTGTTATCCACATCAGCTAAGTTAATGACGTCAGTACCATATTTATGTTCTTCCACCAGCTTTTGATACCCTAGGGACTAACGAACCACACAGTCATAACTTTAGGGATCATATTAAAAAAAATTAACTTCAGGGACTGATTTCAAAACTGATTAAAACTTTAGGGACTAAAAGCTTATTTTTCCCAAAATAAAATTATAAGAATTTTTTTATGAAGTTATAAGTATTTGTCTGACAACAAAGTTAATTTTAACAGCAATAAAAAAAAAAGGAAAAGGGATTAAACACCATGGACAAAATGTTAATTTTAGCATTTGCGCTCTACGTAATTATAAAGAAAATGTAATATTAGCCACTTGAAAGCAAATTCTTTTAATTATTTAGGTTATCAAATTAAAAACATGCATAACATTTTTAATTAAAAAAATACATAATTTATCTATTTAGTATTCGAATCTTAAAAGCATATACTTCAATTTAATTTTGTATTGTTACCAATTAGTTCAATCATTCAATACTGTAAAAAGTAAAAGTAGTAAATAATATGTTTTTATAATTTAGAGACTAAACAATTAAATCATGTGTGTTTTTTTAGGGTGTATTAATATCCATGGGTCAAAGAATGCATTTTTACTTAATTGTTTTGGCCCAACATTTTAACCAAATTTCTTGCCCACAAAATCTTTAAATAATCATTAATGAAATAGTGTGGAATATGATAAACTAAAGTGAAACATAACAAAATATTCCATTGTGTGAAATTTTTATAGAAAAAATGGTTTTATTTGACCATTATTTAAGAATTATTATAAAATAAACGGAACGAAATGTATTATAATATTTTTGTTCCAATATAATCACTATGAACTAGTTTAAATAAAATAATTAGTGGTAATTGGTTTAAGAAAAACTAAATTTGTTTTGAAGTTATAGTCAAATATTTATACCAACAAAAAAAATCAACTATTAAGTGAATTTACAAATAAAAGTTCATTAAAAGATGAGACAATTGAAGTTGAAAAGAAAAATAAAATTATGCATAAACTAAACATGGAAAAAAAAATTCATATATTAACATGGCAGGAAGAGTAGGAAGTCAAGTATAATATAATGGACAGAGTGAAAAGAGATAGGTTTATGTAGGAATGAAAAGAGAGTAAGAGGTGTTATACACGTTTTTATAGATATAGGGATAATTTTACAATTATGATATTCATTTCAAATTATTCCATCATTGATCCCTAATTCTGGGGATAGAAAAAATTAAGTTCATGATGGCTAAGGATGACTTGGGAGATCATCACCTGCCATCTCACTCTTTTATAAAAATCTCTTCAAAATAATGACCAAGATTCATTAGTTATTTCATTCCATTTTAAATAAAATTTCCAAATATAAATTACAACTGAGCATTTAATTTAATTGGTAATTAGTTATATCAACTTAATTAAAAATTTTGAATTTTAATTTATTCTCGTGAGATTTGCTGGATGCACATGAAATGCACATGAAAAAAAAAAATTACACTAAATTTTATGAGACAAAAGCAAAATGCACTTGTATGTCAAGTACGCGGCCCAGTAATGGCCCAGCCCGCCAAGTTAAGAACTTGTTTTCTGGCCAACAAGTTGAAACCAGTACCAGGTCAAGAAAATCCTAGCATTGGCTAATGGCCCTGTTTGGTATCACTATTTAAATTTTGGTTTGGGGCTAAAATTAAGTTTGATATAGTTTTAGTTGTATTTGCTAGCTTTTTTATTTTTTGTTTTGACAATGATTTTACTCGTAGAACGTGGTTTCCAATAAGTAGTTCAATAGCTGCTTTTGCATTTTACATCTTTATTTTTATCTGTATTTATTTTAAAATCAGATAAAAATAGACCAATAAAAATAAGAAAAAATAGAAAAATTATAAAAATAAATTTCCATAAAATTTATCCTATCTATTGACTAAAATTTCCCTTTAAAATTTTAATTTTTATAGATCATGACCTGTAAAAAAATGTTATATCAGATATATTATATTCTCAATTAAATAAATACAAATTAAATTTTAGTCCAAGCAATTAAATTAATCATGGAATAGAGTTTAAACTCAGTTTAAAGGAAAATTATGAGTTTTGTCAAAACTAATTTTTAAATAAATCATCCAAACATAAACACATTAGTCCAAGATCAATTTTTATTATAACTGGATTACAACACAAATTCTACTACCAAACGGGCCGTAAGTAGTTCTCATCCGTTACCCTCCTTCCAGCTTTTGAAATATTTACCGTTACATAAAAGCACCAACGTCTCTTTCCCTTTTTTTAAATTTTGAAGAGATTCTTATATGTCAGAAGGCGAATGCAGTTTGATCCCTCATCAGACTCAACCCAGGCCCACAAGTTTATACAGTGTTTCCTCTTTTACCCTGTGGGTACCTCTACTTCATCTTCATCATCTTTCACCATGGCACTCAGACCCATTGATAACGCTCTTCCCACGACAACAGAGAGGCCCAGAAAGCAATCAAAAGTTGCTCTTCCAGTCGCCAAACAATCTGACCGTCCCGTGAATGACGAAAATCAGGTTCCGATGCAATCATCTGCGGATGCTGCGATTGATTATATCTCCTCTGAGGATCTTAAACCTACATCGGACCCTGAAGCAAGGATTCAAGTAAATTCTAGATTTGAATAGTCGTAGAAATAACCCATATCAGATTTGATTTCATTATTGCCATTAATTTTGTCATCTAAATCGGCAGGGCTTAATTGAAGATTTGGATTCGAAAAATTGGCTCAAGGTCTGCGAGTCACTGAACGATATCAGGCGCTTCGCGTTGTACCACTCCTCTCTTCTATCCCCAGAACTGTAAGTACTCTGTTCTGATCCGGGCCATTCATTTAGCAAGTTTTGGCAGTGTACATCTTAGGATAGGGCTGGTTAGATTGCGAGAAATGATGACGTGAAATTGTGAACAGGGGAAAAGTTGCGTTGGTGGTGGCGAAGACCATGAAAAATCCTCGAAGTGCTCTGTGCAAAACCTCTATTATGGCTGCTTCTGATATTTTCGAATCCTTTGGTGACAAATTGATGGATCCCGCGGTCTCTGATGCATTTGATAGCCTGGTGTGACTCACTTTCCGTTCCCAGGATCTCACTTGGTTGATTGCATGATTTATGTTGTTTATGGACTGGAGTTAACTAAAGGGTCGAATCTTAACAGCTACTGCAGCTGCTGCTAAAAGCATCCCAGGATAAACGGTTTGTGTGTGAAGAAGCAAACAAGGCACTCACCTCAATGGTGGCTTCAACGGCCCCTCTTCCCCTGCTTCAAAAACTGCAGACATACGTTAACCATGGCAACCTCAGGATCAGGGCTAAGGCCGCTATTTCTCTCTCCAACTGCGTCTCCAAGATGGTAAAATTGCTATATACTACCATTGAACAAAGCTTGCTATCGTCAGAGATTATTACACACTGCAGTTAAATAAATGTTTGAAATACATGACATAGGGGCTCGAAGAAATGAAGGAGTTTGGGTTGGCAGAGTTGATTAAAGTGGCCGCTGATCTGATGAATGATAGGCTGCCTGAGGCGAGAGAAGCTGCAAGAAGTATCGCAACTTCTTTGTACGAGGCACTTACTAATGAAGAGGAACAGAAGTTGGAGGCGTGGCACAGCTTCTGCCAATCAACGTTACCGCCCATTCATGCTATATCAATGTTCAAGATAGTCAATCCTTAGAGGAGTTTGAGGCTAGTGCTTTTCTAGACCTGTGGTCTCTAGTCATATTTTAGCTGAAATGTTGCTCTCATGATTCTGCATGAGGGCCATTGTTGAAATTAAAATTTGTTTAGTTTGCTGCTGTAAATGCCATTTCCTTGTGTTCAGAGACCATATCAATGTCCCCCTCTACAAGGGAATTGCTTGTTCACCTGGAAACCATTCAACACATATGATAAGCCCCTTCAAATTTAAAAAAATCACAACTCTTAACTCTCGCAGAATGAAATTAGTTAGAAAATGTCACGGAAAAAAAAAGTTCCAACATCGGGGAAAGAGAAAAATACTGAAAATGATGATTAACTCCAGCCAAATTGACACTAATTGATACTAAATACTAATTACTAAAATTATGAATTTCACGGCACAATACCATTTCCACAATGGTGTGTCTGCCTGCACCTCTTCTTCCGAATTCTTCCAATCATTTAGGAATGCCTTGGACTCTACCAGTTTTCTCCATCTTTCAATGGAAGCTTAGAATCACTTTTCAGCGTCTCAACATCACGTTGATCTGCTTGATAGTTTTTACATGATATTTGCGCACGATCAGTGGCAGCACTCCTATATTCCTGTGTTGTTCCAGGTCTGGCTAAATCTCTCTTTATTGGATTTGGTGCTCTGCGGTCTCTAGTAGTTTGGCATCTGGATTCATCATAAGATGGATCAGCATCAAATCTTTTGGACTGTACGGATTAAAACTTGACCGTCCAAATTTAATTTAATTTAATTATTACATTTTAAATATATTTTTATTTTATTAGAGGTAGAATGTAAAAAAAAATACTTTTATAATTGTTATTTTTTTAAAAAAATAATTTTATTATTAAAAAATTAAAATAAAAAATTATAAATTTGGACCGTTAAAAACAGATATGGACAGTCTAGTAGATTTCATTAGAGGTGATGAGCACTCGTGATGAGCACGGATTCAGATGTGGTAGTTTGAAAGCCCTTGAGAGAATTTGCTGGCTTTGCTAAAGAAGGGCTTCTAAATCTA